>LNAC01000527.1:935281-1022535 GCA_002007465.1 Ailurus styani | reverse complement strand
CTTCTTCTTCTTCTTCTTCTTCTTCTTTCTTCTTCTTTCTTCTTCTTTTCTTCTCCTTCTCCTCCTCCTTCTCCTCCTCCTCCTCCTTCTTCTTCTTCTTTCTTCTTTTTAGATTTTATTTATTTATTTGTCAGAGAGAGAGAGAGAGCGCACAAGTAGGCAGAGTGGCAGGCAGAGGCAGAGAGAGAAGTAGGCTCCCTGCTGAGCAAGGAGCCCAATATTGGACTCGATACCAGGAGCCTGGGATCATGACCTGAGCCGAAGGCAGCTGCTTAACCAACTGAGACACCCAGGCATGTCACTAGTCAACTTTCTAGTTATCATTTGTTCCTCCCCTGTTCCATTTTCCCCATCCCAATGAGTGATAACTCCATCCTTCCCATTTCCCTAGACACAAACCTTGGAGTTATCCTTGACAAGTTTCTTTTTCTCATAACCCACATCCAATCTGTCAGCCCATCCTCTTAGCTCCATCTCCAAGATAACTCCATCTCCAAGATCTCTCCACAATCTGGCTGCTTCACACCACTGCCACTGCCATCTCTCTCCTTCAAAACCCTGCTGCCATCTCTGACTGAGGCAAATGCAGGTATACCCTGATGACCCTCCCTGCTTCTACTCTTGCCTCCAGATAGTCCCTTCTCAACACAGGCCAGAGGGAGCCTTGAAAAATCTAAGTCAGATTGTGCCACTCCTCTGCTCAAATGCTCCTCTGTAATTTGAACGCCTTTTATTTCTTTTTCTTGCCTAATTGCTCTGGCTAGGACTTTCAGTGCTGTGTTCAATGTAAGTGGCAAGAGCAGGCATCCTTTCCCTGTTCCTGATCTTAGAGGGAAAGTTTTCAGTTTTTCACCATTGGGTATGATGTTAGCCATGGGCTTTTCATATATGGCCTTTACTGTGTTGAGGTATATTCCTTCTATTCCTAATTCATTGAGAGTTTGTATCATGAAAGGTGCCAAATTTTGTCAAACACTTTTTCTGAATCTAATGAAATGATCATGTGACTTCTAATCCTTTATTAACGTAGTGTATCACATTAATTTGCTTTCATATATTGAAGCATCCATGCATCTCAGGGATAAATCCCACCGGTCATATATGATCCTTTTGATGCTGAATTTGATTTGCTAGTATTTTGTTGAGGACTTTTACATCTATGTTCACCAAGGATATTGATCTGTGGTTTTCATTTATTATAGAGTCTTTGTCTGTCAGTATCAGGGTAATGCTGTCCTCATAAAATAAGTCTGAAAGTGTCCTCTCCTCTTCAATTTTTGGAAAGACTTTAAAAAGAATTGGTGTTAATTCTTTAAACATTTGGTAGAAATCACCAGTGAAGCCGTTTGGTCCTGGACTTTTCTTTGTTGGGAGGTTTTTTCATTACTGATTTGATCTCCTTACTAGTTATAGGTCTGTTGAGATTTTATATTTTATCACAATTTAGTCTTGATAGGTTTGTGTTTCTAAGAATTTATCCAATATTTCTAGGTCATCCAATTTGTTGGCATACAATTGTTCACAGTTAAACATTAAACCATCGTCTTGGAACACCTGGGTGACTCTGTTGGTTAGACTCTGCCTTTGGCTGGGGTCATGATCTCAGGGTCATGGGATTGAGTCCCACACTGGGCCCCCTGCTCAGCAGGGAGTCTGCTTCTCCCTCTGCCTGCCACTGTCCCTTCTTGTGCTCTCTCTCTCTCTCTCTCTCTCTGACAAATAAATAAATAAAATCTTAAAAAAATAAGCAGTAGTCTCCTTTGATCCTTCACATTTCTATGACATCAGTGGGTTTTATTTTGTTTTGTCTTTTCTTGGAAACATCTTTATTGCAAGTGTTTTTAAACACTTCCCTATAGGCATTGCAGAATGAGCATGACTTGGAATGTCTCCTCTTTCGTTTCTGATTTTGAGTTTTCTCTCTTTTTTTCTTATTCCAGCTAAAGGTTTATCAATTTTGTTAATCTCTTCAGAAAACAAACTCTTAGTTTCATCGGTCTTTTTCTATTGTTTTTCTAGTCTCTATTTCATTTATTCTTGCTCTAATCTTTTATTATTTCCTTCCTTCTGCTAACTTTAGGCTTAGTATTTTGAGTTTTCTCTCTTTTTTCCTTAGAGTAGCTAAAGGTTTATCAATTTTGTTAATCTCCTTAGAAAACAGACTCATTTATTTTGGTCTTTTTCTATTGTTTTTCTAGTCTCTATTTCATTTATTCTTGCTCTAATCTTTATTATTTCCCTCCTTCTGCTAACTTTGGGCTTAGTTTGTTCTTTTTTTGAGTTCCTTAAGGTGTAAAGATAGTTTGAGATCATTCTCTTTTTTTTAGTGGTGGCATTTATTACTGTAAACTTCCTTCTTTGTACAGCTTTTACTGAATCCCATAAGTTGTACAGAAGACATGATCTTATATGTTAAAAAAAAAAACCCTAAAGATTCCATAAAAAAACTATTAAAACTAATAAGCAAGTTCAGTAAAGTTGCAGGATACAAAATCAACATGTCAAAATTAGTTGCATTTCAAAACACTAACAATAAACTATCTGAAAAAATTAAGATAAAAATCTCCTTTATAATAGCATCAAAAAGAATAATATACTTAGGAATAAACTCAAGGAAGTGAAAGACTTGTGCACTGAAAACTACAAAATATTGATGAGAGAAATTTAAGAAGACACAGCTAAATGAAAAGGTAGCCTGTGTTCATGGACTGGAAGACTTATTATTGTTAAAAATATATTCTACCCAAGGTAATATACAGATTCAATGTAATCTCTATCAAAATCTCCATGGATTTTTTTTCTACAGAAATAGAAAAAACAATCCTAAAATTATGGAACCACAAAGAACCCACCCTGAACAGCCAAAACAATCTTGAGAAAAAAGAACAGAGATGGAGAAACCATAATTCTTGATCCCAAAATATATCACAAAGCTACAGTATTCAAAACAGTATGGTACTGGTATAAAGACAGACATAAAGACTAATGGAACAAAATAAGGGCCCAGAAATAAAATGACAGATATATCATAAACTGATCTTCAACAAGGGTGTCAAGACCACACAATGGGGAAAGGACAGCTCCTTCAACAAATGGTGTTGGGAAAACTGGGCATACACATGCAAAAGAATGAAATTAGAAACTTAGGACACAAAAATCAATTTGAAATGGATTGAGAACTTAAGTATTCTGAAAAGACCTGAAACTATAAAACTCCTACAAGAAAACATAAGGGAAAAGCTTCATAGCATAAGTCTTGGCAATGATTTCATGGATATGACACCAAAAGCCCAGGCAACTATAGACAAGTGGGACTACATTAAACTAAGAGCATCTGCACAACAAAGGAAACAATCAACAGAGTGAAAAGGTAACTTACAGAATGGAAGAATATATTTGCAAACCAAAATCTGTTAAGGAATTCATGTTAAAAAAAATGTAAGAAACTCATACAACTCAATAGTACAAAACAAATAATCTGATTTAAAAATAGGTAGAGGAACTGAATAGACATGTCCCCAAAGACAGGCCGACAGGTATATGAAAAGATGTTCAACATCACTAATCATCAGGGAAATACAGATCAAAACCACAATGAGATAACACCTCATTCCTGCTAGAATGGGTTTCATCAAGAAAAAAAATGACAAGTATTGGCAAAAATGTGGAGAAATTAGAAATTTTGATTCCCTGTTGATGGGAATGTAAAATGGTGCAGCCACTATGAAAAACAGTATAAAGTTTTCCCCAAAATTTAAAAATAGAACTATTGTATGATCCTGCAATACCCACTTCTGGGTATTTATCTCAAGAATTGAAATCAGAATCTCAAAGAGATATTTGCACTCCTCTGTTCATTGTGGCATTATTCATAATAGACAAGTTGTGCAAACAACCCAGATGTCCACTGACATGTGAATAGAAAGAAAATGTGGTATTTACATACATCAGAATGTTATTCAGCCTTAAAAAGAAGGAAATCCCACCCATACACTACAACATGGATGAACCTTGAAGACATTATGCTCAGTGAAATAAGCCAGTTACAAAGACAAAAATGTCATAATTCCACTTACGTGAGGGATCTACAATAGTCAAACATATAGAAGTAGAGAAAATGGCAGTTGCCAGGGGCTGCAGGAGGGAGGAAGGGGGAGTTGCAGTTCAATGAGTGCAAAGTTTCAGTTACACAAGATGAGTAAGTTCTGCTCTACAACACTGTGCCTACACTTAACAATGCTATATTGTATGCTTAAAAATTTAAGAAGGTAGTTTTCATGCTAAGATACAAAGTAGTCTTACCACAATTAAAAAAAAAAAACTCTCTGGCTTCCCACCTTGTGCAAAGAAAACCCAGTCTTCATTTTGGCCTTCAAGGTCCCACCCTCGCCCCTGTGCCTCATCTCTTGCTGCTCCCTCCCTCCTGGCACTGAGCCATGTGGCCCCCTGGCTTTGCCTTGGGTGTAGAGGTTCAGCTTCCACTGTGTGGCCTTTGTACTTTTGTTCCTTCTCCCAGGGCACCCATCTTTTCTGGATCGCTCCATGGTTCCAGCCCTCACTTCTTTTAGTTCTCTGCTCAAACGTTATCTTCTCATCAACCCTTCCTTAATTACTTCCCTAATACTGTGTGCACACTTAAACCCATGTGCGCACAGACATGCACTCCCTAAACTCCCTATTATTCTCCTCTGCTTTATTTTCAGCTGCATAACTGGTCCCCTTCTGACATAATCTATAGTTTGTCTATTGATGGGCTTGTGTTTGTTCTCTCCCACTAGAACTACACTATAAGCTCCAGACCAGCAGGCGGCATTTGCCTGTTTCATTTTTTAGTGCCTCCCCAACTCTTGAAACAGTACCTGGCACAAAGTAGATGCTGAATAAATATTCGATTGAAGAATCAATTGAAAATGAATGAAACTGGCATTCTTGTGAGTCTTATTCGCATGACAAAAGTCATCTTATAATTCATCAACTACACATGCACTAACAAAATAGTTTCTGTACCACCAAACCAAGCAAGAACCAGACACGAATCATAGGGACTCCACTGCTAGCCCAGTCTCTGACATCGTTCTCTGGACTTCCATGGGAACAATATATAATCTCTGTTCTTTGGCAGCTGCCCCCCCATCTAGTCCTGCAAGAGTGCTAAGCTGCTAAACTGAAATATTAGGAAAGAGAAAATCATTTGGATCCTTGTGTGCACGAATGTAGACTGGGCCTTTGGGAAGGAAGGCATCTGGAAGCAGAGACCAAGATAAAGGAACTGTGTGAACACCGCACAGCAAATGGGGACTGACAGCTTTGCCATTCTGAGAAAATGATTCAGAAACCACTCAGGACAATAGCTGCTTGGGCTAGTCCTTCCAGTTAATTTCTTCTTTTTGAATGGTAGTAACTCACCATGCTGAAACCTGGCAAACCCATCAGTGAAGGCTAGCATCCCCAGTGATGCCATGTGGCTATCACGTAGCCCCTGATAGGACGGGGCAAGAAGGGTTCTTTACCTCTGCGGCATTCTTTCCAAAGACTAACCCCAGTCTGAGCATGAGAAAAACACCAGAAAAACCCAGACTGGGGGATATCCTGCAGAAAACCTGGCCAGGGCTCTGTCAGGGTCATGAAAAGCAAGGCCAGACTGAGAAACTCACAGACCGGAGGGGACTGAATGAGTGTGGCGTCTTGGATGGGTTGTTGGAACAGAAAGAGGACATTCCTGGGAAAACTGGTCCATGAATTATACACTCGCTAAACTCAGCAAAGCAAGCAAGCTCCTTGAAAGCCAGCCCCCACAGACAACAACCTGCAAAGCAGAAGCTACTCGTTTTTAAGCCTTACAATGTGTCCCTGAGAGACCTGTGAGAGGCTATGTCACATACCTGTCCTCCTTCACTTCCCTGTTGGGCCAATTCCTGGCTCCGTCCCTTGTTTCCAGGGCTGCATCCTCCCTTCCTTCCAGACCACAAACATGCTCTCTGCTACTCTCAAAATTAAAAATTGTAAATTTTTTCAGCCCTCAGATGTGAATGAACACACTGGCTGTCTCGTCACTGTAGTGGCCAATCCCCTGTGTTGACCCTTCCTCATTTACACTGTGACAGCTATAGGCAGAGCCTCAGTGTACCTCTGCTGCATGTATCTCAGGACAGCACAAGTGGGAAAACAGAACTCTGACACATAAATGAATGTGCCTGCGAACTACCCCACTTCTGTCTTCCCTGCTTACGCCACCACAAGGGACGCTGGGATGCTCCTGATATAGGTCTGCAGCATTAGGCCAAATGGTCTCCCTTGGCCACTTTTTCTGGAATTCCCATGGCTCATTGATGCTGTGAAACCAACAGGCCATGTCTGACATCCACCAATACCCCACATCCCCCAGTGAAGTCATCTTCTTCTCAGGGACCTCAAACCTGGGACCAGAGGCTATGGCGGCCTCTATGGGCCCATAAGAGAAGGAATTAGGCAGGCCCCGAGAGGAGTGTGGCAGTTCTGGGAAGAAAAGAGGGTGGGTGGAGTATGTCAAAGGGAAAGGAGGAGGAGCCAAAAGCTATCAGGAAAAGCAAGGGCTTGACTTGCTCAGTTCACAACCCCACCGGTAGGTCACAGAGTGATGCATTGAGTCATCAAAGTTTAAGGAGCATCTAAAACTCAATCAGATGAAAAGAAGGAACCTTTTCAAGGCTGAAAACCCTTGTGTCTTACTACATTCTTTTTCAGTGAAGTTTAACACATGAGACATTCAGATTTCCTGTCCCCTCTTCCTAATTTCCTCATTTTATTAAAAGGCATCGATATCTGCATCGGTGCTGGAGCTGCCAACTTAGGAAGCTCTATCACCTTTCTCAGGTCATCAGTGATGGCAGTTCTACCCCAGGATACTTTCCGAATTCACTGCCTGGACCACAACAGCCTTTAGCTCGGTCCCTTCTGTTGTCAGATGGGACTTTCTGAAGTCCCCTTAGGACAGGTCCCCTCACAACCGAAGACCGTTTAGTTTCCCCAGTGTTTTAGGTGAGGTCTACACGTTGGTATGAGCTCAGGGCTCTTCACCACCTGCATCTGGCCCCAGCAACCGTCCACAGAGCTCTCTTCTCGGCTGACAGAACCACCCCATCTTCGTGGGGCACCCAGCACCCTTCTCACTCTGCTCCCTCTGCCAGGAAGGCCTGCTGACTCTCCCCTGTTACTCAAGACTCTGGCTCAAAGGCTATCTCCTGTGAGGCCTTCCAGGACACACCCAGGGGTGGGGAGTTAGGATCTCCTGTGTATATGATCCTCCGGGGCACTAATGTATTTTATTCTAACACTTTGTTGTCTTAGAGTAAACTTCTGAAAGGCAGGGACTACGTGCTTGATGTCTGGTACATCACAGCTGCTCAAAAGATGTCATTGCCTAAATGAGAGTGATGGATGAGTGTGTGTGCGTGCAGAGCGGGAATGACAACTTCCACACAGTTCCTCACTGGGGACACTGGTTCTCACACCACCATAGCCTTGAAACCTTTCTCCCTCCTGGGTGAAGCTGGGAAGCTGGTCACCTGAAATCCAAAGGCTGGAGTGTCACTGGGCTGGGAGCTGTCAGGGAGCCCTACGGTAGCATCCTGTGACCTAAGCTATTGTGATGTGTTGGCCTCATGACAGGTGGAGGTCCTTGTACTGCTAGTTGCTAGAGTATTTGGGGGAATGAACGCTAGGACAAGACTCCATGTCAAAGAAGATAATGGGGTATTGGGTTAAATGTATTTACAGTAGCATTTCGGAATCTTTAATTTCCTATAGACACATGAGTGCCCAAGAGTAGGGCAGTGGGAGGAGTTTCCCAAACACATCTGACCACAGGGACCCAGGGAATACACTTTGGGAAGAACTGACCCAAATTGGAGGATTTTTACTGACTGGCTGACAAAGGACCCAGAAGAAAGTTTTGCTTATTCACTCATCATGATCACTCTGAAATATGTCAAATCACCAGAACCAAACACTGTCTTTCTCAGAAAGATCAGAAGAAAAAGAACATCTTCACGCAATCAAAAATTTTTACTCAGAGTAGATTTTAACAAAATGAAGGTAGGTGCCTCATAAACGCAGGGCCACAGGGTACTCAGAAGCAGGTTAGAAAATAATTACAAAACTACTTTGCTGCAGACTGAAATAAATTTGAAACCACAATCGTTGGCTATAAAATGTAGCCATGCAGAATCACACTAAAAATAAAAGGTAAAAATCTTCAGACGATTTGCTCTCTTGCTTTGCCCAGGTGGCAGGGAGTCAACAGCCCCCGGAACCGGGCACAGCTGTGACACCCAAGGCCAAAGCATGATCAGAAGGCCCCTCAGCCCCACCGCTGTGGCCTGCAAAGGGAGGAGGTCGAGCTCGGAAGCTGCATGAAGATCACCTGGCTCCCCACTACTTTGGAGTGGCTGGATTAAGTGCTTGTAATTCCGCCACTGAGGACTCCCAGTGAAGAAGAATGGTAGCTACTGGGACTGCATCTGCCTTTTCAACTTGGCAAGTTTCAGAAGACACTCGTCCCTCCACTGCCTTCTGGCAGCTAAGTGCTCTGGATCATCGGGAACTTTCACACACATGGCCTGGGAAGAGGAAACAAAACGAAATGAAAAGAAAAAAGGAAAAAAAACCAAAACAAAACAAAACAAACAACAGAGCATGAAGAGGAACTCATTTACCAGGAGAGTAATTGTTCCTATTTGTACAGACTGTGAATTTGCTTTCGAAGACAAAAGCTTAGGAAACCCCCAATTAACTAACTTTCTAAATCCCCAGAGGCCTACAGCTCCCTTAAGACAATCAAGATGAGCTACCCACTCACTGGTCACACTGCTCTAAGGTCTCCTATGACCATGACAGGACTGTGGACAGGCAGTTAGGACTGAGGAACCACCAAAATCAAAGGCAACGACTCTGGCTACAAAGAGAACCTCACCCATGGCTCGGCCAGCACAGTTCTCTACAAGGAGTCTACGTACCTGATTAACTTTTTCAACTGTGGCCCCAGAAAAGTCTGGAATGGGTCCAAAAGTCTTTAGGACACGTTGCATGCCTTCACTGTATCTGTCACAATAGCTTAACATACCTGAAATCACATGAAAACAAGGATCCACGATATCAGCAAGAACACGGTATGACTCCAAACTAAGAAATCTGTTCAGAGGGTCTCACCAGACGTCAGATCACTACACTCTTTCCCTCCTGCGGATGAAGAAAAGGTAAAGGGGGGCCGGGCCGTCCACCTCGGTCAGCCGCCACTGGGGAATGAGCAACCTCACCAACATCACCACTCAAGCTTTCCATCAGATCCTGAAATCCTAAAAAACGATGGGACTCTGGGGCCTCTGTCAGTGCCTCTCACGGAGTCTCAGGTGGGCCTGTGTTCCTGCATTCATGGGCTGAATACCATAGGAAGTCCTATTTTCATCAAAAATGTCTCCTTCAACAATGTGTCTACAAGGTTACTTGTGTCGATAGCTTGAATGCATTTTCTAAGCACGAGAGATGTCCAAGCTCAGTCGAATCTGTTTCCCATTTCACTCTCACTGTGTGAGTTCTAGTTACCACTTTACTGGGTGTCTACCAGAGAGCAGGTTCCTCAACACAGGCTGTACTTCTCGGAGAGGTGGGCTCTGCGTGAGCGACTCAGCTTTGGCCAGCAGACGACACCCTGCCGTCACCCGGCCCAGGGCATCTGTCCCCGGCTGCGCTGCTCTTCAGGGCTCCTGTGGCTGCAAGGCCTTTGGGAAGCCAGTGTCTCGGACCCTAAGATAGAGCCCTAGGATTCTGATGGAGAAACACCTGAAGAGGAGGCTTTTCCTGGTGCGGGGAGGAAGGGAGAAGCCCAGCAGCTCAGAAGCAGCTGTGGGCTGCGTGAAGCTATTTTCTGTTAGAACGTGAGATGTGCGCCGAGCAAACACCATCAGGCTGCATCACCTCACGACAGCGGGTAGGCTTGCCCCGACCTGCTCTGCCCAGCAGACCACAGAGCTCCCCTCACGCTCCCCCACACCCTGCCCCCGGAGGTAGCTGAGGCCAGGCCAGTGCAAGCCTGCACTTGGCCATGAGTCAGCTCAGAAGCCAGGCCCAGAGACGTGGAGGAGACGTCTCCAGGTCCCGGGCCCCGCTGGGGACAGGGGCTGAGCCACCTGCAGTTCTGCCTTTGGCCCGTTTCCCACATTTTTCAAAGCCAGAAAGACTTGGTAGTCCATCAGTCAGGCTAAAAAGATAACAAGGGAACAAATGAAACTGTAGAATTCGCAGAGATCCCAGCGCTTGGCTCTCACCTCCCCCATGAAAACTGTGTATGATTAACTTAAAATAAAAATGACCGCCACTGGATATTCTTTTTTAAAAAGCAAAAAGCCAGGGCGCCTGGGTGGCTCAGTGGGTTAAAGCCTCTGCTTTCAGCTCAGGTCATGATCTCAGCATCCTGGGATCGAGGCCCGCATCGGGCTCCCTGCTCAGCGGGGAGCCTGCTTCCCCCCTCTCTCTGTCTGCCTGCCTCTCTGCCTCCTTGTGATCTCTCTCCCTCTGTGAAATAAATAAATAAAATCTTTAAAAAAAAAAAAAAGCAAAAAGCCAAAAAACAGCTTCTCTGGGGTTTAGTTTTGGTGGACCTACACTGATGTGAAAGCCTAAATTCACTCAGTGTCAATTTTATTTGACTCAAATAGTTTTCTTTCTTTCAGTGCTAAAATTATATTCACTTCGCTCTTAGAAGAGAAACCATTCTGAAGGGTAAACACATTTCAAACATACCAACATTTCTGACGTTAGCACCTACAATGAAGTGGTGGACACTCTCTTTAAAATAAGGAGTTTCAAAAAATAATAATAATAAGGACCTTCATTTCATTTAACCTAAGTGTAACTTGACAATTCAGAATTTGGGAAGGCTCCCAAACTGTTCCAGCCCTGGCCAGTTAGCCTGAACAGCCGAGCATTTCTGGAACCCAGAAAACAACCTGTACATTTATTTCCTTTTGGAAATTACTTACTTCACTCTATTTATTCAAGCTAAAGGTGATAAAATCTAGACACAAATACAGTTCATTCCTTTTGGGGGAGCAGAGACGCAAGAATCGAGAACGCTGTAAAGATACCACGTGAGAAGGGCGCCTGGGTGGCTCAGTGGGTTAAAGCCTCTGCTTTCGGCTCAGGTCATGATCTCAGGGTCCTGGGATCGAGGCCCGCATCGGGCTCTCTGCTCAGCAGGGAGCCTGCTTCCCCCTCTCTCTCTGCCTGCCTCTCTGCCTCCTTGTGATCTCTCTCCCGCTGTGAAATAAATAAATAAAAAATCTTTAAAAAAAAAAAAAAAGATACCACGTGAGAAGAAACGAGGGAAGGATCAGTGAGGCTGCGGATGCCGCACTCACTCTGAGAACAAGCTCCCTGGCGGCCCTTGCAGGAACCCACTGCACCTGCCCCCACGTGCAGCAAGAAACCGCAGCATTCAATTCCCGTACCACGCGTCACTTCCGGAGTGCTTCACATCTTCTGAATGAGTGTTCACCTCTCACTGTCCCTGGGAAGGCCACTTTAATCTTCCATGGGCTTTCGAGAACTTTTTTCCCTACTGCCTTTAATAAAATGTGTTGTTTTAAAGAGCATTTATGCCTCCAAAATCAAATACTCTTTTCATAACTTCTCCCGTCTTGTTCAGGAAACCAATTATATTTTCACTCAGACACTTTCTATCACATGCACTCAGGCTCTTGGGATGAAGAGCCTCGTTGTTTGTGGTGAAGCTAGGAACTAAAAGAGCAGGTGTGTGCAGGCCCTCCCACTCCATCTGTAGGGAAGCCTGACACCCTTGGAGGGCTCTCCTACTTGCCCACGTTCATGGGGACTTAGACTCAAGATCTGCACTGTGCCTTACTATTTACAATGTTCCAGGACATTTACCACTGTCACTGGTATTTGTAACGTTTCCTCTTCCATTAGAGAAGTAGTACAAGGAGGGTTTTACTTCATCTCCAATGAGAATTTTGGATTCTCTAAGCTATGAAAGGAGAATTGAGTGACAATCATTCCACAATACCAATTTCACTGGAAATGTGAAGAAAAGAAACCACTTCACCTTTTATCTGGCTCGTGTGTCCTTCCTTTATGTCACTATGAAATTTGATCTGCCCCTATATTTTTTCTTCTACACTTCCTTACTCCCTGTCTCCTGTTCAACAATATACTTCCCAAAACTCTCTAGAGCTTTAGCTTTTTAGAAGACTCTGAACCCAATTTCTTAAGAGATGCTTATATGAATTAAGAAAAAATGGAGGAAAGAATTGATTCACAGGACGCCTGAGTGGCTGAGTTGTTTAAGCATCTGCCGTCGGCTCAGGCCATGATCCCAGGATCCTGGGATCGAGTCCCGCATCGGGCTCCTTGCTCAGTGGGGAGCCTACTTCTCCCTCTGCCTGCTGCTCCCCCTGCTTGTGCTCTCTCTCAATTAAATAAATAAAATCTTTTAGAAGAAAAAGAATTGATTCTCATGAGATTAGACTTAGCTTATCTTGCTGCTTTCTAATTTGGAATTCTTTAGTTGTGAGCCCCCAGAGGCAAGAGAGTGTGTTTTCTTGAAACTTCAGCACAGCCCACAGTGGGTGGACTGGCAGAGAGCCTTCCTTGGTTTGCGTTTACGAAGCAGGCATGCAGCCCCGCTGTGATCGTGGAAGCGTGCTCTGGGTGTTCGGTTTCTTGGCAAGCCCTAACTGCTGCCCACACCAGAGGAGTCTGGTTTTCTCACAGTGTATAAACCCACACCTACGTGAATTCACCTGCTTTTAAGAGACAGAGTTTCAGAGAACTTAAGGAAGATCAAAAAGGCCCCAAAGCACAGAGCAACATTATCTAATTCCCACCTGAGTGAGTGAGACCTCACCTGAGGTCAGCAAGGTGAGGCAGGCAGAGACAGAAACCTACCTGGGGCCCCTTAACTCCTGAAGGTCCCAGGGCTAGCAGCTCACCTGTTTCACTGGAAATAATAGTTCCACATAAATGAGCCAAACCCACCACCTAGGCATGTCAATTAGGGGGAAAAAAAAAAAGAGAGAAACATCTACACACAGGAGGAAATTTTATGAGGCAGAATGGTAAACATTTGCTTGGACTGGAGGTGATTTCCAGAGGCTGCCAATTCTGAGACAGTCATTCCTCAGGTAGAAGTAAACCCAGGAGGCACCCAGAATGTGGACAGGAGTAACACGGAGCAATTCTCCTTGCCTAACTACTGGTCTAAAAGCTTAGCAAAGAAACAAACCAAACGGTTAAAATCTGGAGATTTCACCATTCTATCATAAAAATGTCCTACTGTGTACTCATTCTGTATTTCTTTTTGGGAGAGTTAAAAGAAAAAACTAAGAGTAGTGAATTTAAAAATGACACCAAACTCTGTATGAACAGAACACTGATTAAGGGACTTCTGTGTCAGCCATCTGGCCAAGCATTTCCACCTGGCTTCCTTCTCATGTCACCCTTGTGAGGTGGGCACTGTTGCCATCCCCATTTTCCAGGTGGGGAAACTCGCTTGCACAAAGCTAGTTAGCTTGGAAGGCAGAGGGGCATCCAGGCTGACTGGCTGCACTGACCGGCTCCCCGATTCTGAAAGCCTGTCCTTCAAGGGGGTTGCCTTTAAAAAGGAGCCAGAAGGCAAAGTAGCATGCTGGTGTCCAGTTTTTCGGGTACTATTTTATTAGATTAAAGACAGTCCTAAAATATTTTTACCACTTCTAGATAAACTCTAGCTTTAAGACTAATAACTAGCCTCAACCTGAGATGCTGGCTTTATGAAAACAACATCAGAAAAAAAAGAATCCCCCCCCCCAATCTTGATATATTCTGGATGACACTGTGAAGAATAATGAACATTTCCATTGGTTCCAAGCCAGATCTTATAACAGTCTAACTCTGGTCTTTGGAATGCTCTGAAGTTGAAAACTACATCCGTCCACCATTATCATATCAAGCCAATTAGGTTTTATCATATCTGCTTTGTTTGAAAAATTGTTACAGGCCTCCTTCCTGTCTCCCACACTATTTGGTTCTCGAGTTTTGGGTTTCATTGACTTCTGTTTCTATTTGTTTGAGAGTCAAAGCCGCTCTCAGTTAGTCTCCCTATTGATGTTTCATGATACCTGACCTTATTTTTCTGAAGAAAAAAAAAAAACTTTAAAAAGAGAAAAACATGGTGGTTACCAAAGAGTGTCAATATATATGGCAAATGTTTAAATATGCTCGCCACTTTTAAGGTTCTGGCTGAAAAAAGCATTTGAAATTCTCTAAGAGTTTCTTTTCATGATACTTCAAAACTCTTGTTTCACTTTTATGAGGGCCTCTTTACATTATCTTCCCGTGTTCAGCTGTCATCCCACTACAAAAGTAATATGTTTGTGCTAGGAGACAGTCCCCTGTTCCTCCAGTGTCTCTCAGCCATGCTCAGTTTTAAGGAAGAGTCAAGTCAGTTACTGAACCACATTTGCATGACACACAAGACCAGTCCACTCAACCCACCATACGTGTCCTTGCAAGACTATAACTGGTAAAAGTGCCTTGACTTATTCAGTGGAAGTTATACCTCACTAACTACAGTGGCAAAAATTGAACTATTACCAAAACATTGTGGAATTATAAAATCTAAGTCAAACAGACTCCCAGAGGTCACTTATCCCAAATTCCCACTTCATTACAGGTGTCTCTGCCTGATACTGAACCATCCTGACAGGTGGGCAACCAGACCCCACTTATCCCACTCACCCACTCGTAGCATAACCCTCTCCCTCAACGTCAGCTTCAGTTACTAGAAACTTCCTGCCATGTACTAAGCCCAAACCTGTCTGCCTGCCATGGCCACTCTTTCAATCTGGTTCCACCCCATATAAGACACAGACAGAGGCACGTGCGTCCACACACACACACACACACAAACACACACGCTCTTCTCTGGTCACGTCACCTTCTCCTGGATAAGCTCCAGTTTCTCAACAGTTTTGTTAAATGCGGACCATGGAGTGAATACAATATTCCTTTTCTCTTTCTACATACGTTTTATGTGTTAATAATATAATTATTAAAATAATATGGCAATAATTGTAGAAAATTATGACAACACAGAAAAGCAAAAAGGTAATAAAAGTTACTTATAATTTCAACACCAAGAGATAGCAAGTAGTAATGACATTTAGGTGACAGTTTCCTAGATTTTCATTCATAGCCTTTAATATTAATTTTTTTAAATTTATTTTTTCAGTGTTCCAAGATAAAATTTATTTTTTTTCAGTTTGGTGTAGGTTTTAGTGCTTGTTTTTCAAATGCTTAAAATGCGGCTGACAGTTTCATTCTTGGAGGCTTTCTCACCTTTCTCAACTTAGCTTTCTGTTAGAGTCACTATACCATGGGCCTGTACCTGCCTTCCCTGGCCCTTTAAGGCGGCTTCCAGGGTAAAGGACAGGCCTTTCCTGAACAGCTGCCCATGACCTAAAATAGACAAGTCACGCAGAGAAGCTGCTCATATTTAGGCAGAACATATGTATGGCAGAGGTGGTCACTTCCCTTATCTGTCCATCTTACCTCTGTAAACAATTGCATCATCTTTCTCAGGAAAACACAACTTTATCTTCCGTCGGGCTGGATGCCATGTGGCAAAGTCTCCATGACAATACCCTCACCCGTCTGTCTTTTCATTCCTGAGTGCTGTCTGCCATGCAGAGCCCTGAGGTTCCTGGATTCCACGTGCACTAACCTCTCAGGCCACGGCCCCTATCTGTGAGTTCCCAGGGCTGGCACTATCTCCTTCATAGGATGCTGTTTCTATTCAGTTGTTTAAAAAAAAAAAGGCAAAACTGTACTGTTGACAAAACCCATAAGGCCGTTTAAACAGTACAGAATTCCCATCTCACCCCAATGGAAGCAGAGCATACCTTCTGCATTCAGATGCATAGTTTCCAGGGGTCCGATGAACGCATACCGCATGCCGAGGCCATCTGACATGACAAGGTCAAGGTCACTCGGAGAAACTATTCCTTCCTGAATGGAGAAAATGGGGCAGCACACAGGTGAGTCCTCTGGAAAGACTTAGTCTTGCCTTCACTTTTCAACCTAACTTCTTTAGAGTATGATCCCAAAATACTCTCCAAAGTGCTCTAATAATATTTTCACCATATGTTGCGTGACAAAACTATAACATATAAACAGATCCTGAAAAGAGAATATTTTGTGAAATTGTCAAACACCAACTCACTTTTTCCATGGCTGTAATCAACCTGGCTGTCTTCCTTTCTCTACCTTCTCAGCTCACAGCTTTGGAAAAGGAGGAGAGGATGAAGGGGGAGAAGGTCAGAAGGGGGTATTGGTGGAAACGGGCAAAAGGACTTTCTACATATATGCCTGAGATCTGGACGCTAAGAACAGAGCCATCAAAAGAACTAAAGAGTCGTTTTCCATGCTTTGCCTGCCTGCAAGCCCAGCCTTGTCCAGCGTTTAATGAGTTTGTAAAAATGACATTCTTTGATGAAATGCAGCTTAGAACTGCGTGTTGTTGGCAAGGTGAGGCCCTGGAACCTTCTGCAAACGTGAATGGCAAAGCAAAAGGCAAGTTATTATGTGTTTGGGTCAGATGTCAAATCAGCCCTCTGTGTTACTCAGCCTGTTCTTGAGACTGCCTCAACCTCGCACCACTTTGGAACGTGCAGGGATGTGTTAGCACAAATTTGCGTGATCTGATACTCCGCTGTCAGTTCCTCTCGGTCTGAGGTGATTTTCACCTTGGGCATTTCAGCTGTCAGGAAGGTAGATGTGGGGAAGCTGTCAGAATTTCCTCCAGGTCTGCACTGGTCACACTGCTAGAATAACTGTTAAGTCTCCAGTTTGTATTTCCTGAGGGGTTTCTTTCACAAACAGAGCACGGTGAGGAGAGAGATGCTTCTGCCTGACAGCTAGGCCAAGTCTGCCTTCTGATAGAGGCCACCAAGCGTGGCTACGCTGGCTGACACCTCTTCCATTGGCAGCCTCGGTGGCCCCCAGTTGCTGGAGTCCTGGGGCAGAGGATTAAATGCTCTGCTGTGGAAATCTCAGGAGTGCCTCTATCTCCAGGAGCGCATCCACACAGACTGCATCCACCCGGCACCCATGAACAGGCTCAGACAAATGACCCACCCCACTCTCCTGGTTTGCTCTGTGTTACAGAGCCAATCCTGTACCTTTCCTTGGAAGGGCTGTCTGCTGTCTTATTTGAGAGGATGTCCATGTGGCAGAAGAAAGCTTTCATCAGAGAGCTTTACCAGGTGCCATGACCAACAGGGACAGCCGGTCTGCCCTCCAGATGGCCCGGGGAGGTCTGGGCTAAGCCCTCCATGCTCAGGAACTGGAGGCTAGAGCTCCCCCTGCTGTCCCTCCTCCTCCTCCAGGGCCTTGGTGACATCTCTGCTTTCCAGACTTCAAAGTCACCCATGAGGTTGAGAGGACAGGAATTTGAACCTTCTAACTCGATCACCTACATCAGCTGCTGAGGGAGAAAACACCAGTGTCTCAGGTCCAGGGGGTGTTTGGGCCACCATGGTGATGTTGGAATGGGGGGCCAGAATGGGGATGGAATCAAAGAACCAAGAAGACAGAGCCACTTACGAAGGGCATGTACCATGTAGGCATGACTGAGAAACTTTGAGAGAACTACATTCCATCTGTGTGTGTGTGTGTGAAAGAGAAAAACAAAGATGAGTATAAACCATACATATGTGGTTTAGAGAATAATTACAAAGCCTACCCCACCCCCGACCCACCAACACCACCATGCCTGTCTTCCCAACTGTATCCTCCTCCCTCCTTCCCAGAGACAAACATCCAGACTTCTCTAAGAACCATTTTTCTACTTTTAAGATCTACCATCTACGTTTATATTCCTAAACCACAGTTCATTTAATGCCTATTTTCATCTTCTTCAAAACGGACCCACACATTCTTTTGTGACTTCTTTTACTCAACTTTATGCTTTTAAGATTCATCTGTGTTGTGTGTAGCTGTAGTCTGTCCACTCTTGTGATGTATAAAATCATAGTTTACTCATCCATCCTACCGTTCACGAATATTTGGGAATGTTCTTGTTCCAGGCTCCCAGGGCACACATCCAAGAGGAGAAGTGCTGTCCTAGGGCACACACAGCTTCGCCGTTATTGGATAATGCGAAGTGCTTTCCAGAGTGGTTGCCCCCATGTGCACTGCCTCCAGCAGCACATGTGAGCTCCCATCGTTCCCCAACCTCTCCAGCACTTGATGGTGTCTCACTCACAAAGTGTGGTTAGTCTGCTAGGCTCTCACGATGTCTCACTGGGTTTCCTATTTCTCTAAATCATCCTACCGTAAATTCATTTGGACTAAGGAGAGCAAATTAATTTATTCAGTTTACTCGAACGCTGACAGGTTTCACCTCCCTTCACGTCTGATAGCAAAGCTTTTAAGCGGCAAGGGGGCAGCAATAAGAAGGCAATGGCATACCCAAGGTCCACGGCAGTGTCCAAAGCTATCAAGAAAGCAATTGTTGAAGGCATGCCTTCCTTCCTCTCCCTCCTCACCCAGCTCTTAGGGCTGGAAGGGCGGCTTCTGGTCGTCTCCCCAGGCTGCCTAAAGGCATTTGCCGTGGCATTCCAGAACCCACAGGGCAGTCAGGCAGGGGCTCTGCAGACCCGCCCTCTCCCTGGCCCTCCCTCAGGTTCTAGGTCAATACCCCAAAGAGCCTGAAGTGTCCATAGGGTGCTCAAACTGTAAAGGATGTAAATATGGAAGGCATCTTGCACATGCAATGCTATTTGCCTCAGCTTTCTTCTTCTCTAATTGTGTTCAGTATATTTAGAGCTCACTTCCGCAGGACTTCAAAATACTCCAAAAGTGAGCCACCTAAGAGCAGTAATTTTTGATCTGTAAGTATGTGAGCTAACAGTGACCCTGACTAAATAAAGCCTTAGAAAGATTCTCCACCTCTGTCATCACGTGGGGGAGGAGCCATACTTTCCTCCAATTCCCAAATGTTCTCCGAAGTGACCACGTCTCTTTTATCAGTCACTATTCATTAGCTGAACAAGGGAGAAGAGGGGAAAGTTTTAGTATCTTTTCTCCCTAACTCCTTCTTTCTGCCCCATTTGGATTTTATGAAGGAGATTCTCTAAGCTTGAGGTTTTGCCCAGAAGTACATGCAGAGAAAAGAAATGGTGCTAAGTAGTAATGAAGCCAGGATGCTTGCCAATCCAGGTTTTGAGTTTACCCCTGCAGCAGTCAGTGCTGAAGCAAAGGTTTGCATTTAGGATATTCTGCAGCTCAGACTGCTTCATTTTGCTGTTAAGCTCCACTCCACCCAATCCTCAGTGACATCTGTGGCCCTGATGCTAATATTATCAATAATAATCACAACTGATGATCACAGTGGCATAAGAGGCAGAAACAGGCACTTGAGTTGAACACACTGATCTGATCGATTCCTTGGGAACAGATCCTACACCGCATGCTTATTTGAAGACTGAAACCCTACTCAATCCAGTGTGTAGTTCAATGAACATTTGTCAGTACAGCTATCAGTACTTCCTCCATTTTGTGGCAAAATTCTCAAGTCACACGTACAAAGAAAAGCCCCAAGTGGTTAAAAAGATTCCAAAAACTCATACAGAGCAACGAACACTAGATCGCTCTTAAGTTTACAACCTGGTTTGCATCATGTCCTGAAAAATCACTCAGCAAGGAGAGGCCAGCCAGAGTGGTAAGGAATCCCCTTTATTGAGACCTTCTTTTCCCTACTCCCCTTAGCTGTAACCTAAGATTTCCCAGGAGCAACCAACACACTCTGTACCTTGCCTGCTGGGAATGCATGCCCATCCTAGGCAGGGGGGTGGGGGGAGAGGGAGGCAAAACTGCCATCTATGAGTAAGGGCAAAATACAAGACAGTTAATCAAGTACTCAAACTCCTGTGATAGAAACTTTAAGTATAATTAAAGGTTTGGGGATGCATCAGGCAGGGTCCTACCAGAGACAGACAGCTCATGGGTTATATATACATAAAGAGATTTACTTCAAGAGACTGGCCTACGAGGGGGAAGGCATTGCCAAGTCTGAAATCTGGAGCAGTAGATGATAGTGGGAACCTCCATTCTGCTCTTAAGGCCTTTCAACTGACTGGATGAAGCCTGCCCAGGGGATTGAGAATAATCTCCTATACTTAAAGTCAACTCATTATAGATGTTAAACTAATCACACTTATCAAATATCTCTAGAGCCACATCTAGGCAATGTTTGACTGAAAGTCTGGGCACTCTGGCCCAGCCAACATGACCCTCACAGTGACCCTCACAGAAGTTCAGAGCATGGTTCTCCTCTTCAGGTATCTTGGATCTAGCCCTTTATTTGTGGGAGAGAAGGTGAGAAGACACATCAAAAGGCCAACAATAGGCAAAAGGTTGATCTGGTGTTTGGGACATGGAGGAAGGGGGGAGGGGTCTGGCAAACTTAGGGATGCAATATTGATGAATGAATCTCCTGGGGCTATTTCCCCAATGGATTACCAGCTATAAAGAATTATTCTTCCAGGGCGCCTGGGTGGCTCAGTGGGTTAAAGCCTCTGCCTTCGGCTCAGGTCATGATCCCAGGGTCCTGGGATCGAGGCCCACATCGGGCTCTCTGCTCAGCAGGGAGCCTGCTTCCTCCTCTCTCTCTGCCTGCCTCTCTGCCTACTTGTAATCTCTCTCTGTCATATAAATAAATAAAATCTTTAAAAAAAAAAGAATTATTCTTCCTTCTCTCTGATCATCCCATTCTCTTTTTCAATTTCCTGGTTCAATTCATGTATTTTTTTGCATGCCTTCATTTTCATTTACTTTCCTCATTTTTCTTCATGCCATCCTCCTTGTCCACTTCTTTTTTACTAATCCCTGGCTTTTGATCTTCTATTTTGTTTAGCTCTATTTTTCACCACACTCGAACCTGAATTTTCAGGTTTTCCTTGTGCAAATACTGCTTTAACTTGGCTGCCACCATCGCCACCAGGAACGAGGGCTTGCTACCCAGGAATCTGTACTAGGTCATGGTACAGTCCTTCCACATCCCCACCCACCCACCCAAGCCAGAGCTGTCTGGGCTTCAGTGCACTGTCTCAACTGAGAAACGGAGCCAGGAACAGTTTCATCTTCAGAAAATGTCAGATAATGAAATGCAACAAACAAAGGCACGAAGGGGCCACTGGTCTTGCTTGGGTATCACTCTGGTCAGAGACCAAGGAGCAGGGGTTACAGAGAGAGCCCACCTCAATCTCCAGAGTGAGGATGGAACAAAGTTAAACTTCAGTGAGCTCCCCTCTCCCCACTACCCCCGCAAAGGTGTTTCAGGGATAAGATACACGAGAATAATCACTGAGGTAGAAATAACTCCAGTGTGAGTGAGGGGTTCAGGACTCTTTTTTAGAAGCACCCACTTCTGGAATCCTGGTGGATGATAGAGAAAGTAATATAGTTACAGACTTTGAAGTATAAATTAAGAACTATCATGATGGTTCACAGCACTTCTCATGAGAAACAAACTAGAACCATGAGTTAGTTCCCTCCATTTTATATATTATATAGCTGTGTTCTCTATACTCTTGGACAAGCATTACTTCTCCTCCAAGCAGCATGAAACTGGCTCCAGAGCAAGAGGGAAAAAAGACCTGCTCCAACCACCCCTGCCCATGCTACCTTCCAATGAGAAGGCAAAGCAAACGCAAGATTTTAATAAGTAAGAAAGAAAAGACTGCTAAGTGCGGCCCCACTATTACTCAAAGGCTTGTGGTCAGGTTTGTGAGCTGCTTGGCTTCTTGCCAAAACCTACGAGTTTTCTTGGAAGCAAGGCATAACCATTCCTGCAGAATGACTCAAGCAAATTTTGCTAACTTGTAGAAGACCTGATTGAATACCACACTGGCTGATGCAACAAGACACTGATTCATAAAACACCCATTATCCAGAGGCTACTGAGAGGGTGCCCAGGGGAAAGGAGATGAGAAGGACACAAGGTGGACTGTAGCAGGGAGGTGGTGGGAGGCGAGCCCGCGAGCACCACTGATGGCAAGAGACATGGGCCAAACCCTCTGAAGGTGTCCTTGCTACATCTGGCAGGTGGCAAAGACATTGCACCTCTCTGACAGGGAGATCCCACTGCCAGCAGTTATTCTGTGAAAAGCACCCAGAAGAAGAGACTCTAATGGCAAGGTTGCTCATGGAGGCATTAGGGTGGCAGAAAATTTGGAACTACCTTAGAACAGTTTACAATAGGGGAAAGATTCGATTTTTAAAAAAAGATTTTGTAAAAAAAGATCAACTAAAAGAAATATTGGCAACCCATTAAAAATGGAAACTGGAGGAAAGTATTCCTTTAAAAAAAAAAAGGATTTATTGATTTGAGAGAGAGTGAGCACATGCGGGCACGAGTCAGGGGAAGGGGAGAGAGAGTCCCAAGTAGACTCGTGCTGAACTCGGAGCTCGATTCCAGGACCCTGAAATCATGACCTGAGCTGAAATCAAGTGCCAGGCGCTCAGATGACTGAGACACCCAAGCACCCCTCAAGGAAAGTGTTCTTAACAGAGATAAGACAGGAACACAGTAAAATAAAAGCCGTTGACTACTTTAGGGTGGGTGAACACAGGTGGTCTTTTTTCCCTTTGAATATTCTTCCAACTAAACTGTTTAAATGGAAACAAATTAAAAACAGGAAGGGCAAGAGAGGAGAGACTTTGTCCCACTGCAAGGCATGCTCCAGAGCTCTTCAGGCCCCAGGTGGTAATAACTGGCCAGGGTGTTTTTTCTTACTGTGCCATGAGTATAACAATGCTTTTAGGGAGAAAAACGATCTATTATAGAGTCTGAAAAGAAAGGAAAAGTCTTGACCTGAAAACAAACACAGCAGAAGGAATCCACCCTTCCGTGCAAATATAAGTGTACTGCAGTCCGTGAGGGTAGTGGGGCCTTAACTGGGAGGTCCTCTGGGGACAAAGTTTTCACCAAGAGGTTTGCACCAGGAGTCTAAGCAAGTCCTCCAAAACCAGAAGCACAGCAGGGCCTCATCTCTGCCTGCCCTTCCTTCCTAATTCCAGCAGAGCTTCCTGCCCCTGTGGTCCCAGGTCACGGGCCCAGCCTGCTGGCCCGTTTCTGCCCACCTCACAGAAGGCAAAGGAGGCCAGGCGACAAGGCTGTACACTTTCACCTGCAGCCTCTCTTCTCTGTCTCTCCTCCTGGGGACCCCTTCCTTCCCTCTCTCCTCTGTTTCAGGGGCCCATTCTTGCTGCCTGTTAACATTCCAGCGCACCCTGGAGGAGCTGAAATCCCTCCTTTATACGGATCATGACCTGTCGGTGACAAGAGGGAGTCAGGAGTTAGTGTAAGAGCATTTTCATTTCGCTTTAAGGGTTGTTAGAATACTAGCGTTGAAGTTTTTCTTGAAACGGCATTAAAGAAATCCAGGCATGCCAAGCAGGTTTTTAAAGAATTGAGCGTGTGGTTGACGTTTTCATTATGTTTGTCTGTTAACAGGGTCTGGAGGTGTCTCCAAAATAATAAATCAGCAGGGGCTCTCCTTTCAACAGGGTGTTGTTGCTTTCCAATGTGGCTACTCAGAAAGTAACCTCCCATGAAACAATAAATCCTATCACAAAAATTGTCTACTTCTTACAGACCCCCAGGACGAGAAGGAACTCTAATTAACTGACGATTCCCAGCCAGCAAATACAGCTTTCAGAGGAAAGAGAATTCCAGTTTTCTCAGGGGCTTACATCTTCCCTGGACGGCTCTGGAGAGAAATTTCTTCAGTATGTGCTACAGCTGAGTCTAATCGCTCCTTAAGTCAGATGGAAGCCCGGGAACTCAGGGCAAGCTCCGTGCACACCGGGCATGTGGACCTCAGCTCTAGCGTGAAGCAGGAGGACATGAAACATGCCAGACACTGTTTGCGCCCAAAGCCACCTGCCTCCAGCCTCGCATCCCAGCAGTCCATCAAGGCATCATAACATGCCTTGAACACTATCTGGACAGAGTCCTTCCAACCAGATGACCGACGATACCTCGCCTCTGAATGGCCTCCACTTAACTTCCTCCTCTCCCGGGGTCCGCGCTGGACATGAAACTTGCTGAGCCGTGACTGTGGGCTCTGGCACAGTTCTGGGGCTTCTGAGAATACCAAGATGCTCAGTGTCCTTTCAGGGCTGCCCTACAGATGAAAAGCATGGCCTTCTCTTGGTATCTCTGACAGAAGGCCAAGGGCAGGAAGCTCTCTGAACTTAAAGCCAATGTGAAAGGAGGTCTCAACTAATTGGGAAGATGGTCCTGATGAAGGAAGTGACACACATGCTCCAAAGGCCCTGTGTTCCCAACAGGGGCACCAGCTGAGTCCTTGCCCTGAGAAACAGGATGGCGACGAGGAAAATGACAGTCGTGATGGGTCCATGACAGACTCTGGGAAACTTTCACAGGGTAAAAGAGCTAGAAGAATTAGAGCCAAGAGCACTCTTCGATGTCCTCAGGTGGTGATGAACTTGCTGCTACAGACAGGCTGACCCCAGGCTTTGGAAGGCAAGAAAGACAGAGGCCAGGTGAGCACAGGCCAGTGGACGCAGGGCGTGTGAATAGGTGGAAAGGTGAGCGTGCTTCAGGTGCTGGAGGAGCAGGAGATAGTTCCCCCTAATCAATACCAATGTCTGGGCTATATTTTCAGGAGGTAGAATAAATACTGCAGAAATGGCAGAAAAATGTCTTAAGAAAGAGTTGTGCTGGGTGAATTTTGCCTTGGTGAGAAAGAAAAAAGAAACGCTGAGCAGAATGGGCATGGTGGAGATGGGAGGCCAGAGGACTCCATGTATGCCGCACCTGAAGGTGAGCAGGTGCACACAAAAGAAGGAAAGACAGCATGAGGCAGGCAAGGGCATGGGAGGACACAAGACAGGAAGTGAAAGGAATCATGCCTTCCTGTGTGATGCCGGGAGACCTGCCCAAGCAAGGCTGGTCCCCCGAAGGGAGGCCCAGGCCAGGAATGAAACAGGCAGGGAGAACTGGGGTGCCTGGTGCCTCAGTCAGTTAACTGTCTGCCTTTGGCTCAGGTCATGATCCAGGGTCCTGGGATCGAGCCCCGAGTTGGGCTCCCTGCTCGCCGGAGAGCCTGCTTCTCCCTCTCCCTCTGTCACTCCCCCTGCTTGTGCTCTTTCTCTCTGTCAAATAAATAAATACAATATTCAAAAAAAGAAACAGGCAGAGAGAGACGGCATCACTTCCAGAAGGATGTGAAGCTCAGAGCAGGGCAAAGAAATTCCCCGATCCCAGAATTCAGGGAGTAGGGCTGCTGCAGGCTGGTTCTTTCTAACCACGAGTAGGTTCAATCAGACACTTTATACATTATCTCTTTAATTAAAAAAAAAAACACTAAATTTTTAAGTTTAAATTTTAAAATACATTAAATGTAGAAAATCCTACAGTTGAGGGTACAGTACAGAGGGCAGGGGCTTGGGTCTTTCTTGGCGCCGTTAGCCTCCCTTTACGTGACCCAACCTCCTACATGACTCTTCTTGCCAAGTACACAGACAGATGTCGCCCATGTCTGAACCGTAATATTTTGCTCAATCAAGCCTCAGCTTCTTCCTCCTGGACACATTCCAGGTTAGGCGTAGCCTGGGGCAGTCCACAGCGCTTCCAACACCTTCCCTGCAAAGAGAAGTTTCTAATATAACTCTACCTTCCAAGTGCCTGTGAGCAACTGCTTTGAACATGCTTTCTCTTGTCGAGTCTCTCAAGCCACAAGACTACCGTTGCCTTCCCAGATCCCAAAGCCAGTGAAACAAGTGCCCTAACCTGATTCTGCCCCATTTTCTTCTTTTCAGCCTCACTGGCCTGTCACGTACTGTTTCTCTTCCAGAGAGAAGGCTGAGTGATTGGCAGGGAACATACTTCCTCCCATACTTCCAGAGGGTACCTACTCAGGGGAACATTTTATGGAAAAGAGCAGTCAATGAAATGCTGGGTCTCCCCAGGCTGTCAGAATACTACGGGCCACAGAGGCAGCCTACTGTCCAATATGGCTTCCTTCTCCGAATGCTGACTATGTAGGAAGAAAACTTCCTGAGGATTAATGTGAACTTGGAGAACCAGACCTGCACGAATACTGGCTTATAAAAGGAGAGAAAAAATTCACCGCCACATGATCGCTGCACATGTGAGAGAAATGTAAGAGATAGTAATAGTAGTAAACTTATGATTCAGGTAATCTTTGCCCCTAAAATATGGGTTCCCCCCTATCAGTTCTTTGTGTTGCCTCTCATTCTGTAGAAGAGCTTGCTGTACATTCTAATTTAAGTGTGGCAATTCCTGAGTAAGCAGGCTGCTCGTTCATCTGGCCAACAACACAAGACCAAGCGCACACTATAGAGGTACACAGGATTTGCTGTGAGCAGAGGAGCCTGCTCGTTTCCGGATGTCACCTCTGGAGGGACCCACTGCTGTTCACACAGGCCCATGACTAATGAGAGGAAAACCCGGCCACAATTTGCATCCCTACTCCAGAAATCAAAAGGCTAGATGGGAGTGGCTGATGCAAAGTGCGTGGCCGGTATGACAAGGAAGACGCCATCTGGGCACCCATCCCCACCAGTTCCGTGGGACCCAGGGAAGGCCGGCTTGGATTTGGAATAATGACTGACATCTCCTGGGCAGTTACAGCCTAGCATTCTTTTGTTCTAAGGTGTTTGTGTTTTAACTGAACCCTTTTTTAAAGTTGATATTCATATAACATTTGGGATAACCAGAGGTATTCAATGTCACAAAACTAGGACTGGAGATCATGGCTTATAAAGTGACCAGGTAACAGTCTCTCCACTAAGCAGAAGCTGGTTAGAGTTGCATGTTTATCTGACATGAGCCTGAGTCAGACAGAGAGGGTCAGAAACAAGGGACATACAGAGACAGAAGGACATGGAAGGAAAAAAGACAAAAAGGACAGTAGAATATACTCTATCACACTGAAATTAAGCCTGGATCAATTGAAAGTTACATTAGTATTTAATGTTCTATTAATGCAAAAAATGCTGCCCATAAAACTAAGATTTTAAAATGTTAAAAAAAAAAAGTTTACCTTAAAACAGATGAAATACAACACATCAAAACTTTAAGATCAGGGTCTCACGGGGGAGAGAGCCAGGGCTCCTCCAGCTTCACGGAGCCTAGGAATGTCCTGCAGAGCTTATTAAAATGCAGAGTCTTGTTCTGCAGGTCTGGGGGTGGGCCCTCAGGGGCTTCATGTCAAATGAGCTCCCAGGTGAGGCCCCCCGCTGCCTTCCAGGAGCCTCACGTTAGGCCTCACATTTGTAGCCAGGATGGGAACATTTCAGCTCAGAGCTAACACACTGGTGGCGGCTGTTGCGTACAAAAAAATTACGCGGGATTCGGAGACTCAGAAGATATGGGCATTGTTACCAGGATCACAGTCCGTAACACTTACTAAACCACAACTTCAGGGCGCCTGGGTGGCTCAGTGGGTTAAAGACGCTGCCTTCGGCTCAGGTCATGATCCCAGGGTCCTGGGATCGAGGCCCACATCGGGCTCTCTGCTCAGCAGGGAGCCTGCTTCCTCCTCTCCTCTCTCTCTGCCTGCCTCTCTGCCTACTTGTAATCTCTCTCTGTGTCAAATAAATAAATAAAAATCTTTAAACCACAACTTCAGGCCAGGCATGTTCTAAGCCCTTTCCATACATAAGCCCCTCCAACCCTCATCACCTTCCAAGGAAAAACAGACCCACTGGTGCCGCCACTCACAGGTGTAGACACCGAGGCCCGGAAGTGGCACAGATGTGGATCCCTACCAGGCTGCTGAATGTGGACCAAACAAACCACTCACCCTCTTGAGCCAGTGTCTTCATCTGTAAGGCCAAAAATAACAATGTCCCTCTCATGGTTTTAAGATGGGATGATCTGCAAATACCTGTAAATCATGAAAACTATAAAGGAAAATGCTTTGTAAACTTTTAAATACTACACAAACTGAAGTTACTGACAAGGAGACGATCCTCGGGGGTTCCCTGTGCTAAGACTCCTAATTCCTCTGTGATAGCCTCATAATTATATTCAACAGAAACCCCTGAACAAGTTTATCATAGAAAAGATTCCTCAGTTAATTTTACTACATGATCTCTGAGATATGCTTTATTAACTGAAACAATTTTTCATAAAATGAATTAGATCCATATCCCATAAACTATACCTGCCTGACAAGAAACTGAGGACTGAATTTCTACAGCTCGGGGCAGGAAGAAAAGAAATCTAGCCTCGCAATTATATTGCTTAGACGGATGACTAAAACCTGAGATAAGCAATTTCCAAAGCTCATTACTAACACATTCCAACAGGCTGAGAATCTGCTGACAGCTTCCTGATTCACTCCAGCTCACCTCTATTACCCTACCTGGATGGGGCAAGAATTTATGGGCAGTACAAGCTCAGCTGTTGTCTGGGCGAGGGTTTATTATCACAACACGACTTCCTTTACTGTGATCATTAGCTTAAGAATATTGATTTAAAATCATATTCCTGGCCAATAGGATCTTATCCCCTAGCGACCTAATCTTGGGCTACTAGACTGTAGCCAGACTTGTCGATCTGGCATTTCCAACCCTACAAAGGGCTGCTCCATCCCAATTCTGAAG
This sequence comes from Ailurus styani, assembly GCA_002007465.1. Lineage (NCBI taxonomy): Eukaryota > Metazoa > Chordata > Mammalia > Carnivora > Ailuridae > Ailurus > Ailurus styani. The sequence continues at coordinate 993,840 of LNAC01000527.1, read as the reverse complement.
CCAAACTAGAAGGCAACACCTGGGGTGAGCATCGGTGAGACAATACAACAGAACCCATCAACCCCGTTCCATCAGATACCTGGCTGCCCATCTTGCTCCCAGACAGCCCTTGTCTTTGCCGAGCTTACACTGCTGTGTGGGGCCAGACAAAATCACAGTCGATGGCAAGACAATGTGTCATGACCTAGGATGCCACAAAGACAAGGTGTGTCTTATTCCCAGCACTTTCTCTTTCTGACTAGGAAATGATGTCTGCAGTTCACCTCCTTCTTCTGGAATGGGCAGGTCTTCACAGGACCCGCTCTTATCTTTCCTTGCTCCACCCTTCTTAGAATTTCTCACCCATGCTAGGCTGCAAGTATTAAAATACGCCCTCCAGAGTTGGTGAATGCAACTCAAAACAGGAACACCATAAAGAAAATCGATGAAACAAAAAGTTGCTTCTTCAAAACAATCCATAAAATTGATAAGCTCCAGCAAGACTGACAGGAATAAAAAGAGAGCAGACACAAATCCCCCACATTAGGAATGAAACCAGGGATGTCACTACAGACCCTGCAAACACTAAGAGGATATGAAAGTACTGCCAACAACTTTAAGCTCATGAATTCAACAACTCAGAAGAAATGGAACAATTTCTTAAAAACCACAAGCCTCCAAAACCTGACCAAGATGAAACAGACAACCTGAATGGTTCTTTTAACCATTAAAGAAGTTGAACCTGTAATTAAAAATCTCTTGGAAAAGAACCCTCCCAGACCCAGGTGGTTTCACTGGATAATTCTACCAAACACTTAAAGAAGAATTAACAAAAATCTTATAATCTCTTTCAGAAAATAAAGAGGGAAAACTTCTCAATTCATATTATGCATGATTACTTTGTTGGCTAATGCATTGTTACCTTGATATAAAAATCAAATAAAGACAGTAAAAAAAAACCTCACAAAACTACAAAACCAATATTTCCCCTGAACTTAGAGAAAAATTCTCAAAAAAACATAAGCAAACTGACTCCAGCAAGGTCTAGAAAGAATTATATACCCAGTGGTATTTATTCCAGGTATTCGAGGCTGTATCAACATGGGAAAATCAATCGATGTAACCTACCGGATCAACAAAATTAGCAAGTGGCAAAACAGCATCCTTATTCTCCTCTGACAACTGCATAAGACACCGCCATGGCTAAGTGGAAGTGCAAGTCATCGTTCTGTCCAGGCCCCCTGCCTGTCCCCCTTCAGCTCATACCCCAATGCGTGGGTAGGACCCCTGAAAATTCACACTTGGATCTGATTTGTGCAGAGCTGTTTACACACAGACAGTGCAGGACAGTATTCCTCAATCCACCCCCTGATGCACACCTGAGAAGCCCAGACAGTGGCATGCAGCCCCATGTTCTGCACAAGGCCTCCCAGTGCTCTGCAACCAAGTCACCTTGTAGCTTCCATACCTGGAAACACAAGAGCCCTAGTTTGGGTCAAAGAGAAGAGGTTCTGCCAAATTTCAACTTGGCCTGTGACTCAAGAAAGGAATGAGACTGAAGCGCCCATAGTGAGTCCTTGAGGAGGGCAACCCCGCTCATCTCAGCTCACAGTGTTCTCTAGGTCAAGGCTGAGCCTTAGCACGTTGGCCCACACATGACATTCACCCCAGAAGGAGATGGTGTTGGAAAGATAAACTCTGTAAGATCTTTAGTTCTTCTGAACTTAAGAAGTACAAAAATTTTCATTTTTTACTGTAAAACATCCCCAATTCAGCTCCTTTTTATACTAAAGTTGCCCCTAGATGTTTTGAGGTAAACTTGGAACACCCTAAAACCTAAATTCAAGTTCAACTGGCTCTGAAATTGTGAGTCAAAGGGTGTCATTTAACCCCAGCCCTGACTGGGGCTCAGCACATGAGTGCAGATTTGCACGGAGCAAGGTGGGGCTTGTGAGAGTTTTCTCACCTTGCCTGACTTTCCATATCTTAAGTGGAAACAGACCACAGGCGGCACAGGTTTTCCTTCAAGAAATCCATGTGCTTAAGTCAAGATTTCTTAAACCAACCCACCTAATGGGCAGAAATATTGATCCACTATTCCCAAGGGGAGGGTGGGAGGTGGGGACAAGTAAGAAAAACATGCACTTTATGTGTCTGCCAGGCTGCAGTGTGGAGAACCCAGAGGGAGGAGCCTATGGCTACCTAGGTGAGCAGAGGAAGATTTCCCTTGGGCTCTACTAGCCCTAGAACCTAAGGAGAGCAGGGCCTGCTGTGTGGATGTTCAGAGCCCACACCTGCAGTGTCTCTGCCCTCAGAAGCAAGTACTTTGGGAGCAGGGACATGGCCAGTGTGCTAGCAGCCCTCCCACGTCTGGTTGGCCAACAGAGCAGGTGTCTCTGAGCAGCGATGGTAAAAGCAACCTGCACGCAATACTGGCGACCCTACCCCTCCAGGTGTTCCCCCTGTGAGCCTCTGCCCCACAGCTGACACACTTCACCTGTCACTTAAGTCTCAGTGGAGCTCAGGGAGGCCCGCTGCTCTATTCCCGCCTCACACAACCCTGGAGTGAGGGGCCTGCAGGTTCTACACCTGCCTTTATTCTGTCTGTAGATCATTTTTTTTTTTTTAACATGAGTTGTCTTCTAGACATTAACCAAAGAAAATTCTTGAGGTTCTATTCACACTTTATCTCCTCATTTCTATAGCCTCATCTCAGTTTGTCACGAACTGTAACCTGCTGGATTTTAGCACTTGGTGCCTTACAGGGATTCCAGGCACATGAGTTCCACAGCAGCCAACGTAGAGATACAAGTGGGATTCTCAGGTATGTCATCCCTGAGAACATTCCTGCTAGCCAGTAACATGAATATACTCAGTCCACCATCAGCCCCTGGAGGCAGGATAATGAAAAGGAGGGCGGACAAAATGAGGCAGTGAGAACACCCAGAGCAGCCAAATTCAACAACCCTTCTAGCCCTCCCTCCACATCCAACCAGTAAAGGGGGGCACTGGAATCTTCCACCGCTCTTCCAAACATGGAGCTTCCAAACTGCAGCTAGTTCCACTTCGTGGTCAACACAGAGAGAATTCCTTGCTAGGAAGGACTAGGTGTAGGACTCACACCTAATTCCATTATGCCAGAGTCTCCAAGATTTTCCCTTGAGTTGGCTCACATTGTTCTGACTGGAGAAAGCAAGATTTACCTCAGGGCTTTTATCTCTTTAGGGTACTAAGCTACCTTACCAACAAAAGTAAAAAACTGCCTTAAAACCTCTCACAGTTGGGCACCTGGGTGGCTCAGTGGGTTAAGCCTCTGCTTTCAGCTCAGGTCATGGTCTCAGGGTCCTGGGATTGAGCCCCGCATCAGGCTCTCTGCTTGGCAGAGAGCCTGCTTCCCCCTCTACCTTGGCCTGCCTCTCTGCCTACTTGTAATCTCTCTCTCTCTGTCAAATAAATAAATAAAATTAAAAAAAAAAACCTCTCACAGTCTTTTACTGTCATATTGAACTTTTCTTGTGGTCTGTTATAAAGTGTTCCCCTATTCTAGACAAGTGGAAATATTTTAAATACACTTCCATGGGGTGCTTTCAGCTCAGTGTGTTTTTAAAATATTCTACTACTGACTGATACTCAAAAACATTCCACAATTTGAGAAAATTACAACTACAAACTTAACAGGGAAAATCCCAGCCCTCTACTTTGACGATATAGTGGTATGACGATAAGTGGATTTAAACAGTGAGGACACAGAATCGTAGCTTTATGTGGCAAATGCACACAGTGGTCAGGTCAGATGATGAGTCTAACAGGGACAGGATCGAACACCAGAACTAGGATGCGGGGACATCACATACATCCTGCACTGGGAAGCTAAAACACAATGGCCACAGGCCGGCCTCCTCGTTTCTGTCTCAGGCTGAGATCGGCAGGCTCCCACAGGAGGTAAGCCAAGGAGTGGGCCTATTCCAGGAGCAGACAATTCAGCCTGAGCTCCAGTCCCCTCTGCCCTGTGTACCCGGACAGACCCTCACATACGCTACCAGGTTTCTGCAACAGGAGAGTGGGCAGACAGTGTTGTTTGCCCATGCAGAAGCTGGGGAAGCATCAGCAAGCAAGTGGACAGAAAACTAGACGGGCTGAGCCTGTGACCTTTGGACTTTTCACTGAAATCCGGAGGTTGCTCGCATTGTCTATCCTGCCCAGCACCAGGTCCTTCGTACAAATGTATGCAGCAAGGTGATCTTTAAAGTCACATAAAATCTTTTCATGAAAGGACAAGGTTGTGTGTGTGTGTGTGTGTGTGTGTGTGTGTAATGTCCTGTTTATATGTAAGATGAGCGTATTGCTAACAAGTTTAAGGCTAACCCATTGTTCCTTCCTCAAGCTCTTGAAGTAAACTGGGTCTATTTAGAGGATAAAAGTTTACTCAAAATTTAGTTTTTCCTCCTCTTGAAAAATTATAAAACTGGGGGGAGAACCTGAGCCTGTGAGAAAACACAGCGTGTCACACAGAGGTTATTATGTGGTAATGGTATGAAAGGGCAGGAAACAGAGGAGTCTATCATCAGGTGTGAATATCAAATGACTTACTGTGACAGAGGAATCTCTGAAACATACAATGAATTGCTACCTTATGTTTTATTTTCCTTGCCTGTTCACTGAACCTAAGAGAAGAGCTTCCCCTCAGTCCCCAGAACAGAGCAAGCAGGAATGAGTGCTGACTTTTCCACCCACCACCCACGCGGCCCCGGACACGGCTGCCACCTTCCCCTCCAGCTGCCAGAGGCTGGAAGCAGCCCACGCACCTCCACAAGCCGCCACGCCTCACTGATGACAGCATACTGGAGGCGATTCAGGGCAAAGCCATCGATCTCCTTCATGACTCTGACTGGGGACTGTCCAATCTTCTGCATCAGGGCATAGGTTCTGTCCACTGTCGAGGGGGCCGTCTCTGGATGTGGGACCAGCTCAACCAAAGGCACATAATATGGTGGATTTACCTTACAAGAGAGACAGAAAGGGAGAGGGTCAAAAGAGCCCTGTCGCTGGGGTGCTATTCTGGCAGACTCTGCTTGCCTATATTGAATGGTCAGGTGGGGCAGATTTGTCTTTGGAAAGGTATCTTTAGATTTAGCATCCAATGACAAGAAACTTGAAATATAAAGTAATCCACAAAGGAGGGAAAGAAAAAACTTAAGCACAGAATTCTGTGGTTTTATTTGTAGAAAAGTCAGTGCCACCATATGGGGTTGAAATTTGGAGGTACAGATGACCATCCTATACATTCAGGGCTAATCTCTGAATTCCTGAACTCCCCAGGGGATTTCTCAGCGACCTTCTGTTTAGACCTCTTGGCTTCTACCTGTCCCCAGCCAGCCTCCAGGGCCACTCCCTCCACAAGAGTCATCGCGGGTTCTTGCTATTCTACTGTGTCGGTATTAAAAATCATTGACAGCGTCTTCCCAAACTTGGTATTGCCTTAACTTCTTCATGTTAAGCCTTAAATGTCTGCCCCTCCAATCATATCTCACCTAGAAATCACATAGCACCAGAACTCTACCGCAGCCTCAACATCATGATACAGCCTGAGACGGGAAGGGTTGGGCCACAGTGAGTAGGTCCTAATGGAAATATTTGCCTAGCCCAGCACTTACACTTTGGGTTCTGGTTTTTTTTTTTTTTTTGGTGTATTTGAGAAACTATTCTTGAATATTTCCAAAGAGAATTATCCTGGGTCCAAAGAAAAGGCAGCTTGCTAGAACCTGATTAGCCTCACCATTAAAAGCTGAATGTAGTGCAGTAAATTGTTCCCCAAATGATGCTTTTAAATAATTTTTCCTTGATATATGGATGAAAATTGATAGAATCTTATAGTCACTTTAAGAAGCATCCATTTTAGGGATGCCTACGTGGCTCAGTTGGTTAAGCGTCTGCCTTCGGCTCAGGTCATGATCTTGGGGTCCTGGGATTGAGCCCCATATTGGGTTCCCTAATGAGCAGAGAATCTACTTCTCCCTCTCCCTCTGCCTGCTGCTCTGCCTAGTTGTGCTCTCTCTGTCAAATAAATAAAATCTTTTTTTTTTTTAAAAGGAAGCATCCATTTTTAAATGACTTCTACAGAAAAGGGAAAGAAAAATTTCTTTCTCCTAGGACACTGCTTAGGAGAGGCCTCTGGTCCACAGCTTAGCTTCAGAGATTCCTTCTGCTCTCAGCCTGCCCTGGGCACTCTCTAAGCCCTCTTAGAAAGCAAGAGAGGACAGCACCTGTTTTCACATAAGTAAGTTATAAATCAGTGCCTCAACTGAATCACATGTCTCCTGCCTATACTGAACTCTTATAAAAATGTCTACTTCTGGCCTTTTTAAATATCAGAACTGTAGGAACTGGAAGTATGTGTATCTTAGATAAATTTTATCTTACTATCAGATGAAGATGTTGGGCTTAAGGTCTTTCAGTGTTGCAAGCCTCATGGGTAGCAAAAATACAGATTGAGACAATAGTTAAAAAGCTTTTGTATGTATGACTTGCTAGTTTCCTCAGGCAAGTATTCCTCACAGGCTCTCCTCCTGCACACTCTCCTTAAATGGCGGTGCTCCCAGGCTGCCTCCACTGGTCTCCTGTGCCCACTCTCTGGCTCTGGGCAGAGCTCAGCAGCTCCCAGGGCGTCATCTCCACCCCAAAATGCTGAGATCTCACAGGGAGCTCACCTCCCACTCCAGCCCATGTTTGTAATTGTGCACTGGACACACGCCTAGGATAGCTAACAAGCCTACACTCAACCCCCATGAATTAAACCCCCATCTCTCCCACCCTAAAACCCTAGATCCTCTGCCTAGCACCCCGTCTTGATAAGACCGCCATCACAGCTCCAACACCCAAGTTAGTACCATAAGAAGTATCCTTGGTGCCCACCTCTCTCTCACCTCCCCCACTCCCCATCAGTGATTCTGTCAATTCTAGTCATATCTCTCAAAAAACCCATTCCTGCTACCACACACTTAGCTCAGGCCATCACCTCCAACTTAGATTCTGGCACTCTCCTCACTGGCCTCCCCCTCCAGGCTCATTCTCTCTGCCACTGCCAAGGGATCCTTTGTTAGGCGGGGGCCTGTCAAATCTGGAGACAGACAGGAGAACCCAAGGCTGTCAGGGCTGGGGGCAGGAGAATGGAGAGTTGCTGTTTAATGGGGACAGAGTTTCAGTTTCAGAAGACAGAAAGTCTGAATGGACGGTGGGAAGGTCTGCACGACAGTATGAATGTGCTTACTGCCACTGAACTGTATACTTAAAAATGGTTAAAATGGCAAATCTGATGTGTATTTTATCACAATTGAAATTAAGAAAAAAACCTAAAAACAGGATGCTGATCATACCACCTGCCGTTCAAAACCCTGCAGGATCCTGATTCCCCACCACCCACTAAAATACAACTGCACGATCCAGCCCTTTGAGCTTCCTAAAACAGGTAGAGTTTGCACGCTTCTGTGTCCATGCACTTAAGTCAATGACCTTCTGAGAAAGGAGCTCCCAGACTCTGAGGGCCTGGGTGAGCTTGTTTTTGCTGTGGCACCTCAGTCCTGGGACAAGGACCCTGATCCCTACTACAGGCTCAGAGATGAACAGTGACAATGACAGGTGCCCCTTAAATTTAACACGATAGAAGAGGAGAAGTGGGAAAGGACAGGAGGTAGGCAAAACAAGCGACTTTTTAAAAAAAAGATTTTATTTATTTGACACACAGAGAGCGATAGGGTACACAAGCAGGGGGAGGGTCAGAGGAAGAGGGAGAAGCAGCCTCCCCACTGAGCAGGGAGCCCAATGTGGGACTCAATTCCAGGACCCTGGGACCACGACCCGAGCAGCGGGCAGACACTCAACACACTGAGCCACCCAGACACCCCAGCAAACAACTTTTTTAAACAGGAGGGAAATGGCTGTGTTTCCCAAATGCTATTCTGTTTCTGACACAGAAGGTAGGACCTGGGCCTTAGGCTGTTGGAGTCTGAGAGTTAGACTCGGAAACAGCCTTTAAGAAATGGGAAGAACAAACAAAGGAGGAAAGGACGCAACTTTTTAAAGGTTACAGGAAATGGTCCTGGGCTCAGCTGGGAGAGCAGGGCTGCGCTTTGCTGGAGGCACAAGACACAGCCTGGCCTCTGAGGCTCTTTGAGAGCTCAGGTTGAGCTGGGCAGTTCAAGGGGGGCATTCGCCATTCACCTCGTGAAAAGCCTGCCCAGAATCTGGACCAGAGCCTGGGAGGCATGTGATCAAGGCGATAGCACAGCACGCCCAACACAGAGGCTTCGTTTATTTTCTCTGCAGCAGATTAGAGTTAAACTCACAGAGGAAAGGCAGACTGTCCCTTTTCCCAGAAGACAGGTGCAGCAATTTGCAATTTCTTCTTACGCCTCTGCTGGGGAGGGAGGACTCCCAACCTGGTGAATTTCTCTTCCTCTTTACGAGAGGAATGTAAAAATGAAGGGGTATCTAATCCTTCACCATTTTGATAATTTTGGTAGTAAAGTCCTTTCCTAAGTGATAAGCCCTACCCCCCCTTCCTGAACTCACCCTCCACAGATGGGGGGGTGGGTGGAAGCGAAAAGGCAGCCCCTCTGAAGGCAGCAGATGGCCATGTGAAACAGGCACTGCTTGCACACACACGTGTGCACGCGCGCACACACACACATGGGCTCTCCATAAACAGATGAACATTCAAATTACCATCAACATGAGGGCAAATGGTTCCGGGTCAGGTGAGAGATTGAGTTGGAAAAGGTGCAAGCGTGGGCAAGGGGTGCTCAGATGGGAACACTCTGGGCACCTTACACGGGTAGGGCCTGATGCAATTCCAGGCTGTATTACAGCTCCATGGCTGGCTAGCAACCTATGTGAGAGTTGTGTGTTAGGAACTGTTTCCACTCGAGACTAATCCCTGAGCAGATGTGCATCCTTCCCAGGCAGCATTATCTACAGGGCATCCGTAAGAGTGGTACAAAGAGCATCTGATGGGCTAAAGCAGAACCCTTCAGCTCCATGGGACCATCACGTCCCCAAATGAAAAAAGGTTGTAAAGTGTGGCTGAAACTATCAATAGAAAACTGCTGCTTTGATTGATTACTAGCATAGATCTACATACCAAGAGAGCATGCAACCAAACTCAACCTTCAGATCATCACGAGCCACCAAATGGCAATCCCTGAGCCCCTCTACACATCCACAGGGAGATGAGGCAGACAAGCAAATGCAACATAAAAAACATTTGAGAGGAAGACTAGCAGGGACACAGAGAGGGCCGCATTAACACCCCTCTTCCTGAGCCTGTCACTTTCCTGGCTCTAGTCTATGAAGCCCACTCAAAATTCCCAAACTACCTGTACGCTGAGAGAACACACTCACCCACTCGTGCTGAGCTGACCTGAAATCTCCTTACCCCTCAATGGGAAAAGGTGCCCAAGAGACAATATGGGATGAGGAAACTCCTTGGCTGTTGGTTCTTCCATGGAGGAGTGCAGGCAGCAATCTTTCACAAGTGCTGACTCTCCACTTTTGCCCCAGCCTTTCAGAGGCATGAATGGGCTTCCTTTCCTTTATCCTATTTCCTGTCTGGGCAGAGTCATGGGTGACTAGAGCACAAAGCTGAGGCAGTGGCATGTGAGCTGATGCGCTGGGCTTCTCCTGCCTGGCCTGCAGGGCTGAGGGGAAACTGTAGCTCCTCAAAGATCGTAAATGGTTCTGCATTACTTAGGGACTGTCCATCCAGCAAAGACGCTTTTTTCCCCACTCTCCTTGAGCTCAATGGAATGATTAAACAATGGCAGCACCAGCACAAAAGAAAGGATAAAACTCCAAAGACAGTCAACTTGGGTGATTTCATCTGCTTTAGTTAATGTTGGCTGTGGTATAAAATAATCCACAAAAGTAATAAGAGATTAATTTCTGAAATAAGGTCTGAGCTTACTTTGGCTATGCTGTTTGCCTTTGATTAAAGAAGTAAAAGCGAACAATGCTGGAATGGTAGGAGAAATGTCATTATTCAACAGTCACTGGCCGAACTACTAGTAGGAGGGCCTTGTTAAGTGTGACAGGAAAGTGAATAAGGTGTAGTCTCATCCATCAGGTGGTTTAAAATTAAAAGATATGGGTAGAAGTCTTGTTAAAGGACTTAGAAGGTATTTCCTAAACAATTTGACCTCGTTGTTTTGTTCTTTTATTTTACCTGACTTAGAAGTAAAATCTCTGGTTAGAAGTTGGAAGTTTTCTTTTTTTTTTTTTTAATTTTTAATTTTTTTTTATTCTTTACCCCAGGGGTACAGGTCTGTGAATCATCCAGCTTACATCTTTCACAGCATTTACCAAAGCACAAACCCTCCCCAATGTCCATAACCCAACCACCCTATCCCTACCCTCCCACCCCCCAGTAACCCTCAGTTTGTTTTGTGAGATTAGGNTGCACAGCAAAGGAAACAGTCAACAAAACCAAAAGACAACTGACAGAATGGGAGAAGATATTTGCAAATGACATATCAGATAAAGGGCTAGTATCCAAAATCTATAAAGAGCTTCTCAAACTCAACACCCATAAAACAAATAACCCAGTCAAGAAATGGGCAGAAGACATGAACAGACATTTCTCCAAAGAAGACATCCAAATGGCCAACAGACACATGAGAAAGTGCTCCACATCACTCGGCATCAGGGAAATACAAATCAAAGCCACAGTGAGATACCACCTTACACCAGTCAGAATGGCTAAAATCAACAAGTCAGGAAATGACAGATGTTGGCGAGGTTGCGGAGAAAGGGGAACCCTCCTACACTGTTGGTGGGAATGCAAGCTGGTGCAGCCACTCTGGAAAACAGTATGGAGATTCCTCAAAAAGTTGAAAATGGAGCTACCCTATGACCCAGCAATCGCACTACTGGGTATTTACCCTAAAGATACAAAGGTAGTGATCCTCAGGGGCACATGCACCCGAATGTTTATAGCAGCAATGTCCACAATAGCCAAACTATGGAAAGAACCTAGATGTCCATCAACAGATGAATGGATAAAGAAGAAGTGGTATATATATACAAAGGAATACTATGCAGCTATCAAAAGAAACGAAATCTTGCCGTTTGCAAGAAGTTGAAAGTTTTCAAGCAAGAGGCTTACACCTTTCACTGAAGCAACGAACAATCTAATAAGTGGTTTACAGTTTCTAAGAGTCCTTTTTACAGACATGTAAAGGCCACAGAAGCAAATATAGCACATGTTTCATGGCACTTGGTATTTGGATGCTTCAGTCAAGGTCCCTCTTGGTGCTAATTTCCTATATCTGAGTGGTAGCTAGACCTGACCGGTTTTCTTCCATGTTCTGTTGGTCTAATAAGCCTCTGTGTGTTATGACCGATCACCACTTGCCATCATACTTCAGTAGAAGGACACCCAGACATCCAGAACCATACAGTCATGTGAATGGTGGTCCAAGCAGTCCCTCTTCTCAGCACATAGAATCTAGAATCTGTGACTCCCACTTTTTCCTCGGCTTCCAGAGCCATTCTGTTACCCCCCACTCTAAACTACTCTTGCTCAAAAAGAGGACTTTCCCTGCTCTCAGTCTAGGATCCTCAGCCTTATGGAGGCCCTGGTCACCCATACTTGGACTACCCCAGTTCTGTGAAGTAGCTGCTCCCCTCTCTCAGCCATTTCAATATACAAAGAACCTTCCAATTACCCTCCAAAGGCAGCATTTCCACCACATCACAAGGCTGCTCTGTACCTAAGCCAGTTCCAGCTTTTCAGAGCAACTCTCATGATTCTGTACAACCCAACCGTTCCCAAGCCTTCCAGCTTTTTCCTCCTGCTTCCCAAGTACGTGAGGTATGTGTGCCCTTCCAGTCAGACTAGTCTCCTCATGATTCTGCACACCCCATGCTTGGTCTGAGCCAAGGGTCTTTGTTTACACTTTCCCACTCTCTCCTCCTTTGTCAGCCCAACCAGATCCTGCCCAGCTTGGCCCCAGCTTCTCCATCAGTCTCCAATGGCCTTCCAGTGCTGGGGGTGTGACCACTGACATCTAGCATCCTATTTATTATGGTTTGAGCTAGGTTAGCTTTTCTATCCTAACAGGCTTTCCTGGTTCTCCAAGGTCACGCTGAGCTCAGTTGGTTCTCAAACCCCCACCAAATGATCCCTGGATCTCCTCTCTGATTCTTTTTTCCTCACATTAACCACATTCATCTCAAAAAGATTTACCAAGTGCCTGCATGTCAGTTTGGAACTCACTATCCAATATACCTCATAATGCACCCCCCATTGAATGAGTCTGCCCAACAGATGGGTGCAAGGGAATAAGAAAAAGGGGTGGGGGCTTAATGTCAACCAACTGAACCAGAATCTCAGGAGTAGGACCCAGAATCTGCACTTTAGCAAAATTGATCCTACTGAATTGTGCTGAGTAAATTGCACAGCACAGTGACATGGTTGTAAAATCTTACTCAATGTATACATTTTTTAAATGTAGCTTTTCCCTGACAGTGGAATTATGTTTTTAGTAGTCTCTGTCTTCAGCTGGACAGTGAGTTACATAAGGGTAAAAGTGTGTAAGTATTGCTCATTCTTTCCCATTCTACCCCATTATGCATTAGGTAAGCAGGTACAATTCAAGGCATTTTTGGATTAAACTCTTTTATAAAATTAAAAATTAATTATTAATTAAAATAAAATTGATTAAAATAAAACCAATAAATTTTTAATAAATAAAAATTAATTAGTTGAATTAATAAATTAATATTAAAATTACTAAAAATAAAAATTAAAAATTAATTTTTTAAAAATTAAAATCATACAACTTTCTAAATATACTAAAAAATATATACTAAAAAAACCCATTAAATTATACAATTTTAATTGTGTGGCACATGAATTACACCTCAATAAAGCAGTTAAAATATACTAGCAGATTAGTCCAAATGTATTGCTCCTGAGAACCAGAATGAGATACAACCAATTCTTGAGGTTTAATGCACTCACGGGATGGGCCACAATGCATTGTTTCACGTGCGCCAGGCCAGCAAACACCTTGGAAGGCAGGAGGCAAGAGGTGGAGCTGCTCAAGACAACTTTATCGTCGATGATTTGATCTAACTGCACAAAAATCTTCTTCTTCAGCTCCAAGTTTTCTGGAACACATTCCTGGAAAGGACATATTCAAATTACTATTCATGATACCGCACTCAGTCCCCAAGCAAAGCATATGTCACATTTGATTCATTCCCCAAATGAACCAATCAGAAAACTACTAGCAATATTTAAGAGCAAAACAAAAAGCCGCCGAAAAACGCAGCCAAATCTCCGTAACTCTGGAAACTGGGTAACGTGTATACGGGAGCTGTATTTTCTAGTTCTGCGTGGGTCTGAGAATTCCCATGATAAGGGAGTCTGCCAAGTCATGCAGGTGGACACGACAGCGCCCTTGGTGAAAAGCTACAAACAGCAACAGCAGTCATCACCACTTATTTTCCCTATCTGTCCTAACCATCAGATCAACTTATCTTCAAGGAAAAATCTTATCTTCACAAAAGGAACGACCATGTTATATCCATAATTCCCAAAAGGTTTCATGAGCATCCATTTCTAAGGGGAAATCCTTTTGAAAGGGACCTTTGTTTCTAAAAATCTAAAATTACTTTAATAGTGGCAGGGGAGGAGGACAGAAGAGCAAATTTGGATTAAGTGCTGCAGATAACACCACTCTGAAATTCTAATCATGCACAGAGCTGGGGCAGAGGGAGATGACGTTCTCAAAAACCCAAGTGCAGGCCCACAGGTGAGGCCGGTTCCTGGGAACGTGAGCCACATGGTGGGTACCGCCCTGCTGCAGATGGAAGCAGAGAGGGAGAGGGATACTCAAGCCGCTCCAGCGCTGTCAGTATTAGAAGCATCTGTACCCTTCTGCCACCAAGTCCTCTGGGAAACCACACAGCAGTCACTCCTACCACACAGCAGGTCACAGCTCACCTAGAGGCAAGCAGCCTTGCAGGGGAGGTTTAATGAACTCCCAAGGTTCCCTGGTGAATTTATAGGATAATGGTCTCTGTATGGTCCAGTAATCATCAGCATCAGAATCCTAACTGGGTGCTAGTTAAAAATTCAGATTCTCAGGCCCTTATCCCAGACCTACGGAATCAGTTCCTGGGGGTAGGGTCCAGATATCTGCATTTCTGTCAAATATTCTGATGATTTTTGTTCTGACTAAAGTTTTAGACCCACTAGTCTGAGGTGTGGATGCAAAGCGTGGATCATCTATACTCTCAAATGTGACATGCTACCAAATATATCCTTGAGAATCTCTCCACTCTGAAGTCAGAGTTCTGTCCTACCCTCCTCCCCCAGCTACTCAGGGACCAACCAAGGACGTCCTGCATAGTGTTAGCACTGCGGTAGCAGAAATGGTATAAACACCAGCAGATAACCAAAAGTGTGTAAAAGTGAACATGCAATGCTGAAGGATTCCTAGTAATTATATGAGAATCACCCCTCAAAAATAAAGAAAATATATTTGAGTTTGATTTAATAATACTTAATTGTTAATAATGAAATCTAATATACTGAAATCAGCTGTGTAAATATTATGACAAATTCCACTTTTATATCCTCTACAAGATTTAAAAAGTTTTAATCCGAGGGTAGGGACTCAATATTGCATTTGTTTATACTTTTTAAAAATATAATCAAACCATGTGAAATTTTATTAAGAACAAAAGGTCGTATAAGCGCCACATCTCAAAGACAGGGGAAAAAAATGGAGTCATTTAAGAACTGTAAAGGCCATTGTATTAAATCCCCTTATCAAAAGTGGGGGAAAAAAGCTACAGTAGCTGGCTGGTTGTACTGAGTAATTTCTGGATCAGTTAAGTCAGCAAGTTGGGTTAAGTTTAAATGGAGCCTTGTAGTAAAGCCAGAGACTAAGAATGATGCAGATACTGTTTAAACTAATAAAAGAGCCCTCATGAATAGCCTTATTGTGAGCCTGTCATGCAGATTCCCCCCTGAAATTCTATGCTTTTCTTCAGATCGTTTGATTATCAAAGAGGCAAGAAAACTTGAACCAGAGGAAACCCAAACCTGCTACAATTATGTAAGGGTTTTTTAATGGCACATTTTCTTGAAGTTTTGTTGTTGTTGTTGATAGTAACAACTATGTTCAATTTGGTGGGCCAGGGTTATAATGCCTCTATGCATGTCAAGCCTTGAGTTCATTTCCTTGTTATTCATTAGAGAGCCAATACACCTTGTCTAAGAAATGGAGGCTGAAACACTATTAAATCAGGACCTTCATCACTTGTGGTTGATTGCAAAGCTAAGAGAGGCTGGGAGGAAGGGCAGAGAAAGGTACCAAACAGTGAGACAGCTGAGAACCTAAATGCAAACAGCCTTGCTCTCTCTAAACTATAGCAATGTGACCAGGTGAGAATCCAGCCAGTGCCTTCTCAACGCAACGGTGTTTTTCAGGGGTCCTTTCCAGAGAAAATGTGAAGTATTAGTGAACATTCTATGACTACTGAAGGTAATGAGCTTGACTTGCCTTAAACTCTGACAGCATTTTGAAAGCAATAATGATTATATTTGTGTTCTGTTTGTTTTGAAGTGGGAAAGAGACACACACATAATAAAACAGTCACACACAACCACTATAGTGGGTATGCTCAGATTTCAGCAAACAAAACAAAACTCTGGGGACAAGTAAAGCACAATGTAACTTCCCAAGTACCACACCCCTACCTGGTACATCAGAAAGAGTTCACTCAACTCAGGCAGTATCACATAGTGAAAAGGCAAGGTTAAGTTTAAACACTCCTTTTTCCCTTGCCTGACTGAAAGGAAGAAACTGAATGATGGTATTATAACTTTAAATTCTCTCTAACTTACTTATACTTTGAAAGGTAAATCATTTATAAACTTTGGTGTTTTGTTATTAGTCAAAGTTACCTGCGACAGCATTTAACTCATTAGGAATGTTCTAGAAAATCTGCATGGCAATGGCAAGTCAGTGTACTGGATAATTCCCAGGCAAAGGGAATAAGAACTCGCTTCTGAAGTTTACTCACTTGCTGTGCAACAATCCACACTTTCCAAAACAAATATTTTCATGGGGAAAATGAAATTTCATTGATTTTTTAAAAAAATCAATTCAGGCTTTTTAGATAGGTGTCCCATTGCTAGTAAATCTACATTTGTTAATGCAAAACATCTGGAAGCAATCTTCAATGTGCTTTCCAGAAAGAAAGTAAAACTAAATTAGAAGACCTCAGTACTTAAAAGTATTTTATATGCAAAGCAGTTCTATTAGCCAACAGACATGGGTAAAGACATGGCAAGGAAAGAAAGGTGAGACAAAACCCTACTGCAATCATCACAGAAGGAAATTCATTCTCAAACTGAAGACAGAAGTAATCCTCATGACGAAGTATGTTAGCGCTAATTATATCTATTCACGGTTTCATTATCGTAGGCAATAAATTGTACAATGCCCTAACCAGAGGCTTTTTTCCTTAACATCAAAATAAAGTTTTTAAAAGCATATTACAAATCCTAAACAGGGTTTACTATAATCTAAAACAAATTATACCCAATCTACAGAGAACTTTCCAAAGTAAAAATCAGTGTAGACCGTATTTAGGAATGTTACTTCCTGAGGACTAGGTGTTAAGGTTACAAGGATTACTGCTGTTTGCTTTATTTATTTTTTTTAAAGATTTTATTTATTTATTTATTTGAGAGAGAGAGGGAGAGAAAGCATGAGAGGGGTGAAGGTCAGAGGGGAAGCAGACACCACATGGAGCTGGAAGCCTGTGAGGGACTGGATCTCAGGACTCTGGGATCATGACCTGAGCTGAAGGCAGTCGCTTAACCAACTGAGCCACCCAGGCACCTGGCTGTTAGCTTTAAATAGCAGTCCTTTCTGTGGGTGACCACGGGAGATGAAGAGGTTGAAGTGGCACCTGCATCAATTGTGACCCTGAGGATGAGTCTGTTCCCATCCTCATTCCGACGCTATTTCTGGTACCTTATATGAAATTATTTATTTAGAACTGGGTTAAAATACTTGCCATGAAAAAAATACAATTAAAAATATTTCATTTAAGCCTGCAAATAGCATATAGTTTTACTGCATTTCTAAATACTATTTCTCATGAGGAAGACTCAGGATTTTTAATACAAAATTTTTACTTAACAAAGTGCTGGGAATTGCATAAAACATAAAATAGTAAGGCATGAGGATTTTTTTAAGATTTTATTTATTTGAGAGAGAGAGTGAGCAAGTGAGTGAACACAAGCTGGGGGAGGGGCAGAGGGAGAGGGATAAACTGAGGGCCTGCTGAGCACAGAGCCTAAGGCAGGACAATCCAAGGACCCCAAGATCACAACCTGAGCTGAAATCAGATGCCTAAATGCGCCACCCAAATGCCCCAAGGAATGAATTTTTAAGGAGAAAAATGAAAAATAAATAAATAAGTCGATGTGAAGGATATCCCATCAATCACTGAGACCATTTATTACCAGTGAGGACTATCTTTAAATTCAAGGTGACAAATTTGAGAAGACTACATAAATTATTTTTTTATATGGCTTTGTTTTTGCCTCCATTTCAAACACATGTATATAATGTGTTTCCATTAGGGAATCTCTCTTTATAAGGCAGCAATTCTCAAAGCAGCAGAGAACAGGAAGAGAGTCTATATGTGAGATTTGGAGGAAAAAAAAACATAGAAATTAAAATATGATGCTCTTGTTAATAATAATTGGACTACATATTTTTAGCCCAAACACTTTGTTACTGCAATGAGTGAAACAAATTGCATTCAACATATTTTGTTGGATGACAACCACTGTTTTATAAAAACATTCTCATTTTTGAAAACTCAAGTTTTATAGTATCACAAAACTTCCACTTGCAACTGTGTATATGTTCGACTATAAAATAATTTTATAGTACTTTCAAAAGGAATAGCATCATCAAGGCAAGAACTATCTGTATCTTGACTCCCATCTGTCCAGAGGAGAAACCAAAAAGTCAAAATTCATAGGTATGACTAAAACAGTTATTTATTCCTCAAATTTCTTTAATAAAAAAAGTCAAAAATATCAACAGGTCAAGCATCCAATTTAAGAAGTCAGAAACAGAACATAATAAATCCGAAGAAAAATAAAAAGACTATAATAAAGATGGCAGAAACCAATCAAACAGAACTAGAGTTTCTCAAACTCAGTCCCAGAATTTCTTCTCTTCTCACTTAATTTCTCTCCCTAGGAAATCCCAACCAAGCCCACAGCTTAACTCACCAATCTAAAGACTCAACTCACACTTTCATTTCTCCTTCTCAAACTATCTTCACCTGGATACTTCATAGGCACCTCAAATTTATCTAATCTGATCCCCTCTTCTAGTGCTAGCTGGTATATAAATTTTCCAGTATAGAAAGAAAAACAAATACTCTATTAATCTCATGATCTATAGGGAAGTAACATCACAATTCCAGTCCCCTGTCTATAAAATCATAAGGTTTTCCCTACTAGACTCATTATTTTGTAAAATATCTGTTTTGTTTTGTTTTTGTAAAATATTTCTAAAACATCAAATTTATGTGATAAAATATTTATAATCAGCAATGTTAAGATTTAGTAGTCTAATACTAAGTAACAATATTTTAATGACTCCTTATCATATACTTATAGAGGTCATAAAGCCATTCCCCCCAGTGTAATCACATGAGCAAATCCAGAGTGTATACTAAAGTCCAAGTAAGCATGATGCAAACTCCAAAACTGTGGAGGAAGTAAATTTTATATTTCTATATTCTAAAAGTTTACATCTCACATGCAAGAGAAAATAAACATACTAAGAGAATACTGTCCAATCTTTGAATTGACATTTTAAAAAATGGCTATATTTAAACAAACACCAATACTACAAAACAGAATTCAAAGATGAAAGCTCCACGAGAGCAGGAATCTTTATTTTACTTTATTGCTGTATTCCCAGCTCCAAGAATAATGCCTGACAAAAAGAAGGTATTTAGTAAACATCTGTTGAATCAACGAATTAATTAATGAAAAATTCTGTGATGTAGTCAGTTTCATACAATGCCCCACAAGCTCACTGAATACATATTTACTCTGCTTGAACATTATATTATTTTAGAGAAAATGTCTAAAGAGGGCTGAAAGAATAAACACAGGACACCTCCCTGCTTTCTGGCAGCCCATAGAACAATCCTACCCATTCCTGGACCTACACATTTCAAAATAGAGTCCCATATGCCACGGACTAAAGGTCTGTCCTCTTTTACTAAGGATTTGTTCTGACTTAGGAAGATACTCCACTGAAGTCCAGGCATTTGTGTCTCTCCTTCTTCACCAAATTCTGCAACAGCCTGAAGCCCTGAGGGTGAACTGATCTGTTTCCTTTCAGTATATATGTGATGGATGGACTCAGCTACTGCAATCTGTTCCACGCTGCCTCAGCAGGACGTTGCTTCTGCTAACGCCCCTCCCATTATTCAGTGACTAGTCATGCTGCTAATCCCACAGATAGTACCCCATGCTAAAAACAACCTCCAGTATTTTTTAATAGAAAAAAACTTGTCACCTACATCTAATGCAATGACTCCCATTTAATTTACAGTATAAATCGTAACATTATGCCACAACCTACAGAAGCTTGTCTTCGTATATATATTTGTATACTAGTCCAGCAGTATTTTGGAATCTTGAAGAAAGCTAATATATGAAGTAGATCCACTGCGGGGACCTTGGGAAGACGGAAGTCTGAAACTGGAGTGACAAATTTCTAACTGTTAGCATTAACATCTGAATTCAAATACACTTCTGATGAAGAACTAGTCTATGCAAGGAACTTTCCCACTCAACAGAATAAGAAGGTGTAGTCTCTGCTTTTCAAGAAGCACGTGTTTTAAGAAGCACATAAAAAAAACAAAAACAAAAACCAGACATCCATGCAAGTAGCTATAATAGAGCAGACAATATATACTCTAAGAAAAGCAGGCAAAATGACAATATGGCACCAAGCCAGAAGGCCACACTTCCCTGGTCAGACTTGAGGATTACAGACACTATACCGTCTGGCCAAAGAAGGAACACTAACATAGTATCACAAACTGCTATTAAGTGATATTGGGAGTGGGGGGAACGCATATTGGTAACAACAGAAGGGACATAAAAATTGTTCTATTTGGCCTCCAAAAGGTCTTACTTACCAACCATACCCTAGGGCCTACCACTGGGCACAGAAGGAGCTATAACAACAAATTACTCGTAGAGAGCATTCCACTTTTGATAATGGCACACTAGTTTGTTTTGGACAACCCTCCTGCTGAGAACAACTAAAAAAGCTGAAAACTTATAAAAAAATAATCTGTCGGAAACAGTGAAGAACTGCAGGGCCAAGATTCAGGTAGTAGGGAAACTTGGGAGATATAAGCCTTACATATGGCTCCTCTTTAATCCTCAAAGCAACTCCTTATTTCAAAAGCAGAGACAAATGGCTGAAATGAGAAGCAAGGCTTTCCGCAGACTCGGAGTGCTGAGGGAAAACTGGAGCTCAGGGCCTGGTAACTGCTCTAGGCTTCCATTTGGGACCCTCAAGGGTTCTACCCTGGAGTAACAGTTACCAGTCTTCACAAGCCTCAACTCATCTTGACCCACGATTAAATTAAAGAGGTAAGCTCTCCTAGCTTAGCTTCTCTGGAAGACAAAAGCATAACCAGAGCCTTGGTTTTTCATAAGCAATGTCTCACACTTAAAGAAACAAAACAGCAGAGAAGACTTGACTGAAAACCAAGAGAAAAAACAGACTTTAGAAATAGATCCATAGGACATTCAGAGAATGGTGTTACCAGACATGAACTTTGAAATAACTTATTAATATGTTTAAGGAACTAAAGGATACTGAAAATCTTTAGCATATAACTGGTAACTATAAAAAGAATCAAGTAGAAACTCAACAATTGAAAAATACAATGAAAAACTTTTAAAAGATGGACTTAGCTGAAGAAATAATTACTAATTTGGAAGATACATCAGGATAAAATATCCAGACTGAAACACAAAGAGACATTGGAGTGGAAAATACAGAAAAGAGCATAGGAGCACCTGTGTGGCTCAGTCATTAAGTGTCTGCCTTCGGCTCAGGTCATGGTCCCGGGGCCCTGGGATCGAGTCCCGAATCTGACTCCCTGCTCAGCGGGAAGCCTGCTTCTCCCTCTCCCACTCCCCCTGCTTGTGTTCCTTCTCTTGCTGTGTCTCTCTCTGCCAAATAAATAAATAAAATCTTAAAAAAAAAATGTCCAATCTTTTGGGCGCCTGGGTGGCTCAGTGGGTTAAAGCCTCTGCCTTCGGCTCAGGTCATGATCTCAGGGTCCTGGGATTGAGGCCCGCATCGGGCTCTCTGCTTGGCAGGGAGCCTGCTTCCTCCTCTCTCTCTTTCTCCGCCTGCCTCTCAGCCTACTTGTGATCTGATCTCTCTGTGTCAAATAAATAAATAAAATCTTTAAAAAAAAAAAAGAGCATAGGAAAAACACATGGAAATGTTGAAGAGTTCTAACATACAGGTAAATGCAGTTCCTGAAGGAAGTGGGGTTGAGAGAATGAAACAGAAAGAGGGGTGGGTAGAAGCAATATATAAAGAATCAATTTCCAAAATTGATTTAAGAATTATTATAAAGTGATTATGACAATATGGACACCTACAGAATGAGACACTATAACCATTAAAGCAAGGAAGCCTACTTTTCAATACTGAATGAAATAGTAAAGTACACAAGACATGTTTGGTGAATAAAGAATATACTAGTCTTCCTTACACCTGTAAAATAAAATATTGGAAGACAATATACAAAATGGTAATAGGGACTCCATCTCTGGGCAATAAGAGTACTAATAATTTTCTTTATTCTTTTATAAATTTTCTGATTTTCTGTAATTACCATGAATTATTTATACAATCAGAGGAATGTTATTTAACAGATATGACTTTGTATTATAGTAAGATTAAAAATATGTCCAGATATACTTGGAAAGAACTGAAACATGCATATAAGTGTACTATCAAGATTATAATCTTAGAGTGATGAGAATAAAAGTGATTTTTCCTCCACTTTTTCAAGTTTTTATATTAAATTTAAGGCAAGACAATGTTTAAGGATTATATCAAGAATTATAAAGAATCTGAGATTTTACCCTATATGAAAGCTAACAAGGTTGACTGCCATAGTTTCACGAATGCTCACAGAAGACATGAGACTCTTGGGTCAGAGATGAAGGACAATATTACAATTATCAAACAGCATGAGCTTCATGTTCACAGTAGTTCTCCTTATCCCCAAGTCCAAGGGGGGTAATGTGAAGGGAGCCAGCTGAATCTGGGTTTGTGTCCCAGCTGAGGAACTTTGAGCTCATTAGGAAACACAGATCCCTCATAACTGACTATAAGCAAACCTACCTAACCAATGCCCCAGAGGGTGACACCAAACAAAACTGCCCTTTGATCCAGAAGGAGACACTCTATCTTCCAAGGCTGTTAATTATACAAACATCCCCAAAAAGTCAGTCCAGAACAAAAGGGTCTCTTTTTCCCATGAGCATTGAAAAGAAAAAAAGATAATGAATCTCACAATAGATGATAAAGAGCGTTGGCCCAAGGATGAATTTAACAATAAACTAAAATTCTATACTAGTCCTAAACCTCTAGGTAAGAAAGGAACAGTTCCCTTCCCATTGACTATTTTGAAGGGTTTCTCTAGGCACTAACTATTCCCAAATTAAAGACTCCACTCGACGCAAAACTCTTCTTGGTAAAACAGTTAATGAGAACACACACCCTACCCACAGGTATATGTTTAGTCAGAGCCTCTATATTAACAAAGTTGCAATCCTTCCTGATTTAAAAAAAAAAAAAAGTCTGAAGCCATGAATCACAGCCTTAAATTAAAAGAGAATGAATCCTATCTTAAGAATTGAGAGCCTAGGCTTAGGAGGAGCTCTCAGCAGCTTTTGCCACTCTCTTGGTCATCACTTGATTCGCTGGTCTGACTAGTTTTACCCATTCTGCTCACTAAGGAGGCCAGTTTCTCAAAAAAGAAGATCCCCTCTTCATTCAAATGTGTGAAAGCAGAGTGAGTTTTTACCCTCATTTTACTCAGCTCTCTACATCATTCAAACTAGTCCACTAGGGATTTAAAGAAAAAGATTTATCATTTTTATAAGCAATAGTAAAGTAACAGCCATTCTAATCTTGCTTATAGCTCAAAGAAATATAGTATATAGCTTTTTGTGTCTCACCAATGCATTAACTTAGACAATATTCTTGGCTAGTTAAAGACCTCTAGGAAATCAGCTCAAAGATAGGACCAGCTAGCTGGACAATAAAGTCCACACATCTACACATTGTTTAATCCAAAAAACAGTGTCAGGAAGATTCCTTGTCCTGTGATAGGACAGCTAAATATTGCTTACTAAGTACTAAAGTACTTACTTTAGTAAGTAGGTACTAAAAAAAATGTCCTTCCTTTGTGGCAAAAGAATTTTATTTTATTTATTTATTTTTTTAAAGATTTATTTATTTGACAGAGAGAGAGAGAGAGAGAGAGAGCATGCACGCACAAGTAGGCAGAGTGGCAGACAGAGGGAGAGGGAGAAGCAGACTCTCTGCTGAGCAGAGAGCCCGAAGTGGGGCTTGATCCCAAGACCCCAGGATCATGACCTGAGCCGAAGGCAGACACTTAATGACTGAGCCACCCAGGCACCCTGCAAAAGAATTTAATAATCTAGTTTTTAAAAATTTTAGCAATCATTTCTTTCAAGTCTATATTTATGCCAAAAAGATTTAACCAGCAGCTGAAATTTTCTGTTCCATGTTGCAAAACTTCTGGTGTTAAGAACAGTCTGACAGGCTTCCCCCTGTTCAGGACAGCTGACAGACAAGACTACAAGTGCATGATGAGACCCACTAACTTTCCAATTCACTTAGGACTACAACCAGGAGACCTAAAGTTTTCTAAGTTCAAATGTCCACAGGAAAAATCTAAGGGAAATAATTGGAAACAACTGTGAGTCAACATTTGACTAATTCAATATGTGAATAAATACATTTTAATTCACTTAAGTGACTGAAGACAAGAGTATGAAACCCTACCGTTGCTGAAAACTCATTTTATGTTGGGTGTAGGAAACTGAAATAAACACCCTTATCCCTGGGGGATGAACAGGCACAGATGCTGGGAGAGAGCTAAGGGCACTGAGGAAGCCACATTCCCAAGCGCCACAGACATAATGCCTGCCTAAGATGAAGTCCTAACCTGAACCACAAGAAAAGCCCCTCCCACTACTCCCCATCACCAGGCTAGCAAGTGTAAAGTAACAAGTAGCAGGAGAATACTTCTGGGAGAGGAACAGAATTAGAATATGGAAGAAGATCCTCTAAGGGCAGGACAAAGGGAAGACTGAAAGGTGAAGGTAAAGATACTGGGGGAAAAAAACCTCAGGCCAACCAGTCTTGGTCTTAAACACAAGGTATTACTAGAGGAATTTGAAACCTGTAGTGTACGAATAGTGACGATAGCAATTACAAACCTTAAACCTTGACCAACTCCTAAGTAGATTAGCTCAAATCCCCACAGTAAAAGCCTCACAGAAAGAAAGGCATGCCAAATCCTGGACATAAAAACTGTTTACTTCAGTCACTACTGTCCTACTCAAGACATCTGACTTACCAAAACAAAGATTTGTGAGGCATACAAAAAAAGTACACACCCCAGTGATCATTAGGACCAGATTCTAATATGATTCAGATGGTATCATATCTGACAGTGAATTTAAAATAACTACAATTAACATGTTAAAGACTCTAATGTAAAGTATGTAAATGTAATGTTAAGTGTGAACATGCAAAATTACATGGGTAATTTTTAGTAGAGAAATGGAAACAATAAAAAGTACCAAAGGGAATATTAAAAATGAAAGAGTAACAGAGAACACCTTTGACTGCTTCATTAACAGACTCAAAACAGTTGATGAAAGAATCTGTGAACTTAAAGATGAGTCAAGGGGAATATCCAAAATGAAGTAACAAAGAGCAAAGACTGAGAAGAACATACAGAGCATCCAAAACCTGTAGGAAAAATATTAAATGACTGAACACTTGTGCAACTGGAAACCTAAAAGAGACAGGAAAAAAAATGAAAGAAATAATAGCTGAGACTATTCCAAAAACTAATAAAAAATCACTAAATCATATGACCAAGAAGCTCAAAGAGTACACTGCAGGATAAATAATTCTCCTTCCCCCAGACTCCCACACATGTAGGTATATTACACGTAAATTACTGAAATTGCTGAAGACAAAGAGAAATATTGAAGGAGGTCAGAGAAAAAAGTCACATAATATACATAGGGCAAAGGTAAAATTGCAAAAGACTTTGTGAGAGATCATGCAAGACAGACGATAATGGTGTAACATCTTTAAGTGCTGGAAGGAAAAAACCTGTCAACCCAGAGTTCCACACCCAGTAAAATTATCTTTCAAAAATGAAGGAAAAAAAACTTTATTGAGAAAAACAATGCAGGGAATTCATTCCCATAAGACCTAGTCTATAATAATTTTTAAGGGAAAGTTTACAGACAGAAGGAAAAAAGATACCAGACCAAAAATTGGATCCACACAAAGAAATGAAGAACAGCGGAAATGGAATAAATGAAGATAAAATAAATGTTTTCTTATTTTCAATTCCTCTAAAAATATAACTGAATATCCAAAGCAAAAATAGTATCAATGTATTGGAAAGGAATACATTAACTGATTTTCAAATATTGAATAAGCCTTGAGTATGAGGGATAAGTCGCACTTAGTCATAGTATATAATTCTTTTTCTACCTTTTTGAATTTGACTTGTTGATATTTTGTTAGAGATTTTTGTATCTATGTTCATGAGAGATATTGGTCTGCACTTTCCTTTTAATGTCTTCATCTGGTTTTGATACTGTGAAAATGCTGGCCTCATGGAATGAGTTGGGAAGTATTCCCTCTATTTCTGTCTTCTGAGATTGTAGAGAATTTGTATTCTTTCTTCCCTAAATGGTTGGTAGAATTCACCAGTGAACCCACCTGAGCCTGGTGTTTCTTTTTAAGAAGATTATTAATTATTGATTTCTTAATTATATATAGGCCTATTTAGATCATCTATTTCTTCTTGCATGAGTTTTGGCAGATTTTGTCTTTCAAGGAATTGGTCCATTTCATCTAAGTGTTCAAGTTTGTGGGTGGAATTTTTCACAGTATTCCTTCATTATCCTTTCAATGTCCATATGATCTGCAGAGATGTCCCTCTTTCATTTCCCATATTAGCAATTTGTGTCCTCTCTCTTTTTTCCTTAGTTAGCCAGCTAGAGGCTTATCAATTTTATGATCTCTTCAAACAAAGAGCTTTTGGTTTTGTTGACTTTCTCTATGGACTTCCTATTTTCACTTTCATTGATTTTTGCTCTAATTGTTATTTCTTTTCTTCTGCCTACTTTGGATTTAATTTGCTCTTCTTTTTCTAGTTTCTTAAGGTGAAAACTTACATTACTGATTTTAGATATTTCATCTTTTCTAATACATGCATTCAATGTTACAAATTTCCTTCTAATCACTACTTTCACTGCAATTCACAAACTTTAATAATCTGTGTTTTCACTTTCATTTAGTTTAAAATATTTTAAGATTACTCTTGAAATTTTTTCCTGGATCGATGTGTTATTTAGAAATGTATTGATAGGGGCACCTGAGTGGCTCAGTGGGTTAAGTCTTTGCCTTCAGCTCAGATCATGATCTCAGGGTCCTGGGATCGAGCCCTGCATCAGGCTCTCTGCTCAGCAGGGAGTCTGCTTCTCCCTCTCCCTCTTCCTGCCTCTCTGCCTACTTGTGATCTCTCTCTCTGTCAAATAAATAAATAAAATCTTTAAAAACATGTAGTTATTAATCTCTATGTATTTGGGGATTTTCTAGTTATCTTTCTGATACTGATTTCTAGTTTAATTTCATTGTGATAGGACTAACATTCCATGATTTCCATTGTTTTACATTTGTTAGTGTGCTTTATGGCCCATCATATGACCTGCTCTGATGAATAGTCCATGTGAGCTTGAGAAAAGTTGTTAGATGAAGCAACCTAGAGATGTCAATTATATCCAGTTGATTGTGGTGTTGAGTTCAACTGTGTCCTTACTAATTTTCTGCCTGCAGCACCTGTGCATTTCTGATACAGTGATGATGTCTCCAACCACAGTAGTAGATTCATCTATTTCTCCTTAAAGTTCTACCCGTTTTCACCTCATGTAATTTGATACAATGTTATCAGGTGCATACATATTAAGAATTGCATGTCTTCTTGGAGAAATGACCCCTTTATCATTATGTAATGCCCTTCTTTATCCCTGATAATTTGCCTTGCTGTGAAATCTGCTGTCTGAAATTAATATAGCTACTCCTGCTTTCTTTAGATTAGTGTTAGCATGGTATATATTTTTTCATCCATTTACTTTTAACCTATATGTGTTTTTATATTTAAAATTAGGCTCTGATAACCCCAGCAAATAGGCTCTGGTTAATAAGTCTCCTGAAGGCAGGAACTGTTAAGAAGAACAGAGTGCTCTGGCTTATTCTGAAATCGTTTCTTTTCTCATCCTCCTTCCAGCAGTCCAGGGTATTTTTCTCCACTATTTACTATAAGAACTTGGTTGAACTCCTGAAGGTAAATCTCGGATAATTGTGGAGGCTCTCTATGCCTGGGCCCCCCTTGGATTTTTTAACATCAGAGTTCTCCACACTAGCAGCCAGCAATTGGCAAGTTACAGTTCAGGTTTTCCCACTTCAGCATGGTTCCCATGGTGGTTTCTGCTCATGAGTCTCTGCTTCAGTAAGCCGTAACTCCCTGTATTTGTCTGTTTCTCCAATCCTGTAGTTTTCCCTGTTTTTCTTTCTCTTACAGATACATAAAGAATGTAGATTTTTTCAGTCTGTTCAGCTTTTTACTTGTTGTTAGGATGGAGTGGCAACTTCCAAGCTCCTTACATGTGAACTGGAAACTGGAAGTCCTAGCAATGCATTGTAAAAGAGCATGTAAAAGTTAAGGTAGACCAACAACTGTACAGAAATGTGAGGCAGTATAATAACATTGAAACGTAGCCTTTGATTAAAGATATATATCTTAAATCCTTTAAGTAATAAATTGATAATGGAGATAAAATAACATCAAAAAATATTCAATTAACACAATCAATACAAGAGCAGGAAAAAAATAATAAATGGAAGAAAAAGAAAATGGTATCTTTTAAGTCATCTGTATCAGTAATTACATTACATGTGAATGGTCTAAACACACCAATTGCGGCGCCTGGGCAGCTCAGTCGTTAGGTGTCTGCCTTCGGCTCAGGTTGTGATCCCAGGGTCCTAGGATCCAGGCCCACATCAGGCTCCTTGCTCCACGGGAAGCCTGTTCTCCCTCTCCCATTCCCCGTTTGTGTTCCCTCTCTCACTGTGTCTCTCTCTGTCAAATAAATAAATAAAATCTTTTAAATAAAATAAAACAAAATAAGTTAAATAAACAAACCAATTAAAGTCAGAGATTGTCAGATTGGATAAAAAAGCAAGACCCAACTCTAAGCTATCTAGAAGCTATTTTAAATACATAGACTTAGATAGATGAAAAGTAAAAGAATGAAAAAACATCTCCCCAGCAAACACTAATGAAAGAAACTGATATTTGCTATATTAATATCCAAAAAGCAGATCTAAGAACAAGAAATACCATCAGGGCTAAAGGTGGGCATTTTATAATGATAAAAGGGTCAATTTTTCAAGAAGATAACAATCCTAAATGTTTATGTACCTAACAACAGAGCTATAAAATACGTTAAGTAAAAAGTGAAAGGAAAAATAGGCAAATGCACAATTATTACTGGAGGCCTCAATGGTTCTCTCTCAGAATAAGTAGACAGAAAATCAGTAAGGTTTTAGCAGATCTAAATAACATTATCAATCAACTTGATCTACTTGACTTTTATAGACCACTCACCCAACAACAGCTGAATGCATACTTTTTTTCTGGTGCACATGGAGCATTCACCAAGCTAGATCATATTCTGGGCCATGAAACAAATGTTAAATTTAAAAGAACAGTAATCATACAAAATATGTTCTCTGACATAACTGAAGTAAAGTAGAAATCAACAACAAAAAAAATATGGTAAATTTCCCAAATGTTTGGAAATTAAATAAGTACTTCTAAATAATCCACACATCAAAGTAGAATTCTCATGAGAAATTAGAAAATATTTGAGTTTGATGAAAATGGAAACACAGTATTTGAAATTCATTAGATCCAGCTAACACAAAGCTGAAAGTGAAATTTACAGCATTGTTTACATTAATAAAAAAGAAAGGTCTCAAAACTTTATACCTAATCTACACCCCTACCTTAAGAAAATAGAAGAGCAAATTAAATTCAAAGAAACCAGAAAGGAAGAAGGAAAGCAGAAGGAAATAATAAAAATAGGGGAAGAATATGCAACTGATGAATCACTAAATTCTAATCCTGAAACAAATAATACACTATTAATGTTAAGTAACTTGGATTTAAATTTAAAAAAATAATATTAAAAGAAAAAATGAATTAAAAATACAAAACAATAGGAGGAGATATCAATGAAATTGAAAACAAAAAAAAAGAGAAAAAACAATGAAATCAAAACTGTATTATGGGGGGAAATAGAATTAATAAACTTTAAGGCTGACTGGTCAATTAAAAAAAAAGAGAATACACAAATTTCTAATATCAGGGATGAAAAAGGGTAGCTCACTACTGGCCCTATAGTCATTAAAAGAAAAATAAAAGAATATTATAAACAATTCTTAATGCCAAGAAATTCTAGAACTTAGATCAAATAGGCCAATCACTTGAAAGACACAAACCACCAAAACAGAAGAAGAAAACTCATGTGATCATCTCTAAGATGTAAAAAATATCTGACAAAATTCAACATCCATTAATAATATTAAAAAAAACTCTCAGCAAATTATGAATATAAGAAAACTCCTTTAATATAATAGAGGGAAAGTATAAAATCCTATGCTAGCAATATACTTAATGGTGAAAAACCAAAAGCTTTTCTCTTAAGATCAAAAAGAAGGCAAGAATGTCTTTTCTCACCACTTCTTGCCACTATTCCACATCATATTGGAATGCCTAGCCAGTGTAACAAGGCAAGAAACAGACATAAAAGGCAAATAGAAGAAATGAAACCATCTCTAAATGAGACATGAATGTTTACATGGAAGATCCCAAAGAATCTATGAAAAGCTCCTAGGACTAGTAAATGAGTTTAGCAAGATAGCAGGATATAGATCAAGTCAACATTAAAACGAAAAACAACTATATGTCTATACTGTACCAACAAAGAACCGAAATTTAAAAACAAATGCCATTTATAATAGCACACACACACAAAGAATTACTTAAGCATGTATCTAACAAAATACCTTAAGTATCTGTATGCTGAAAACTACAAAATGCTGATAAAATAAATCAAAGAAGATATAAATAAAATGGAAAGATATACCATGTTCATGAATTAAGAGACTCAACAGTGTTAATCTATTACTTCTCCTCAATTTGATTCAACAAAATCCCAGTAGTTTTGTAGATATCAACAAACTGTTTCTAAATATTATATGGAAAGGCAAGGGAACCAGAATAGCCAAAACAATTTTGAAACAGAACAGAGTTAGATGACACACTTTCCAGTTTCAAATCTTACTATAAAACTACAGTAATTTAGAGAAAGTAGGATTGGCACATACTGTTACATTGACATGTGGGTCAGTATAAAAAAAAGCCCAGAGATGACAGATCCACATAAGCACAAACAGCTGATTTTTCACAAAGGTAGAAGGCAATAGAGAAAACAGTGTTCGACAAATGGTGCTAGTATTATTGGATTTTCCTTATGCAAAGAAATGAACCTTGGTCTATATACCTTATATAAAATTAAGTCAAAATGAATCATAGACAAAAATGTAAATTTTAAAACTGTAGATGTTCTAGAATAATACAGAGAAGAAAATCTGTGTGGCTTTGGATTAGGCAAAGAATTTTTAGAATAAGATAACAATATCAGAAGCATAAAGGGAAAAAATTGATAAATTGAGCTTTATTGAAACTAAAAACTTTCATTCTGGGACTGTTACAAAAAATGAAGAAACAAATTACAGACTAGGAGAAGGTATTTGTAAATCATATTTCTGAGAAAGAAGCTGTATCCAGAATACATAAGGACCTCCTAAATCTTGACAATAAGAAAACAACCTAATCTTTTTAAAAATAGACAAAAGATCTAGATACTTCACTAAAGACGATATGGCTGGCAAACAAGCAGGTGTGATGATCCTCAACATCACAAGTGATTAGGCAAGGCAAATTAAAGCCACAATGATACACTGCTGTGTTTTGATTAGAATGGAAAAGATGGGCACCCAGGTGGCTCAGTCGGTTAAGTGTTTGCCTTGAGTTCAGGTTATGATCCCGAGGTCCTGGAATTGAACCCCACATTGGGCTCCTTGCTCAGTGGGGAGTCTGCTTCTCCCTCTCCCCCTGCTTGTGCCCATGAATGTACGCTCTCTCTCAAATAAGTAAAACCTTAAAAAATAAATAAATAAAATAAAATTAGAATGGGAAAGAAAAAAGACAATACCAAGTGCTGACAAGGAGGCAGAACAACTGGAACTCTCTACACTGCTGGTGAGAATGCAGAATTATAATGTCACTTTGGAAAACAGTTTTGCAGTTTCTTATAAAGTTAAACTTAATACACAATCTCACTCTTAATAGGAATAAAATTTATATGCACACAAAAGCCTATGTGATATTTACAGCATCTTTATTAAAAATCACCCAAAAATGGAAACAAACCAGCTGTCTTTCAACTGATGAATGGATAAATGAAACTATATAACCTTACAATGGATTACTCCTCATCAACAAAAAGAAATAAGCTGCTGATCAGCACAGCAACATGAATGAAACTTAAACCCATTTTGCTAAACAAAAGACGCTAAAAACCAAAAGGCTACAGATTATACGATTCTATTTATGTGACCTTGGAGGGGGAAAGGAGGCATGCAAATTATAGGGATAGAAAACAGATCAGCTGTGGCCTTGACTAAGCAGTGATTTCATTTGGGGGTGATAGAGCCATTCTGTAAGGAACCATGGGGCAGATACAAAACTCTCTATGTTGGCATATGAGTAGATAGATACAGAAATAAAAATAGGTATGTGCATATACCTATTAGTATGCATATACCTATTAGTATGCATATATTTCCTAGTTCTGTCTACTAACAGGGAGGGTAGCAGTGGACACACTGAGTAGGCTGATCTTGGTTTCTGAATCAGCAGGGCCTGCAGCAGCCTCATCCCTCCTGATTCAGACCCATCGGCTCTCTGGCTTTGCTTCCTCCCTCTGTGTTATAGATGAGCTGGTCTTCCAAGCAGTGATAAAAACTTGGGCTCAGTTGGTTAATTGTCTGACTCTTGGTTTTGGCTCAGGTCATGATCTCAGGGTCATGAAATCAAGTTCCACGTTGGGCTCCATGTTTGGCAGGGAGTCTCCTTGAGATTCTCTCCATTTCCCTCTGCCCTTCCCCCCACTTGCACATGCACATGCGCTCTCTCTAAATTCATAAATAAATAAAATCTTTTTAAAAACCCGTTCTCTTTAAAAAAAAGTTTACTTGTCAAACCACACTTAAATAGTAAAATGAATTCTTTATACTAATTTTTTTCAAAAGAATGTTGTAGGGCCATTTTTAGAAGATCTAGATAGGGCATGTTAATAAGGACATAAAATGCCTATAATCCCACTATTCAAGACACCATTGCCCCATAATCTCAACACCTAAGATACCATTGCTGTGTATGTTTTTTTTCAATGCATATTCTCATTTAAAATGAAACATTTTCAATAGTTTACAATATGCATAATGTGATTCCATTTTTGTTAATGTTCATGTTATGCAGATCTGGGAAAATGATTAAAATATGATAAACAAAATTCTGAACCATAATCTTCTCTGGGCAGTCATGGGTTATGTTTAATTGTCACTTCTTTCTTATATCTCCCCCTACTATGTAAAATGTGTTTCTGTAATAAAGACTGGATATAAAACTAACATTCCATAATTCATAGTCAAAATATCCATCAATAGATAGATGGATGGATGATAGATAGATAGACAATAAAGCAAAACAACCTGTTACCAGCCCCAAGAGAAACAGTCTTTGAAATAAAAACAGAAGTGGCTAAGAAGATATAAAGGTTCTCAAAGGGAACTGTAACTCTCAAAAAAGAATTAACTGTTTAAACCACTGTGACCAGAGGTCACATGTATTCACAATATGATGAAGAAAATCTGAGCCACATTTAAAAATCAGAAATAAAAACTGTGATCTCTGACCTGATTGGTTAATGTGAAAAACTGGAAGATCCAGCCAATACCAAATGTCCTTCCTGAGGATGAGTGCCACTTGTCCCTTTTGGAAGGGATACCAGTTCACTGCTGCTCAACCTAACCAAACCACCCTTCATGTCACCAGCCAGGCCCCTGGAGGATTTGAGTTTCCCATCCCTGCTCTAAGCAAAGAGGACCAACGTGTATGGAATCCATCAGTTACTCCTGTTGAAGAGGATTTAAAATATCCTTAAGAGATCTAATGAAAATCAAAAATTCTCATCACACATACATGAGACTGTTTTCACAAAAGGAAAATTTCTGTACCTCACTGCCTGTTCACCTCCCAATTCTTCCCATCCCACTTACCCACCACCCACGCTCTTTCACCTCATCTCACCCTCCTGTTTACAAAATGTTACACTTCCTGTTCACCTTAACTTCACCTCTCATCTTCTCTCCCATGACACAATATGTCATTCCCTCTCTTCTCTTCAAAATTAACCCACTGTAGACATATTCACCTCTCAGAATATCCTTCCTTCCTACCCCGGGTTTCCCCTTCTCTTCTTAGCCAGTTACTCTCCTATTATGTTCACCTTTGCCCACCCCATACTCTCCAGGGCCTTTCTACACCCTCTTCTGTAACCCTGGACAGGAAAATCATTCTCATGGAGGACAGACAAGTAAGGGACTCTGGGAAAGACCAGATGTGGGGGAAGAAACTCCGCAGCAGCAGAAGGCAGGCAGGTGAAAAGGGGATCGTGTCATTGTCAATGTACTTCCTCCCAGCCACAAACCCACACTTGTTTGCCCTGCTCTGCAACACTAGGAACGCTGTGGGAAGGGGGTCCTCCTCCTCCTCTGGCTCCTCAGCACAGGCTGCCAGGGGGATGCATGCACAATATCCAGGGCTGCTCACCCCCTTAGCTCACCAGGACCCTGGCAGGAGGTTTCCTGCTCCCAATCCCAGCTCAAGATTCCCTGCCAACCAGCCTCCGCCCACAGCTTCAGACCAGCTACAGACCAGGGACACACAGGGAACAAGAGCATGACTCTATCCACTGGGCCATAGCTATACCTCCAGCAAGTCTGCACCTAAGCCCTGGGCTGGGGACTCCATTCAAGTTTGTTCCTTCCTTGGCATTCTCCCTCAGCCCAAGGGTGCTCCTCAGTGTTCTCTTGATCCTCTCTTAGAAGGTAATCCCCTCTTACCAGTTAATAATTTCTTCCATTAAGTTGTCTCTAGTCAAATGCTGATGTGGTTTCTGTCTCCTTGCAGGGCTCTAACACACAGGGCCTAGACATGCTTGCTGAACCCCCAGGCATAAAACAATCCCTGCCACACCAAAATAGTTCTCAAACCGTGATTTGCAAGACTTTGGGCGATTCTGAATGGTCTCTCTAAATTTGTGAGAACACCTAATGTGAAAATGAGTCCAGACAAAATGCAACATCCATCCAATTCCAGGATAATGATGCAAAAATACATCACTAGACCTAGGGCACTTACTTAACTAGAAATCTTCTAGTAGCCTAGAAGCTCTTCCCTGTCCTGTTGCAGGAGGGCCTCCCCAAGGGTAGTGACTGCCTTGACTTCCTTAGCCGGCTGTTTTATTCTTCATTTCCCTGAACACTAGTATTCCCTGAATACCACCATCTTTTCATATATTTATTGACCATTTGGTTTTCCTTTTTACGAATTTCCTTATTCCTATTCTTTGCCCACTTTTATATTGGGTTCTTGGTCCTTTATTTATTTCTATTTCTTTCAAATATGATCTGGACACTGTAAATATTTTTTCCTGGTCTATTACTTATTTTTTGATTTTGTTCACAGACTCTCTTGTCTAACAGAGGTTAAATTTTATAAATCCTGCATTTGTTCCTCTAAGTCCACAGGTTTCATATCACACTTGGAAAGTCCCTCTTATCCCAATGTTACAGGACATGTACTATCTTCTAAAACATTTTAACATTTTAAAAATGCTTATTTATTTAATCCACATTCTGTTTATTTTTATGTGTTTATTTTTATATATGGTATACGTAAATTTTGCTTATCTTTATTAAAAAGATGGCGGTTCCACAGGCCAATCTTTCTTTAGACAATAGACTTGAGCACCAGGGCAAACATTGGCATTACAAATATCAAGCTGACATGGTCGTGCCCTCCAGTAGCTCTTAGCCAAACAGAGAAACACCCAATGTGTTTCCCAATAAACTGCCACAATGTAGCATGATTTATCCCATAAAAAAAATCATGTAAGTGGTTCAATGGTGGCATAAAACCTGATTGATTCTGCTGAGAGCAGGGGAAGAGTGGAAGAGAAGAAGGGTCATTGAAAAAGGCTTCACAGAAAGCCTTAAGGTCGGTTGCAAAGTAGAACAGGACTTTTCCCAAAACATGGGTGTGTTCACGGACCTCAGAAGAACTCAGTTAGGTAGGAGGAGAGGAGGAAAGATATGAGGTAGGGAACACATCACAGAAGCCTTGCAGACCGCACCAAGGAGCTCAGCTTCTGTTTTGTTGACAGTAGGAAATGACTGAAGGGTTTTAAATGACTGAGCGGAATGACCATTGAGAAAGAATCTAAAGCAAGAGCAAAAGAGAACAAGAAGAGATGGATTCCAGAAGTGTTACAAGAAGTGGAATCCTTTGTTTCATGTGGGGGGTCTGGAAGTGGGAGGTCAGGAAGAGGCTGAGGTAAAGATGGCTCCCAGGCTTCTCACTTGGGAGAACCAGCAGACGGTGGTGCCAGTGGTAACCGCCAGAGAATCAGGATCCAGATGACTGTCTTTGGAGTAGGTGGATATTTAGGACACCCTTTCAGCACTTACATAGTAAAAGCTATGACCAAATCTGTTGCCTGAAAACAGAACAACAAAATAAACTATGACAGGTTTGAGCACTGCCTGAAAGAGAGTTCTGGAATCCAGCCAGGCCTCTTAGGAAGACAGTGATATTCTCACAGACTTGGCAATGGGAACGTTTCCTTGGCAGCCTCCATTACCTGGGATGCCATTACACAGCAACGTAAGCCATTTTGCAGTCTATGTTTAAAATAATAACGAAGTGCTTATTTCACTCTTGGCCATGTTTTCAAGAAAAGATCACAAGTTTCACCCACTTGGCTTTGTGCAGGCCTGTGGCCTAAAGCCAAGGTTCTCTGCAGGGAGGGCTGGGTGGGGCTTCAGGTTTGGCAGTTCACCTGATTCTGGTTAATTACAGGCAAGGAGGCTACTGAGTTTATTCCCTCCTAAAGCGATAAGCATATAATGCAGTTTTTCTAATACTTGCAGGAAGTGTGCATTCACACAGGCTTCATAATCAGAAGTACAGCCAAAGTTGCCTAAATTGAACTCAGATATAAAAAAGCATAGGTACTCATCACAAGAAAAAAGTCTGTAACTCTGATAAAAGGTGTCAACTCAACTCACTGCGGTGATCATTTCACAACACATACAAATATTGTATCATTATGTTGTACAGCTGAATCTAATATAATGTTTATAATGTTGTATATCCATTGTACCTCAATAAAAAAAAAGTCATTCACCTTTCACTGTACCAGGGCTTTGAGAAATAGAACCGCATGACTATTGGGCAATTCAATTCCTGTTTTCCCTTCCTGTTTGTCATATGCTAAAATAAAAAAAGAAATACCTAGAAGAAAAACTGTGATCACCCCTTCAGTCACTGGGGCTCTGAGAAACAGAAATGCATGACTACATTCTAGGGAATTCAATTCCTATTCTGTCTTCCTATTTGTCCTTCGCTAGGACAACAAAAATAGAAATACTGAGAAGAAAAAAAAGCATAAAACTGTTGACAAAAGAAACTCTGAAAGTAAGTCATTATCATGCTAACATATACCAAGCATTTCAAACAGTACCTGGTATGTGGTAAGTACTTTCTGTACCTTGTTATTTAATCCTCAGAACAATCATGTATTGATATTATCTATGTTTTATGAAAGGGAAATCTATCTCATACACAGGTTAATTAACTTGCCAAAGCTCATGTAACTAGCAGGAAACAGGAATGGGACCTGACCCCACCACTAATGCATCAACTAAGGGGTTGACTACTACACACTCAGCTTCCCATTAAAGAAGCAAGCACAGGGATGCCCAGGTGGCGCAGCCAGTTAAGAGTCTGACTCTTGGTTTTAGCTCAGGTCATGATCTTGGGGTCATGAGATGGAGCCCAGCATCGGGCTCTGGGCTGAGTGTGGAGTCTGCTTAAGACTCTCCCTCTCCCTCTGCCCCCTACTCCATGCTCCCTTGATCTCTCTCCTCACTCTAACATAAATAAATAAATCTTAAAAAAAGAAGAAGAAGAAGAAGAAGCAAGCACAGTGGTGACCTGTGCACCTCGGATCTACCAGAGAGGATCCCACATCTGAGGCCCTTTAAAAAACAAGCATGTTTATTTTTCTAAAAGTAACAGGTATTCATTTTTTAAAATTTTAAAAATATGATGAAGGGAAAAGACAAACATCATTCAAACTCTATCTCCAAGAGATAATCATTATTGGCACTTGTGTTTTATTCCCCTAGCATTTTTCAGTAAAAATTCAGAACACTGTACAAACTGGTTTGCAGTCTCCTACTGTCCCATCACTGAAGCATGAAGAGCTCACTCCAAGTGAAGTTTAGTTAGGATGCAAAGTTTGATTTTACTCAGAAAGAAAATCTAAGAAGACTGCTTGTACGTCACTCTGAGCAAGCTATTCTCAAGATCTCAATAACATGTCTTATGAGTTTTTTTCTCTCATCCTCCAACAGGCTGGAGAAACTTTATCATTCTCTTTCTGAGCTATGTGTTACGTTTACTTCAAATACCACTTACTTCCAAGGAAAGTGGAGGCTTACCAAAGGCAAACATGACCCATGTACTTGCAAACTGAGAGCCTTTCCTACCCTTTCTTTGAAGAAGGATGGATGACAACTTAAAGCAGATGTGCTCCCTCTGTGTCCCAAGTCAGTTAGTTCAGATAGGAGATGCTTAGGAAGTTTCTAGAGTGACTTGGCCACTCTTCCTAATATGAGAGTTACAGGCCAGAAATGGAAAATTGGCTTTTCATTGAAAGCTTCCTCAGTACTCAGTTCCTGACTGAATCCTATCCAACTAAAAAGAGAAAAGCTGCCTTGGAACTTTTAGCACAAATCTGTGCCTACAAGGACACCACACACTTAGACTGTCCAAAATGATCTCTGCATGCCTAAGTGTACATACACCCTCACTCTGTAAAAGAAAACGTACAGAGGGGAGACATCAAGGAAAACAGTGGAGTGAGGTAGGTTACGGTTCATTCTGTTGGCCATAGGAAATAAAGAGAGTGTAACCGCTGATTCGAACATTGTTTCTGTATCGTGTGTACCTTTAGGCCAAAAATTTAAAAGTTTATCCAAGATGGACAAAAAATGTTACCAAAATCAGCATGAGGAAGATATATATATATATAAAACCACTGGAGAGAGGGGTTAGTGGAAAAGAAACCAAGATCTCTAAAATAGCACTCATTAATAAGACGACGATGAACAATCCAATAGAAAAATGGCCAAAGGATATGAACAGGTGATTAACAGTACAGAAAACCCAACTGACCAACAACATATTAAAAGTTGCTTAATTTTAGCACTAACTGGAAATGCAAATTAAAACCATGACCTATTGCTTCACACTCAACATATTACCAAAAACTAAATGCTGTGATGACACCAAGTGTCCAAGAGGGTGTGGAGAAATGAAAACTCAACAGAGCTGGAAAATGTGTAAAACGATCTACCCACTTTGGACATTACAACAATATGACATATGATACAACAATATCTAGTAGAGCTGAAGATGCATAAATCCTACAATTCAAGAACGTTACCTCTGAATAGATATGCAAAGAACCCTCTCCCATGTCCACCAGGAGGCTACACAAAGACGCGTGCAATACATTACCTCTACTGGCAAGAAGCTAAAACAACCTAAGTGTCCATCAGACAGATGGTAAAAACTATCACATATTCATGTTAGCTGTAATAAAAAATAGTTAGAAAGGAGTTAACGTGTCCATAAGAACAGATCTCAAAAAGCATAAAACAAGTGAAAAAAGACAGTTATAGAAATACATATGTTACTGTATACATAAATATATGGATTATGCAGATTACATGTAACATTTAAATAAAACTTTAAAGCATGCAAAACTTATTTATTTGTCAGAAATATGTACTAACAGTACAGAAGTATAGACAGAAATAATACCCATCAAATTTGTGGTAATGGTTGCCTTTAGGGAAGGAAGGAGGAGGAGAAATAGTATCACAGAAGGGTTCAGAGGAAACTGCAATTACATTTACAGTATTTTATTTTTTCAAAGAAATAAGAGAAAGATTCATCTTAAGAAGATTTTTTCTTCCTGGGTCCCTGGTGGCTCAGTCAGTTAAGCAGCTGCCTTCTGCTCAGGGAATAATCTCAGGATCCTGGGATGGAGCCCAGCTTCCGGCTCTCTGCTCAGCAGGCAGTCTGCTTCTTCCTCTGTCTCCTGCTTGATCATGCTTTGTCTCTCTCTCAAATAAATGAATATAAATCTTTATTCTTTTTTTTTTTAAGATTTTACTTATTTATTTGAGAGAGAGACACAGCAAGAGAGGGAACACCAGCAGGGGGAGTGGGAGAGGAGAAGCAGGCTCCCCGCTGAGCAAGGAGCCCAATGCGGGGCTCGATCCCAGCACCCTGGGATCATGACCTGAGCCAAAGCAGATGCTTAACGACTGAGCCACCCAGGAGCCCCATGAATATAAATCCTTAAATTAAAAATAAAAAGATTTCTTCTTTCCAAGCAAAGAAGGGCATTTGTTAGTTCAAGGTAATGGGTAAACAGCCTTGAATGTATACTTTTGTACAAATGGAGACTATTTTTATTGGGCAGAATCCTTGGGATGAAATTATAACATGTACCCATTTAAATAAATGGTGCATTGTGGGTTCTCTGTTCTGTTTTTTAAAATTTGTTCATAATTGATGAGAAAATAAGATAGCGGAGTGTTTGTGAATGAGTACTAATATACCTTCAAGAACACATAATTCCCATATCATATCAATATTTCAAAATAGAAAAAAAATGTTAACTTCTCAATATATTCTACAAAACAACCTAACAATACAAAAAGCCTGTCAACGACGTCATATGAAAAAGCCATTCGCATTATGAAAAGAGATGCTCCTCATTTCTTGATCTATTTTTGGAGAACTATTGCCGATGAATCCCCCGAGTGGGATTTCTCCATAATTTTTTCTGTCCTTGAACATAACACAGACATGTCGTAAGTACATATGCTTGCAGCGAGTCCATCCTTACAAACAGCAACAGGCCAGGTAGACAGACATAAAGACAGAGGTGGAGAGTCAGAGCTTGCTCTCTGGCCTGAAAGTGATGTCTTTCTAGATCAGTATAGATGGAGTTACCTCCTTAAAAGCTGTGTAATATGTCATTACATAAAACTGTGGTTTTCTACTCTCCTTTTGAAAGGCAGGTTGTTTTAAGTTTTCTATTATAGCAAACAGTGCTATCATAAACAGCCTTGAATGTATACTTTTGTACAAATGGAGACTATTTTTATTGGGCAGAATCCTTGGGATGAAATTATAACATGTACCCATTTAGATAAATGGTGCATTGTGGGTTAAATTGTGCCCCCCCCTCAAAAAAGATAAGTTAAAGTCCTTACCCAGGTATCTGTGAATATGACCTTATCTGGAAATAGGGCCTGTACAGACATAACCAAGTTAAGATAAGGTCATAATGGATTAGTGAGGACCCCAAATCCAACGACTGGTGTCTTTATAATAGAAAGGGAAGAGAGATATGGACACAGAGACACAGAGGAGACCCACCAGGAAAAAAGACACGTGGTAATGGAGGCAGAGACTGGGCTGAGGCAGCTGCCAGCTGAGGAACACCAAGGATTACCAGCAAGCACCAGAAACAAGGAAGAGGCAAGGACAGATGCTTCCCTAGAGCCTTCAGAGGGTGCACGGCCCCGCCAAATAGCCTCCAGAACTGTGAGAAAATAAACCCTCCGTTTTAAGTCACCAAGTTTGTGGTCATTTGCTATGGCAGCCCTAGGAAATTATCCCTAATCCCCCCAAATCCACCAGAGTATGTAACAACATACTCACCAGACTGTCTTAGCTATCTTTGATTTTTCCAACTTGATGGGGGAACAAAGACTTAGATTTTCATACTTTTATTTGCTTCTTTGTATATATTTTTATGTGTAAATCGGCAATTCTTATTTGATCATTTTACTGCAAGGTTTCTTATATCTTTCTTCATTTGTGGCAAAGCTTTGTAGATTAGCTTTTTAAAAACATTTTTTTACTGCTGTAAATGTTCTCCCATTCTGCTTTGTGCTGAGTTTGTTCACTGTATATGCCTCAGAGAAGTATTTTAATCTAAAGTAGATTTGTCACTTTCGCTTTAGATTCCATTTCATGCTTAGAAAAGCCTTTACAACTTTCAAGAATATAAAAACACTCCTTAAGGGCAAAAAAGTCCTGTGCACAGACACCTTCACCACAGCCCAGAAAGAAAACCTCTTCACCTAAGGTGCCTGGGTGGCTCAGTGTGTTAAACATCTGATTCTTGGTTTCAGCTCAGGGTCACGATCTCAGGGTCCTAAGATCAAGCACTGCAGCCAAACTGCACAGGGGGTGGAGTGTGCTTAAGATTCTCTCCCTCCGTGCCTCCGCTACTGCTCATTCTTTCTCTTTAAAAAGAAAGAAAAGAGGGGGAGGAAGGGGAGGGTACAGACTAGGTGGGAGCGGAGGGGGGGGATGGGAGAGAAGGGGAGGGAGGGAAGGGGAGGAGAGGAGAGGGAAGGGTAAGGAGGAGTGGAAAGAGGAGGGGAGGAGTAGGGAGGGGTGGGAAGGAAACCTCTTCACCTTTTTCAAAGCAAACTTGATAGTGCTTTCTGACCAGGAGTCCCTTGATACAACTCCTTTAATCAATTAAATAGATTGAAAGCACTTCTCATGTTCAATTTGCTCCTATTTTTAATGAGATACACCAACAATGCAATAGCTTGTATAAAGGCACAATGTAATTTTATTAGCCATCCTTTATAGACATTTTAAGGCTGGACCACATCTACAGGTTAGGGGATATCAGACTTTTAAATATCCCAACTCCACTAAGCATATCCAAAAATGACCTAAAGGCCAGATAAACACACTTTCATAGCACAAAATAGCTTAAAACTAACAAAACACTGAACCAGAAGTCACAGAAACCAGTGTGACTCCCACTCACCCACTGAATGCTAAGTGATTCTGGGCAAGTCACTTGACCTCCACGTCCACTGTAATGACAACGATGTACTATAATAAAACAAGTACATGGAAAACACAAAAGAAATCCAAACTGATGGTAATGCTTATATAGGAAATTAAATTTATAGACGTTCCTTCCCTCCACCCCCATCAGTAATGACAACCATAGCTAACACTGCATGCAAGGTACTTTGTAAGCCCTTTACTTGTATGAGCCCATTTCCAAATTACTAGAGCCTTATCAGGTATTTTCTAACGCTTATCTCCATATTAGAGATGAGCAAACACGTTTTCTAAATTTCCTGTACAATTGTTGGCCGTGTTGTTCTTCCTTAGTGGAGACAAGAGGGTGGCTAGTAGGGTGGTGGCTTTTTGTCCTATCACTGCTTTCACCTCTGAAAAAGCAGAATTCTGACTGGGCTGGAGACAAAGTGAGGGTCCTCCAACTCATGGCAATGGATCACTAGGGCAGATCTTCGGTCAGGAGAAAGAAGCTAAAGTTCGTCCATGGGAAATTCTATGGTAATGCTTTCCAAGTGCCCCAGTTCCCGAGGAGCCAGTACCATATGTGGACCATGGGTTGCTGCAGGGAAAGGGAGGCGTTCTAGCAGATAACTGGATTCTGAAGAACTGGTAGAAATCTACACTTTATGCAGAAATTCCCTGACTTTTAAACATGAGTGAGTCATTCAAACAAAAAAAAATTATTTTTAAAACTGTAGATGGCCAGATTCAGCCTTTGGGAACCAGCCTGTGGCCTCTGAACTGTCCCTACACTAGAAGAGCTGGAGGAGTCCTAGTTAACTTACAGGACCCAGCCTGTGACAGTAGGTGGGGACCGCATGGCATAGGGACCAAGCCCAATTCCAAGGTCTCTCCCAAGGTGGCCCACACAGCCCAGCTTCCCAGCCATCACAAATAATGTGGGCTCTACTACAGAAGAACGAATATAATGAAGAATAAAACCCTTGGTCAAGGTGGAGGCAGGGAAGCACAATATAAAATTTCACAGAAAATTTTGTAAGGATCGGGCACGCCTGCTGGGTTAAGCGGCTACCTTTGGCTCAGGTCATGATCTCAGGGTCCTGGGATCGAGTTCCACATCAGGCTCCCTGCTTAGCAAGGAGCCTGCTTCTCCCTCTGCCTGCCGCTCCCCTGCTTGTACTCTCTCTCAGACAAATAAATAAAATTGTTTTTTAAAAAATGTGTAAGAATCAAAAGAAAACAGGAAAAACAAAAAAAAGATAATTTGTGAGGGTAGCAGGACTCAAGATAATTCATTTTCATTTCTCATTTTATATAATAAAACAATGGTTTTCACCTGTTACAATATTTCGGGAACAACATCTCAGTAAAGTACCAAAATATCAAGTTAATTGGATCTAAATAACAGGGTACTTTAGTGGTGGGTTACCCATACGCTATTAATAAAAGGCATCAGTTTCCACCTCTTAATCTCTAAAGAAAGGGATTCTCTACTTAGGGGTGAGGGAGAGAGCAGACATTTAATAAAAATATCTGGGTACAAACAAAAGAGCATATATACCTACCTGGCCCTAAATTCCACAAAGAATAGCAGTGAGATCTAGACTTAACAGCTAC
The DNA here is from genome assembly GCA_002007465.1 of Ailurus styani. Classification (NCBI taxonomy): domain Eukaryota; kingdom Metazoa; phylum Chordata; class Mammalia; order Carnivora; family Ailuridae; genus Ailurus; species Ailurus styani. The sequence goes on along the minus strand of LNAC01000527.1, from coordinate 949,377 downwards.
TAAAAATTGCTCCATTTAAGGGTACGGCAGTAGGAATTTTAAGGTAGTGACACCGTATTTTTCTTATTTTCTTACACTTCCTGCACTCATAGTGGCTTTGACATTCTTACTGGTTATCTCGGAGCATGCTTCCAGTCCAGCACTGGTTCCAGCCACAGGGGCCTCACATGCCCACCTGCCTGCTCCCCTGCCCCAGGTGGCACAGGAGATGGGATGTGGTCTTCCCTCTAATTTCCAAGTTATAAAGAGACGCCCATATTCATAATAACCAATTAATAAAGCTAAAAACACACGAAGCTTTGTGTTAAAATCAAAGACTTACCAAAAGCTACCCATATCTGACAACGTCAATAACTACTGCATGGAATTCCAATCCTGTAATTGACTGTCATCAGTAATATTTTACCACAACCAAACAGAATGTTTCAACGGTCAGCTGAAGGAGAGAATGAGCAAAAAACCTGGGAAGAAATAAAGAGCTCCCAGCCCCTCAGACGCAGCAGGGGCCCCTAGGCTGCTGGGCCTCCACACTGTTTAGACAGGGGTACCTGTGGCTCAGCTGTGCCCACAAGGGACACTTGAAACTTTCCTCTCCCCACATCATTCACAGCCAATACCCCAGCCCAGGGGGATTTTCTGGAAAAATCCCTTCCCATCTTTCCCCCTCACCTACCAGCGGCCTGCCGAGGCTTGCCCCAACTTCCTTTACTTTCAGTACAGAGAAGAGGGCAGCATGGCAATCTTGTTCTTCTCAATCAACTTTGTGATTTTCTTATTCAGCTCCCAAAGGACCAGGGATAAAGCTACCTTGCCTCATGGTCAAGCCAACTCCAACTCCTGGTCTGTCTTCTCCAGCTTCTAGCAGCCAGCCAGATTATTTAGTGCCTTCCTTGGCCCTGGAGCTCACCTTGCTTCTCCAATACACACAAGAAAAGGGGGCAGCAGTCAGCAAAGTCATCTCACTGTACGTCCCCCCAAGAATGGAAAGTGGAAAGTTCTGTCTAGCCTGCAGGATGTCCAGTGTTAGGCCAAAGTACGGGGAAGAGGCAGAGACCCAGACAAGAAGAGAGAGGAGGCTAAATTGCCCAGGAGTGCTAGTAAAAGGCTCTCTCCATATTCCTAGGCCCTGTTGCACTCCCGCCCTCCTGTCCCTCCTTCCCCTAGAAGGGGCAAGAGAGCCTAACAGTATGAGGGACCTGAATCCAAATGTATCCCTACCACTTACTATCTGTGGGCTCTTGGGTAAGGTTTTTAATGTCTCATTTGTAAACAGACAATCCACTGGGTCATCAACAAATGTTAATATTAAGTTCCTACCATGAGCCAGGCACTGTTTTAGGTGCTGGGGATATAGCAATATGTGAAACAGTCAAAAATATTCGGAAGTACGGAGATTATAATAAATGGGGAGGGTGGGGGAGACAGGTACAGAATAAATAATAATAGTACCCACCTCACAGGTTCTTTGTGAAGGCTGAATGGGATTATCTGTAAAGCCTAAGACACAAGACCTGGTAAATGATAAGGGATCAACCTACTATACTCACCATTACAGTGGGTCATTGGCTAAGAGGAAAGAAGACCCATGTCAGCCTCCGGAGGCCCTGGGTATATGAGGAGTAGGGAGGGTCCACCAGTAACACAGGGCTTGCTCTGCAATGCTCAGAGTCACAGAGAGACACCCAGGACCCTTGGCGGGAGAAGAGTCCCACCCACCACCCACCAACTTATGTGGCAAGGGAAGTAGTAGTTCATTTGAACTGATGAGCAAAGCAAGGAAATGTAAAAGGTCCCCAAGGCAAGTCCATGCAACACATTAATAAATAGCAGGAAAAGCTTCTTTATTCAGGGAAGGCTTGTGTATATCTCCTCAGCAGGAAAAGGTGTAAGGTATTCTCTAGGAAGGTCACACTGCCTCACCCTGAGTCGCCTGTACCATGCTCGCTGCAAATGCTACAGTGGGCAAGCAGAAGGCAGGCACATCTTTCTTCTCCCACCCTCACTTATAACATTTTGTATTAGTCAGAGGGAACAGGCAGCAGCTGCCTCCTCAGCCAAAACAACAGTACCAGCTACTCAAATATCCAAGACGTGTTCCCTCCCACAAATGTGCAATTCAGTGCTTGCTAATGACCAGGGCTTCTGAACGACGGGAAGATTTCCCCTGGGCAATAGGGACTGACACAGCACAACCCAACTCCTAAAAGGTGAAAGTCACCAGATTGAAAGAAACCTTTTGATTTTTTTTCCCCAGTTGTTCAAACAGATATATTGGGCAACAAGTCTTTGAATATTGACTTTCCAATGAAAATAAACACAACCAAGGCAGTTCAGAGTAAGCAGATATGAATCCCAGGGTGCCTATGCCACTAGGCCAGCAGTAGGAAGCCCAAGAGTGGGAGGCGAGACAAACAATCCTGGGATGCTTACACAGCACTCCCTCCTAAGTGCTGGAGTCCCTTGGACTTCTACCAGCGGGAGTGTTGCCCCAGGTGTTCCTTATTTTTATTAATATTAAATTTCCAGATTCCCTCATACACCTTATAATATACCTCTTAAAAAGACAGGAGTCTATGTGTTCTGTAGAGTACATGGTATCTAATGTTTGGTAAATAATGACCACCCACCAATAATGACCACTTTCATCAGCAAAGTGAAAAAAACTAGAAGCCAATATTACAATTGCAAAAGTATTTACTATTTTCTAAGCATTAAATATGCATGCCATGGTTACTTTCAAATGGACTTACCATGTTTTCAACTGAGTGATTAGATTAAAAAAATTATTTCCTTAGTTGGTATTTATATATTTCATTTAGCAGATTTCACAAAATGGAAACGTTTATGTTAGACACTTGTTTATTTTGACTTTGGGCATTAATTTAACTTAACCTACAAGTTCTAAGGCATAAGGGACAATTAAGTTTCTATCTATAGAAAGTTTCTATCTATATATAATAGATCTATATCTATATAATATATACATACATCCATATCTATATAATATATAATCAATGTTGCTTCAACTCTCTAGTTTTTACCAAAGTATCATCCCCATCTTTCCAAAAGAGCTTTGCAGTGTCCTTTAAAACAGAGATTTGGGGCCCCTGGGTGGCTCAGTGGGTTAAAGCCTCTGCCTTCAGCTCAGGTCATGATCCCAGTGTCCTGAGATCGAGGCCCGCATCAGGCTCCCTGCTCAGCGGGGAGCCTGCTTCCTCCTCTCTCTCTGCCTGCCTCTCAGCCTACTTGTGATCTCTCTCTCTCTCAAATAAATAAAATAAAAATCTTTAAAAACAAAAAACAGGGCGCCTGGGTGGCTCAGTGGGTTAAGGCCTCTGCTTTCAGCTCAGGTCATGATCTCAGGGTCCTGGGATCGAGGCCCTCATCGGGCTCCCTGCTCGGCAAGGAGCCTGCTTCCTCCTGCCTCTCTGCCCACAGTGTCTGGGGCACAGTTGAGGCCACTGCCTCACTCACCACCTCAGGGCCTCTGGGCCTATAAACTGTGCCAACCCCTGACTTTCTTGGACACTATGGGGACCAATGTGGAAGGCTGGCCACTTGTAGTCCTTGCCATAACCAGACTGAATGCAATGAAGATTTATTTCAGTCTTCTGATAGTCTAATGAATCACTTTCTTAAATCCTAATTTAGTCATTAGAAGAAGCTAAAGACATAATTACAGATTATGGGGAAAATTTGCCTGACTCTCAAATGTATAGGATAACATTTCCCATTCCTTGCTCACATTATATCTTCAAAGCTATTCACACCACACAGAAAAAAAAGAAGAAGAAAGGCAAATAAGTAAAGATAAACACGGATACACTAAAACAAAAAATAAGAGCTCAGGCCCAGTTCTGCAGGCACACTACCTAAATACGAGTGAACCGTGAGAAAAGTTAAGAGTTGTGCTGTGAAGTAAGTACAGAAGGACAGAATGCTTTTCACACTTGGCAAGTAGAAACACTGAAGCAGTATATTTCCAGATGACCCACAGGAGTGTGAAGCAGGGAGTGTGAAGCAGGGAGTGTGAAGCAGGCTTCTACCTAAACCACAGGAATTACACACTCCTCAAGAACCAGCACTTGGGTCCTAGAAGGTACTTGGCAAGGTTCTGAGACCCTAGTCCTCCAAGAGCCAAGAATGGCCGAGGAAGGGTTCTCTTTCCACTATCACCCTCCCTTACATCCCTACTGCCACAATCACAACTCAAGCCCGAAGCACTATGATCTTATGTCACTTCCAAAGCTATGATGCACAACAGACAAATGAACCTTCCCCAAAAGTAACTTTTGTTATGATGTACCTCGGAAACCTCACATCCGTTACCTATAAAAGTTGGTGTCCCAACCCTGTAGCCCTCTACACACAATTTGACCTCACACCACCTTTTCTGCCTTCCTTAAAGCAGCCCTCTGGCCAGGCCAATACACTCCTCGCTCCCTGGACACACCCTGCAAACATCAGCTTCACTCAGGTCTTTGTTCATCAGACATTTTGTTGATTATTCAGTTCTAAACCTGTAGGGAACAAAATTCAGGAGGGTCAAAGAAGTGATTTATTTCCTTCTTATTAAAAATAACACATAAAAGGACAGTAGCTAGAAATTAATAACCAAAATGATCTCATAGGATGAAAATTCAACACAAAGAACTCAGGAGGTTAGGGTGGGAAAGGTACTTTGTGCTTTTTGTGATGTTCTAACTAAATTATATTATTCAGTAATGTTACAGAAAGATGGTTCTCTTCTTTCCTGTTATAGATTTATCTGTCTAAAAATAAAAAAGCAAAATTACTCTCTAGGAAGTCACTAATCCCTGCAGGATGTAATAGCCTTTTTAAAAAGTCAAATGGTTACACAAGTTTTTATATTTTTCATTAGTAACAGGAAATTAGTCCCTCCCCAAAATACTTACCAGACCAAAGTTTATAGTTTTACAGTGAAAATTCAACCCTTTCCCTGAAGAACTCCATATTTGGTTTCTTATCATCAGATTATTTTAAAAGAGAGGAAAAATTTAAGTTTTACAGTTAATTTAGGGATACTATTTCTTTCCAAGTAGAATCACTCCTTTTACTTGATACAGGCTTAAAGCAGGGATTCTGTAGCCAAAATGTAAGTATTCTTGTCCTTCCAGACCAATGATTCCTAAAAAATGGCTGACACAGTGTCATATGTCAATGAGAAAACAATTTACCTGCTGCCCCTATATAGTAGACCTCATATATGATAATGTAACATATTATATTTTGCCTCCTGTGAGTGGTATCCTTTGTCCACAAGATGCTTTTCAACAGAGGCACAGCGTTCTGTACAGGACATTTCTTTGTTGTACAGGACATTCATCATCCTCATTCCTTCCCTCACTTAAATGACAATAGTGTACCACCACCTGTCATTCGGATTAAAAAAGGGTCTCCTCATATTTCTGAACATTCCCTGGTTGAGATTCACTGGCCTATAAATTATAGGATTTAACATATAATAAAGAAATCCTTAAACCTGAAAGATATCACAGATCAATCCTAAAATGTTTTACAAAAATGAACCTCTCAGATGAATAGGTCTGAGTATGAGCAAAGTATGAGGACAATGACTAGGCCAACAGAAAAATAAGGATCAGAACATGAGGCATGCTTTCCTGGCCTGTCCAATGTGACGCAGGCTCTCTACTATCAGCCCACAGCCCCTCCTTATTCCACCACGTGCACTGAACCATAGGAGGTGACAGCACTCTGATTTCTGAACTCCATGTTCAAAGTTTTCAGACTGCAACCCTCATCATTATCCTTGCATCTATTTACCCAGCAACCTTTGTTTAGGGATCTAATATTTGATTTTGTAGAGACAAAGCCTAAAGACCATGATGCTGTTCTTCCAAGTGGCCATAAGTCCTCACCTGTCTTGCTCACAGCTGTGTCCCCAGCCTCTTACACAACACCTAACCCAGAACTCAGGCAGTAAATTATTTATTAAAGAAAAGCACATTAGAGAGCTGGGACAGGTCCTGGAGCTCATCTAAGTCCAAACCCCCCATTATATCAGTGAGCAAACTGAGGATCCAGAGGAGGTTAAAGTGCTTTGCTCACGGCTTCCTCCTTACTAATCTATTTTCTGATTTACCACAACATATTCAACCCTAATAATGTACTTACCCTTAAAGTTTACAGACCTATGAAACAAACCAATATGATTGCATACCAATTAACTTTGTAAGTTTATTTCCTTATAGTTACTTTATTTTAAAAGAGGATATCATTCATGCATCTATGGTCAATAGATTCTCAACAAGATGTTCAATGCAAGAAGAAGAGGAAAAACTGGATATCCACATGTAAAAAAATTAAGTTAAACCCCTACCTCACAGCTTATATAAAAATTAACCCAAAATGGATCAAAGATCTAAACATAAAAGCTAAAAATAAAAACACTTAGAAGAAAACATAAAAAATTCATAACCTTGGATTTGGCTATGGATTCTTAGATACAGCAGCACTAAAGGTACAATCAACAAAAGAAAAATATATAAATTGGACTTCTTCAAAATGAAAAACTTTATGCAACCAAAAAATGGTCAAGAAAATGAAAAGGCAACCTACAAAATGGGAGAAAGTATTTGTAAATCATATACATATGAAGAGCATCTAACATCCAAAATACATAAAAAACTCTTCCAACTCAACAACAAAAAGATAAACAACCAAATTTTCTAATGAGCAAAGATTCTGAATAGACATCTCCAAAGATATACAAATGGCCAACAAGCACAAGAGTAAACATTCAGTATTACTAACTGTTAGGGAAATGCAAATCAAAACCACAAAGAGATACTACTTTATACCCACTAGGATGACTATAATTTTTAAAAAATGGGAAATAACAAGTGTCAGCAAGGATGTGGAGAAATTAAAACCCTTATACATTGCTGGTGGGAATGTAAAATGGTGCAGCTACTGTGAAAAACTGTTGGCAGTTCTTTAAAAAGTTAAACAGAATTGTCATATAAGCCAGCAATTCCACTCCCAAGTATATCCAAAAGAACTGAATAAAACAAGATTCAAACAAATACTACATGAATGTTCAGAGCAGCACTATTCACAAAAACCAAAAGGTGGAGACAACCCAAGTGTCCACCAATGGATAAATGGATAAATAAAATGTAGTATACATACAGAATGGAGTATTTTTCAGCCATAAAAAGAAATGAAATACTGAATCATGCTACAACTCAGAAGAATGTCAAAAAACATTAAGCTAAAATTGAGAAGCCAGACACCAAGGTCACATATTATTAGACTCTGTTTAAATGAAATATCCAGAGTAAGTAAATCCACAGAGTCAGAAGGCAGATTTGTGGTTGCTAGGGGCTCGGAAGAAGGAGAGAATAAGGAGTGACTGCTAATGAATACGGGATGTCCTTTAGGAGTGATAAAATACTATGGAACTAGAGAGAGGTGATGGTTGCACAACATGATGAATGTACTAAATGCCACTGAATTGTACATTTTAAATGGCTTTGTGTTATGTGAATTTTATCTCAGTTTTTAAAAATATTTATAAATAAATAAATAAATGTAAGTTCATGTTTAGAAAAGAAGAGGAGGGCGCCTGGGTGGCTCAGTGGGTTAAAGCCTCTGCTTTCGGCTCAGGTCATGATCTCAGGGTCCTGGGATCGAGGCCCGCATCGGGCTCCCTGCTCAGCAGGGAGTCTGCTTCCCCCCCCCTCTCTCTGCCTGCCTCTCTGCCTCCTTGTGATCTCTCTCCCTCTGTGAAATAAATAAATTAAATCTTTAAAAAAAATAGAAAAGAAGAGGGAATATCTATGCCAATAGTATTTTAGTAGATATTTAGTTAATAAGATTATTTTTTTAGTTAATAAGATTATTAACAGACCACATTATTAAGTTCAGCTCTGTTCTAAACACTTGCCATTCATTATCTCTTTCAATCTCATTTAATATGGCTTTCAGGTAAAGATCAAACCCCTAAACATACCTCTCAGGTCCTGTAAGTCAGGCCCTAACTATCTCCCGGTTCTTTTCTTACTTCCCTCTCCCTCTTTCCACTCAAAGTACCTAAGACTTCTCATGCAATTACCCACCAGAAGTCCTTTGCACCTGTTCTTCTCCTTGTCCTACCCAGGCCCAGCCTAATCATTCTGCCTAGTGAAGAGCTTCGCTTCCTTCTCAGCTCAGGCCAAAGTCTCTTTCCCTGCCACCCAGCAGGATCAGGCCATCCCAGTGAAGCCCATCATAGCACTTTACCTTTGTTGCAATTACAGAGTTAATAATTATACAGCTGCATGGTGATTTAAGGTCTCTAGTGGACATATTTTTGCCTATCCATTATTCCGGCTTCTCCTTCTTCTAATTTAGTCTATGTAGTTTGGGTGAGCTGACCCTGTTCCCAGAAATAAGCATCAGACTCATCCTGGCCAACCAAAGTATTCTGTCCCCTGGGCTACAGGGATGGGAGCACAAGACAAATTAGACTACACAATCTCAGGACTCTTATGTGGATGTTAGAAGGAGAAGTTCTCCATAATGGGCTTAATGAGCCAAGAGAATGAAGATTTGGAGTTACCGGTGGCATTTTGGCCACATCGTGGTGAGAGCCTCCCTGAAAGAAAAGCAGAACCACAAAATGGAAAGAGATTCCAGGTAGACCAGTACTAGAATCCAGGTGCAGCTGAAGGCAGGTCTAAATCTGTCATTTTCAGTTACATAAGCCAAAAAACAAATAAAAATCAACAACAAACAAACAAGAAAACCTACTTTTCCCCTAAGCCATTTTGAACTGAATTTTCTGTCACTTGCAACCAAAAGTATCCTCATCACTAGACTTCATGAGGCCAGACACTTGCTAGCCCTAAATAGTGCCAGGCATATAATAGGTTCTCAAGATCATATCCAGTGAATAATAGCATAATTCTCACAAGTCACAATGAGGCAGGCATTATTATCCCCATTTCTTAGGGGATAAAACTGAAGGCCAGAGAAGTTAGTTCCTTGCCAAAGGTCACTATTTGGTGGTAGAGCTGAGATCTGAATTTCAGAGCTTATACTTTTCAATAACCAAGCTATACTAAAACTTGTCGATTAGGGAGGGGTGCTGAGTGGCATGGCAGAGTGGAGCGAATGGTGGAGAAAGAAAGTATTTCCAACATACTGGAGCAGGGATCAGGAAACTATGACCCCTGCCTGGATCAAATTCAGTCCATGGCTTATTTCTGCATGGCCCACAAGCTAAGATGGTTTTTACATTTTTGAAGAACTATAAAATATGCAATAGACACTGCACCCAGCCCTCAAAGTCTAGAAATATTTATTATCTGGCCTTTTATATAAAGAATTTGCTGACCCTTACATTATAGTAAGCTTTATTAGCACACAAACTTTCAAAGGCCAACAAAATACTAAGTATATATATTTCTCCCTAACTTCTTTTCTGAGTCTTCAAACTGTAATTTCAATTTGTTGAACAGTTTTATTTCCTATGCATTAGTGTTCAACTGTGAAAACATATTATTTAGCTATTAATTGAATGGTGTACTCACAAATGATTTCCCAAGCTACAGAAAGAAAAGCTACAAAGCTCACCAGCCCTGATTCCCAAATAGAACAAAAGCCTTAAGCCACTAGGTGAGGGGTAGCAAACTTTTAAAGACCCATTGCAATTGGGGAACGATTGGTAGAAAGAATAACTCTTCCCGCTGAAGGAGGAATAAATAAGTACCCTTGGTCAAGGATCCTATACCCACGCTGTTAGAACAGTGGTCCACATCTAGGGGTTGACAAAGTCAAGGGACATTTCTGTTATCAGAATTGGAGGGAGGCTGCTACTGGCATCTAGTGGGTAAAGGTCAGGAATGCTGCTAAATATCCTATGATGCACAGCACAGTCCCCACAACAAAGACTTATCCAGCCAAAAATGTTAATAGCACCATGGTTTAGAAGTTCTACTGAGGAAGGAGCAGAAAACTCTCCTGTATAACACTCACCAAACATACAAGGTAGAATTTGGTTGCCATATGGAGAAGGGGTAGGATCACTGAGAAAGCTCTACCACAGAAGTCAGGGTATACAAAGCCTGCCTAAGACTGAAGCTGAATTAACAAATGACAGCATTCTACCTCTGGGGGAGGGGCAAGGGCATGAAGAGAAATCCCCTCTATGGAGCAGGGTCAGAAGAAAGACCAACTACTGCAAACCACTGTCCAGCAACCCAGCCTCCCCAAAGCAAAAGAATGCTAGAGGAACGTGAAGCTGGTTGCACTGAAGGTAACCATGGAAATTATAAAATAAAACTGCAACTAAATTTTTCACTAGATTGACTCGACTGCCCATACCAACAACTTAGCAGAAAAAAGGGATGTCCATTCCAGGCATAAATACGCTTTATCTCAATGTCTCATTTTCTTTTGTTCTTTCTTTTTTAAAGATGTATTTATTTATTTTGAGAGAAAGAGCACATGTACGAGTGGGGGGAGGGGCAGAGAGAGAGGAAGAGTGAGCCTCAAGCAGGCTCCCCACAGAGCCTAGAGTCTGAAGACCCTAAGATCATGGTCTGAGCAGACATTAAGAGTCAGATGCTTAACTGACTGAACCACCCAGGCACCCTTCAATTTCTCATTTTCTACACACAATGTCATTCAGTGAAAAATTAGGAGAAACACAAAAACGCAAGGGAAACCACCCTTCGTCAAGAGACAAAGCAATTACGGAGAAGGAGCAAGATGGCAAAGGAGTAGGAGACCGATTATCATCAGGTCCCAGAAATTCACCCAGATAGTTATCAAACTATTCTGAACACCTACAAATTCACAGGAGACTGAACGGAAGAAGAGCAGCAATTCTAGGAACAGAAAATCGACCACTTTCCGGGAGGTAGGATGTGCAGGGAAGTGAATCTGAAGCGATGGGAAGATAGACCCGGGGGGTAGGGGCCGGCTCCTGGCAAGCGAACGAGCAGCGGAGCATAAAATCAGAACTTTTAGAAGTCTGCTCCACTGAGGGACGTCGCCCCAGAGACTAAGCAGGGGTGAAGCCCTTGTGGGGACAGTGTGGTCTCAGAACCCACGGGGACACAAAAAGACCAGGGCTGTCTGAGAGCGACAGAGCTCCCAGGTATCGGAGAAGAGAAGCTGACTGGAGAGATGGAGCCAAGCTGCGAAGGTGTCTCTCAGCTCGGTGTTACCTTAAACTGTGATCCAAAGCACAGTCTGGCCACTGCTATTTGAGCAGGGACCCCACAAGTGGAAGATTCGAGAGACCCCTCTCCTTCCTCCTCCGGGAGGAGTGGCATGGGAGCGGCTGCAGGAATCTGCTGGGTTTGGAGATTCTAAACGGGGCCGCGTGACAGAGATAGAAACGCTTGGTCACAGGCTGGGTGAGCTCAGAGTGTGCCCGGAGAGCAGGGAGACCAGAAGGACTGACTGTTTTTCTCTGAGGATGTACTGAGGAGTGAGGTCCTGAGCTCTCGGCTCCCCCGGGTCGGAAATTAGGAGGGCGCCATTTTCATTCTTGTCCTCCAAAGCTGTACAGAAAGCGTTCAGGGAACAAAAGCTCCAGAGAGCAAACCCAAGCCGATTATTTAGCCTGGCCCTGGCAAGGGCGGTGCAATTCCGCCTCAGGCAAAGACACTTGAGAATCACAGCAACAGGCCCCTCCCCCAGAAGATTAGCGAGAACATCCAGCCAAGATGAAGTTCACAGATCACTGGGAATTGTGGAACTCCAGAGATAGGGGAAAGCAACACAGAGAATTCATGGCTTTAGTCGTTCAAAGTTAAATTCTTTGAATTTTTTTTTCTTACTCTTTTCTTTTAAAATTTTCCTCTTTCCTATTTTAACGTTTTTTAACTATTTTATCTTATCTTTTCTTACCTTACCTTTTTAAAAATCTTTTTAAATTTTCATTGTTAAAAAAAATTTAAAAATAAATTTTCATTGTTATACTCATATTTTATCCCTTCATGGTACTGAACCTTATTTTTTGTATACATATAGGGTCTGTTCAAATCACCAGTCTAATAGATATAGATACGGATACAGAGATAGAGACAGAGATAGAAATAGATACAGATATAGATATAAGGGTTTTTTGTTGGATTTTTTTTCCCCTCTTTTGTCTGCCCCCAGTTTCGGGTCTTTTCTGATTAGGTTAGTGTTTATTTTTCTGGGATCATTGCTACCCCTTTAGTATTTTGTTCTCTCATCCATCTATTCAACAAGGAAATAAAGGCTTTAAATGATACACTGGACCAGTTGGACATCACAGATATATTCAGAACATTCCATCCCAAAACAACAGAATACATACTCTTCTCTAGTGCACATGGAACAGTCTCCAGAAAAGATCACATCCTGGGTCACAAATCAGGTCTCAACTAGTACCAAAAGACTGGGATCATTCCCTGCATATTTTTAGACCATAATGCTCTGAAACTACAACTCAAACACAAGAGGAAAGTTGGAAAGAATTCAAATACATGGGGGATAAAGAACATTCTACTAAAGAATGAATGGGTCAACCGGAAAATCAAAGAAGAATTAAAAAGCTCATGGAAACAAATGAAAATGAAAACACAACTGTTCAAAATCTTTGGGACACAGCCAAAGCAGTCCTGAGAGTTAAGGATATACCAATACAAGCCTTTCTCAAGAAACACGAAAGTTCTCAAGTACACAACCTAACCCTACACCTAAAGGAGCTGGAGAAAGAAGAGCAAAGAAAGCCTAAACACAGCAGGAGAAGAGAAATAATAAAGATCGGAGCAGAAATCAATAAAACAGAAAACAAAAGAACAGTAGAACAAATCAATGAAACTAGGAGCTGGTTCTTTGAAAGAATTAATAAGATTGATAAATCCCTGGCCAGACTTATCCAAAAGAAAAGAGAAAGGACTCAAATTAATAAAATCATGAATGAAAGAGGAGAGATCACAACCAACACCAAAGAAATACAAACAATTCTAAGAACATATTATGAGCAACTCTACACCAGCAAATTTGACAATCTGGAAGAAATGGATGCATTCTTAGAGAAATATAAACTACCAAAACTGAACCAGGAAGAAACTGAAGACCTGAATAGACCCATAACCAGTAAGGAGATTGAAGCAGTCATCAAAAATCTCTCAAAAAACAAGAGCCCATGGCCAGACTGCTTCCCAGGGGAATTCTACGAAACATTTAAAGAAGATTAAATACCTATTCTCGTGAAACTGANTGTTCCAAAAAATAGAATTGGAAGGAAAACTTCCAAACTCCTTTTATGAGGCCAGCATTACCTTGATCCCCAAACCAGGCAAAGACCCCATCAAGAAGGAGAATTACAGACCAATATCTTTGATGAATACGGATGCAAAAATCCTCAACAAAATACTAGCCAATAGGATCCAGCAGCACATAAAAAGGATTATTCACCACGACCAAGTGGGATTTATTCCTGGGATGCAAGGTTGGTTTAACATTCGCAAATCAATCAATGTGATACAAGACATTAATAAAAGAAAGAACAAGAACCATATGATCCTCTCAATAGATGCTGAAAAAGCATTTGACAAAGTACAGCATCCCTTCTTGATCAAAACTCTTCATGGTGTAGGCATAGAGAGTACATACCTCAATATCATCAAAGCCATCTACGAAAAACCCACAGCGAATATCATTCTCAATGGAGAAAAACTGAGAGCTTTTCCCCTAAAGTCAGGAACACGGCAAGGCTGTCCACTATCACCACTGCTATTCAACATAGTACTAGAAGTCCTAGCCTCAGCAATCAGACAACAAAAAGAAATAAAAGGCATCCAAATCGGCAAGGAAGAGGTCAAACTCTCACTCTTTGCAGATGATATGATACTTTATGTGGAAAACCCAAAGGACTCCACTCCAAAACTGCTAGAACTCATACAGGAATTCAGTCAAGTGTCAGGATATAAAATCAATGCACTGAAATCAGTTGCATTTCTATATACCAAAACAGAAGAAAAGAGACGAGAAATTAAAGAGTCAATCCCATTTACAATTGCACCCAAAACCATAAGATACCTAGGAATAAACCTAACCAAAGAGGCAAAGAATCTGTATTCAGA
>LNAC01000527.1:913801-933414 GCA_002007465.1 Ailurus styani | reverse complement strand
GGAAGGAGACAAACCACAAGAGACTCTTAATCTCACGAAACAAACTGAGGGTTACTGGGGGGTGGGAGGGTAGGGATAGGGTGGATGGGTTATGGACACTGGGGAGGGTTTGTGCTATGGTGAGTGCTGTGAAAGGTGTAAGCCTGATGATTCACAGACCTGTACTCCTGGGGCAAATAATAATTAAAAAAAAATCAAAGAGACAAAGCAATTAACAGAATTACACTCAAAGATAATCCATATATTAGAACTATCAGGGAATTTAAAGTAACTATGATTCAACATATTAAATGCTCTAATGGCAAAGTGAATAAATGAGGACTTCCAGCAGAGAGTTGGAAAGTATAAGAAAGAATCTAACAGAAATGCAAGAAATGAAAATGACAGTGACAAAAACAAAAACTGTCATTGACAGCCCCCAATGATCCCTGTTTCCTGGTATGCATACCCTTATATAGTTCCCACCCATACTGAATAGGCCTAACCTGTGTACCTACAGGATACTGTAAAAATAAGCATATGTGTCTTCTGAGGTTAGGTCATAAAAGTTATTGCAGCTTTCACCATGTACTCTCAGAGATCACTTGTCTGGCGGGAGCCAAATGCCACATCATTAGGAATCTAAGCATACCTACAGAGAGGTCTACAGGGGGAGGAACCACAGTTTCCTATCAATTAATTTTGCAGCCATGTGAATGATCCATCTTGAAAATGAAGGCCCCAGCCCTACCACGTCTTAGATAATACCAACCCTAGACAAGGTCTTAACTGAAACTTCAAGAGAAACTCCAAGCAAGAATCACTCAGCCAAGGCACTCCCAAGATAATATAGGTTTATGATTGTTTTAAGCTACTCAGTTTGGGGGTAATTTGTTACCCGACAACTAATCCAGACAGTCTCATTAGGAGACTCTATAGTGATTAAAAAATATTCAATGAGATGAAAAATAGGTCAGTAAAAATTACCCAAACTAAAACACAGGAGAAAAAAAAAGCTGGGGGGAAAAAAAACCAGAACAGAGCACCTAAAAGCTGTGGAAAACTATGAAATACTCTAATGTACACATAATTGGAACCCCAAAAGAAGAACGAAACACAAAAAAAATCTGAAGAGAAAATGACCGAGATATTTCCAAAATGAACATAAATCACATATCCAAGAAGCTCAGAACACCTAGGAGATCTCTCTCTCTCTCTCTCTCTCTCTCTCTCTCTCTCACACACACACACACACACACTCCTAGATACCTCATATTTAAACTGCTAAAAATCAAATATGTGAAAAATGTTGATGTGAGGCAGAGAAAAAAGACACATTACATACAGAAAAATAAAGATAAGAGTAAAGCAGACTTCTTGTCAGGAGCTATGCAAGCCAGAAGACTATGGAGTGACATGTTTAAAGAACCAAAGAGAAAACTGAAACACAAAATTCTATACCAAGAAAAAGATCACTTTAAAAAATGGAGAAAAAATAAAGGCTTTCTCTGAGAAGAGCTGAGAGAACTATTTACCAGCAGACTGGGAACCTTAAAGGAAGTCTCTCAGACAAATGGTTATGATTCCAGGAGAAATCTGAATTTATACACACACACAAAAAAAGGAATAATGCTGCAATAGTGGAAATGCAAGTAAAAACAAGTTTTAATTTCTCTAAATGTTAGTTGAATGTATAAAGAAAAAGCAGTGGCACTGTAGTTGGTGTTTTGGCATGTGCCAAGAAGAATCTATGACAATAGCATAGATGGAAGGAACTGGGAGTATATTATTGTAAGGTCCTTACATCACCCATGAAAGTAAACCATGGCTAATTTTAAAAGAATACCATAAATCTGATGGTAATCACCAAAATGTATTTTTGAGAGTTATAAATAATGGGCCAATCGTTGACATAAAATGCAATAATAAAAAATAGTCAATCCAAAAGGCAGCTCAATAAAGGATGGGGGAGAAGAACAAAAAAACAAATGGAACAAATGGAGGGGAGTGGGGAAGAAAATGGCAGAGTAGGAGGACCCTAGGCTCACCTCATCCCACAAATACAATTAGATAACTCCAATCATCCTAAATAACCCAGAAATCAACCTGAAGACTGGTAGAACAAAGTCCACAACTAAAGGGAGAGAAGAGGACACATCAAAGAAGGTCAGAAGTGGGACACCTGAGTAGTGCTGCTGGTTAAGTGTCCAGACTCTTGGTTTCTGCTCAGGTCATAATCTCAGGGTTATGAGATTCATGACTACATGGGGCTCCACGCTCAGCACTGACTCTGCTTGAGATTCTCTTTCCTTCTCCCTCTGCCCCTCCTGCTTATGGCTTGCTTGCTCTCTCTCTCTCTCTTTCTCTCTCTCTCTCTCACTCATTTTCTCAAAAATAAATAAAATTTCAAAGAAGGTCGGAAGTATGGAGACGGGGTGTAGGGGAGAAATGGATCATGTATGCTGCAGTGGGGAGGGAGCCATGGTGGCAGAGAAGGGAGAGAGAGGGAGAGAATTAAAGAGAGAGAGAGAGAGGAGCACACAGGAGAACACACAAGGAGAACATTTCCCTATGGTCATTGGCTTAGAAAGCAAGAGGGGCTGAATTTCATCAGTTCTTGTAACCAGAGGGGCTTAAAGCCTGAAGTTCTAAGTTGTCAGCAGGTTGGGCTCCAGGAGAGCCCGGAGGCAAATGGGACTGCTCTTGAAGAGAAACAGGCAAACGACCCAGGGACATGTATCATGGAAACAGCTATCTGAAGAGCAACTAGGGCACACAGTGGGGAGATTATTTGTTCTTCTCAGAGCACGCTCCTGAGGGGCAGCATTCAGACAGACTTCTCCCCGAACAAAGGAGCTGGCCAGTGCCATTCCCTTCCCCTCAGCACAAACACAGAGCCACCTGTAGGAAGCAGGCAGCATGGACACTGACTGCCCAACTTGCTTATACCTAGCCCCAGCCCTCTGTACTCTGGTGGGAGTGCCCTTCTCAGTCACGCTTGCCTCAGCCTCAGTACAGTGGGCCCCTTCCCCCCAGAAGCACAAACCCATGCCTACACCACATCTCCTGACAAGTTTTGCAGGTCCTCGGTAGGGTGGAGATGGTAATAAATCTCGTTTCACAAGCAGACCAGAACACACCTAGTTAAAAGTTGCCACATTCAGACCAGGGATCAAACACTGCCCAGGACAGGTAAGGAGAGCCTCTGCAGATGACTAGCCTTAAGGACAGAGCAGTCAGAACACAACAGCAGAGTGCACAGAGCACACGCTACAGATAACTTGCTGAAGTGCAGGCTCTGGGTACTACATGACCTCTTCTTCTTAAGACATAACTGGCTTTTCTAACACACAGAAGCAGGCACAGACTTAGACAAAATGAGAAGACAGAGGAATTATGCAAAGTAAGAATAGACTTAGGGAACTTAGTGACTCCATCAAATGTAGTAACATTCACGTTACAGGAGTCCCAGAAGAAAAAGAAAGAAAAGGGGACAGAAATTTTATTTGAAGAAATAATAGCTGAAAATGTCCCTAATCTAGGGAAGGAAATAGATATCCAGATCCAGGAGGCACAGAAAAACCCCAAGAAAATCAACAAAAGCAGATCCACGCCAAGACATATTATAATTGAACTGGCAAAATATAGTGATAAGGAAAAAATTCTCAAAAGCAGGAAGACAAAACAAGACAATTACTTAAAAGGGAAAGGCTTAAGCAGATTTTTCAGAGACTCTCCAAGCCAGAAAGGACTAGCATGATATATTCAGAGTGCTGAGTGGGGAAAATCTGCAGCCAAGAACTCTATCCAGCTAGGCTAACATTCAAAACAGAAGGATAAATAGAGTTTCACAAACAAACAAAAATTAAGGGAGTTCAAGACCACTAAACCAGCCCTGCAAAAAATACTAAAGGGGACTCAGAGAATGGAAAAGAAAGACCAAAAGTGACAGTATAAAGGTAAGAAACACAAAAGCAGAAAAACTGAGTATTTCTATAAGAAATCAGTCAAGGAACTCACAAAATAAAAGTATGTAAAATAAAATAACATATACCTAAAACATGGGGAGGGCAGAAAAAAAGAAGGGGTTCAAACTTGAACGACCATCAACTTAATATAGATTACTATATGCAGAAGAGCTTATATACAACCTAATGGTAATCACAAATCAAAAACTTACTAATAAATATGCAAAGAAAAAGAGAAAGAAATCCAAATATATTACTAAAGGAAACCAACAAGCCATGAAACAAAGATAAGAAAGGATCAGAGAAGATCTTCAGAAACAACCACAAAACAAGTAATAAAATGGCTATAAATACATATCTATCGATAATTTTTCTGAATGTAAATGGACTAAACACTCCAACGAAAAGACACAGGGTATCAAAATGGATTTAAAAAAATTAAAAAGACCCATCTATATACTGCTTACAAGACACTCATTTTAGACCTCAAGACACCTGCAGATTGAAAGTGAGCAGACGAAGAAATATTTATCATGCAAATGGACATTTAAAAAAAAAAACGAGTAGCAATACTTATACCAGACAAATAAGACTTTAAAACAAAGGCTGTAACAAGAGACAAAGAAAGTCACTATATAATAATAAAGGGGACAATCCAACAAGAAGATATAACAATTGCAAATATTTTGCACCCAACATGGGACCACCCAAATACAGAAAATAGCTAATAACAAACACAAAGGAATTAACCTATACAGTAGGTTAATACAGTACAAATATTAATACAGTAGTAGTTGGAAACTATAACACCCCTCTCATAGCAATGGACAGATCATCTAAGCAGAAGAGGAAACGAGGGCTTTGAATGGCACACTGAAACAGTCAGATTTAACAGATACATTCAGAACATTCATTCCATCCTAAACCATCAGAATATACATTCTTTTCAAGAGCACATGGAATATTCTCCAGGATAGATCACATATTCGGCTATAAAACAGGCCTCAACCAATTCAAGAAGACTGAAATCATACTCTGTACCTGTTCTGACCACAACACTATGAAACTAGAAATCAACCACAAGAAAAAATCTGGAAAGATCACAAATACATAAAGGTTAAACAACATGCTACTAAACAATGAATGGGTCAACCAGGAAATAAAAGGAGAAGTAAAAAAAATACATGGAAACAAATGAAAATGAAAACAAAAGGATCCAAAACCTTTGGGATGCAGCAGAAGTGGTTCTAAGATAGAGTATATAGCAACACAGGCCTACCTCAAGAAACAAAATTTTCAAGCAACCTACCCTTACACCTAAAAGAGCTAGAAAAAGAACAACAAACAAAGCCCAAACCCAGCAGAAGAAAGAAAATAATAAAGATCAGAGCAGACATAAATGATAAAGAAACTAAAAAAACAATAGAACATATCAATGAAACCAGGAGGTGGTTCTTTGAAAAAATTAATGAAATTGATAAACCTCTAGCCAGACTTATCAAAAAGAAAAAAGAAAGGACCCATACAAATAAAATCACAAATGAAAGAGGAGAAATAACCAACACCACAGAAATACAATTAGAAGAGATTATCATGAAAAACTATATGCCAACAAATTGGACAACCTATAAGAAATGGATAAATTCCTAGAAACATAAATTGCCAAAACTGAAACAAGAAAAAATTGAAAATCTGAACAACCAGCAAAGAAATTGAGTCAGTAATCAAAAAACTACCAAACAAAATTCCAGGACCAGATGGTTTCACAGGCAAATTCCAGCCAACATTTAAAGGACAGTTAACACCTATTCTTCTCAAACTATTCCAAAGAATAGAAATGGAAGAAAATTACCAAATTTGTTCTGTGAAGCCAGCATTACCCTGATACCAAAACCAGGAAAGACTACCCAATTGGAAAAAGACTATCTCTTCAATAACCGGTGTTCGGAAAACTGGACAGCCACATGCAAAAGAATGAAACTGGACCATTATATTTCGCCATATACAAAAATAAACTCAAAATGGATTAAAGACCTAAATGTAAGATTTGAAACCATAAAAGTCCTTGAAGAAAGCACAGACAGTGATTTCTCTGATACTGGCCACAGCGACTTTTTTCTAGATATGTCTCCTGAAGCAAGGGAAACAAAAGCAAAAATATAATTTGGGGACTACATCAAAATAAAAAGTTTCTGCACAGCAAAGGAAACCATCAGCAAAACTAAAAGCAAACTAGGAATGGGAGAATATATTTGCAAATGACATATGTGATAAAGGGTTAGTATCCAAAATCTATAAAGAACTTAAAAAACTCAATACCCTAAAAAACAAAAAATCCAGTCAAGAAATGGGCAAAAGATATGAATAGACATTTTTCCAAAGAAGACATCTAAATGATCGACAGACACACGAATAGATTTCAATATCACTGATAATCAGAGAAATACAAATCAAAACTAAAATATCACCTCACATCTGTCAGAATGGCTAAAATCAATAACACAAGAAACAACAAGTATTGGTGAGGATGTAATGAAACGGGAACCCTCTTACACTGTTGGTGGGAAAACAAACTGGTGCAGCCGCTATGGAAGACAGTATGGTGATTCCTCAAAAAGTTAAAAATAGAACTACCCTACGACTCACCAATTGCACAACTAGGTATTTACCCAAAGGATACAAAAATACTAATTCAGTGGGATACCTGCACCCTGATGTTTATAGCAGATTATTTACAATAGCCAATTATGGAAAAAGCCCAAGTATCCATCAACTGATAAATGGATAAAGAAGATGTTGTATATATACAATGGAATATTACTCAGCCATAAAAAAGAATGAAATCTTGCCATTTGCAATGACATGGGTGGAATTAGAGAATATTATACTAAGCAAAATAAGTCAGAGAAAAACAAATACCATATGATTTCACTCATATGTGGAATTTGAGAAAAAAAACAAATGAGCAAAGGTTAAAAAGAGAGAGAGAGGTAAACCAAGAAAGAGATTCTTCACTATAGAGAACTACAGAGAACTGATGGTTACCAGAGGGGATGTGGGTGGGGGAATGGGGGAAATAGGTGATGGGGAGTGAGGAGTGCACTTGTTGTGATGAGTACTGGATGATATATGGAAGTGTTGAATCACTATATTGCACACCTGAAACTAATATTACACTATAAGTTAACTGGAATTTAAATAAAAACTAAAAAAAAATAGAACAAATGGAAAACAATAAGGTAGAATTTTAATCCACCCACATCAATAATTACTTTAAATTTAATGGACTAAATATGCTAATTAAAAGACATAGACTATGAGATGTGATAAAAAAGTGAGACTCAACTATATGCCTAGTTTGAATTCATTAAGAAATAAATCCATATTGGAGTGTAGACCTCAACACTTTTCTCTCAATGATAGAATAAGTGGATGGAAATTCCATTAGGGTGGAAAAGACGTGACTAAGACTATAAGCAAATTGCCCTAATATTTATAGTTCACTCCACCCAAGAGCAGAATAAACATTTTTTTCTACTTCACATGGAATATTCACCAAAAGAGACTATATGCTGGGTCATAAAACACACTTCAATAAATAGAATTGAAATCTTGTAAAGTATGTTTGGGGATCATAATGGAATTAGACTAGAAATTAATCACAGAAAAATATCTGGAAAATTCCCTTGATTTGTATGTTAAACAATGCACTTTTCATTAATCCATGAGTGAAAGTGGAGGTCATAAGGGAAATTAGGAAATATTTGGAATATTATGAAAAAGGCAAAACTGTAGGGACAAAAAAACAGATGCCTGATTACTAGGGCCTGGGGAAAGGGAGAGGAGACTGACCACAAGGACAAAGAGGGCATTCTATGCAGTAATGGAAATGTTCTCAACTTTGAATGTGATAGTGGCTACATCATTAGATGCACTTGTCAAAACACATAGACCTGATCACTGAAACTGGTGGATTTTACTATATGTAAACTGTACCTCAATAAACCTGATTTTACAAATTTTTCTTTAAAAAAAGCACATGGAACAGGAAAAATGAAATTCAAGTTTCCATGTACACTCCCATATGTTCTCAGTGTTGGCTGCCCCATGTGCCCTTTGCTACATGAGCACCCCACACCCACGCCCACACCCACACCCCCATCCCTACTGAAAGGATTATTCTGAGCCTCGGTAAACCAAGACCAAAAGTCCAACAAGCTCCCATCCTTTAAGGAAACATAAATTTAAAAGTGGTGTTAGTGTTTATGAATACTGCACCCTATAATTACTGACAGAGTCTGAAAGTCCTCATCAAAATGACTAGCATCCTCTAAATTTTAAAGGCGAAGTTCAGATGTAAATTCTCCATATTTGTACAGATGATATAATTCTTACTTCCAGATTTCAGCGGTTGTCCTTGATTTTGTATAAGGAAAGTCCATTTAAACTCCCTAATTCTATAAGCCATTCCCATGGCTCCTACCAGCTACTTAAGTCTCAAGTCTTAAATTCCAGAGATCAGATAAAGGCTCTGTATCACAGCTAATGAGCCTTAATGCTCTTTCAGAGTCAGTCAAAGCTTTAGACAGGCTTTTCAAAATAAACTTATTTTTCCAGCCTAGTCGATTTTCTTGCTAGGCAAGATTTGATTTCCAAATTGCGCTAAGTTCTAGAAATTCAGGTTTCATTCTTGTATGTTCCCACATACAAGCAGACAATTAAGGAAATTTCTGATCCACGCTCCCGCCCTCTGGGGTTTGGGTAGAAGACAAATCTACCACAGAGAGTTACACTCACATTTCTGAGGCTTTGATCCTTGGGGACTCAGTAAATCCTACACTGGGACTTTTGTAGTTGAACAACTGTGCAGCCAGCAACGTGGTTTTGCTTATTTGTTAATTCACAAGCTCTGCCTGCTGCTTTTGAGCAACTCTCAAAAGTAATGTTAATTTTCTTTTTGTAAGAAAAATGTCTCCAAAAAGCCTGGATTAATTTTTCTACATTGTGAATGTTTCCTTTTATAAATTGGAAAAGAGAATTATGAGAGCTGGTAAGAGTACAGCTAGCAAGAAGTCTGTGGGCACTAAGGTAAGGCAGGACCATGAGGCCCAGTAGAGTAGACGTCTGACAGATGGCATTTTGGAACATCAGCTTTAATGTCATTCTTAGATGGAAGATTCTTTCAAGTTGGATATCACATGATAAACATAATAATAATTTTAAGTCCAAAAATCACACTACTATCTGCTAGAATCTTGGGCAAAACACAGAGCAAGTAGTGCTCTAAGCTGTAAACAAAAACCATGATACAAAATTCTGTTTACAGTATAATGTCAAGGGTGTTAGAGAAAGACAGGAAATAAATAGGAGAAATGGAAAGAAATACAAATATATTAAAATGTTAAGACATTTTTGGAATAATGGACCTATACAGGATTTTCTTAAACTTTCTTCACTCTTTACTCTTGAAAATATATTTTTAATGTTCTCAGGTTGTTAGAAACCTAATGTAATTTAACAAACAAGACAAAATGTTAGGCAGGTTTTGATTTGGGAGTGTCTATTAACTTGTTTGATAAACATAAGGTGAAATTGAGATGCATTAGTTGCAAAATTTGAAAAATCAAATTTGGCTCTGTCATATAAAGAAATGTATAGGGGCGCCTGGGTGGCTCAGTGGGTTAAAGCCTCTGCCTTTGGCTCAGGTCATAATCTCAGGGTCCTGGGATGGAGCCCCGAATTGGGCTCTCTGCTCAGCAGGGAGACTGCTTCCTCCTCTATCTCTCTGCCTCTCTACCTGTAATCTCTCTCTCTCTGTGTCAAATAAATTAAATCTTTAAAAAAAAAAGAAAGAAAGAAATGTATAAACATGCGCAAGAAAATCAGTCAAAGCATAGGACAGAAATGAAATCTCCATTTTTTTTTCTTACCCATTTTTCTTTCTGATTTGTTTCACTATTCTACTGAACACCTTCCTTGGAAGATTCTAATCAGGATATAGAATGAAACCCAAATTCTTTATTTCTTTAAGAGAACACTTAAACAGGGCTCTTATGTGCCATGCATTACTTTCAAGCATTTTATAAAGCTTAACTCATTTCATGTAAGTCAGTCTTCAGTTTGGCATTCCAAGCATTCCCCACTTAGCTTCCACTTCCAGCCTTTTCCCAACTCTCCAACTGCCCTGTGACTCAGCCTCACCATTCTACTCTGGTTGCCTCAAACATACTCACAGGCACCTCTCAACCTCTGTTTCTGAGACGCTGTACCCTCCCCAACCCCCAAAATTCATTTGTCAAAGGCTCAAATCCTACCTTCATCAAATCTTCCCAAAGCCTCCGGCTCAGATCTGTGACCCTCTCCATTATTCTTTGTGGGACTAGAGGTACAAGTAATTTCTGAAGAATGTAATCTCTTATAGGAAATAAACCTAGTAGAGTTTACATCATCTTTTCTATATTCCTCTCGCTACACTGCCTGATTCAGCATTGTTCTACATAATAGATGCAGCTCAACATGTAAATGTCATGGAAATACATTCAATCTGTAAAATAAAGACAGACCTTAAAGAGCACTTTTCAATACTTTGCATAGAACAACATATATTGCCCCACATCATTTATTATCAAATTTGTATACAAATGGTCACATTACAAAACTACTTATCAATTTTTTAGGCATTTTCTATGTGCCAAGTGCTGTGGCTAAGCATTTTCATGCATTATAACTTAGAATATTCCCCAAAAATTATCCCATAAAAGACTTGCCTTATATTGAAGTCATTATAAAGTTCTATTATGAAGGAATCACCATTTTTTAAAAAATAACATACTGTTTGGGGAAGACACACTCTTCTGAACTAATTCAATCATGCTAGCATAGAAATCATCTGATAAAATCTATTTCTTCAAGTGGGACCAGGAGACAAAGAAATTTAACATAGACATTTGAATTATTCCTAGGGCATGATTTCACAATTGCTAGTGCTGGGCAATTTGGAAATAAACTTTATAAAGATAGTTTTAAAACAAAAAAAGTAACGTAGCCAGTTGTTATGTAGAGGAACCACAAGTACACCACTGCAGAGAAAAAACACCTGAAGGTTTGAGAATTAGTAGTTGAGGCTGGAGATTAAACTTCTAACATCATGTCATATGGGTTAAAAAAGCTCTGCACAGCAACATCTCAGGAAAGCAACACTGATGTGCTCTGGAAAACTCTGTCTAGAAAGGAGACTCAGAAACATCACTACTGAAGCCAAAGACGCCAGTCAGAGACACCTATTAAGAGTTTGAACAGAAGTGCTTTGGGGCACCTGGGTGGCTCAGTGGGTAAGCGTCTGACTTCAGCTCAGGCCATGATGTCATGGTCGTGGATCGAGCCCCAAGTCGAGCCCCACGTTGAGCCTGTGTCCCATCAGTCACCGTTGTCCCATCTGGCTCTGCGCCCAGCGGGGAGTCTGCTTGTCTTTGGCCCTCTGCCCCTCCCCATTCTCATGCTCTCGCTCTCTCTCTCTTTCTCTCTCTTTCTCAAATACAGAAATAAAATCTTTAAATTTTTTTTAAAAAGTGCTTTGTGAAATGGGAAAATAGAAATATTTCAGTAATGTGTAACATATTCCTATTTCAGATCGCATCGTATATGTGATTATATTTTATTATGTATCATGTAAATATTATATATCAAATTGACCCCAAAAAGAATTATTTTTTAACCTTCTCATTGGAAAAATGGAGGCTTGCCTCCAAAGAGGATGGCCTTAGATGTGAGCTTGGATGGTTATCTTCACAACCACCCAGTGCACTTCATTATGCCCAATGTCCAGATGCAGAAGTGGGGCTTTCAAGTTAAGAAACTCACAAGGGCACACAGCTGCTCAGTGCAAAGTTCATGTGACTAAAAGTCTGTGTCCTCAACCACTACCTCCATGGCAGGAAGCTCCTATAACTCCTTGCTAATGTCAGGAGCCACAAAACAAATTGTTTTACCTTCCTCCAGCAGGAGCAGCATAAGCAGCATACACTTTCCTTAGAAACAAAATGCATGTGAAGAACCTTC
This sequence comes from Ailurus styani, assembly GCA_002007465.1. Classification (NCBI taxonomy): domain Eukaryota; kingdom Metazoa; phylum Chordata; class Mammalia; order Carnivora; family Ailuridae; genus Ailurus; species Ailurus styani. The sequence continues at coordinate 921,409 of LNAC01000527.1, read as the reverse complement.
TCCGCAGAGCTCACACTGGAAAGGCTGGAAGGCTTCTGTGCTCCTCAGAATCGAGTTCCTCCCTGACAGCACCCAGCAGCACAGCAAGGGTGGGAAGAGAGAGCACTGGAAAGCTCTGGAAAGGAGCCCTCTGATCCCTTGTAAGACTCCCCAGTTTTATATAGCCTTCAACAAATGAGACAGGGATGCAAATACTCAAAAGAGAGATGGAATTGACATATCTTACATATCCAGTCCTCTTCTTACGTTCTGTTGGACATATGTTTGTTAAATGAACTTGAGAACTTTTAGAGCTACAAAGACAGAGATCCTTGATTAACTGTATTGGACCTCAATCACAGCGCAGCCCCTGACCATAAAACACACTCAGTCTTCTGGGTTTGTTCCCACATCGTCAGCTAGAATGTCATCACAGAAACCACATGAAGTGTGCAATTTGCAACAGAAATGCAAAGCCTCACAACACAAAATATAATGAGGGATATCAGGAATGATGCTTCTTTCACTTTTTGGTAAATCTTCTTAAACCTTTTGGCGGGGTGCCTGGGTGGCTCAGTGGGTTAAAGCCTCTGCCTTCAGCTCAGGTCATGATCTCTGGGTCCTGGGATTGAGGCCCGCATCGGGCTCCATGCTCAGCAGGGAGACTGCCTCCTCCTCTCTCTGCCTCCTCTCTCTCTGCCTGCCTCTCAGCCTACTTGTGATCTCTCTTTCTGTGTCAAATAAATAAAATCTTTAAAAAAAAAAAAACCTTTTGGCAGTAAGTGTAACATTTTTAAATGACAAATGTATACGTCCGGGTTCTTACATAGGGGCAGGAGCTGTCTATACACACAGGAGCTCCAGGAGGTTCGGGTCCTGACACCCAGCTGCCAGCGCAGCCCTGGAGAGCCTCTCTGCAGCTTTCCCTGCTGTGCAAACAGCGGGTTTTGTATTCTTTTTTTTTAAGTAAAGTTGTTGGAAAAGTTAATTACAAATGCAAATGTTACAAGAAATGAAATGGTTTATTTCATTACATTTGAGAACAAGAATATAATCTCTCATTCAACAGGAACATAAATGAAAGTATTAGCTGCTCAGAAAACCTCTTTTTGTTCAAAATTCTAACACCTCTGTAAAACAGTATTTAATCACAGTAGTTTGCTGAGAGCCCACTCATGTTCTGAATATAGGAGGTGTTGTGAAACAATGTTTCCTATCACATAATACATAATCCTGACCTTCAGGGTACAAGATGCCACACCTTGCAACTGCCGTTTATCTTCCCCCATTCTTCCAAGGAGGTTGGAAGACAATCTCTTCAAGCCCTTAGAGACTTGAGTGCAATATCAACTCACCTGAATGTGCACGGCGCCCTCTACTGCTGCTTGAATATTCAAACAACCACTGATGAGTGACAGCTGTTCTTCAGCACCCAGGGAGCCTTTCAGAGAACCTGACTGCTCCAGAAACTTCACCTCTTTTCTAGAAAGAAGAGGGACCCTGTGAGTATTTGAAAGCAAATTTAAAAACAAAGGTAAACACAAATCGGTAGGGAAATCCAAATCAAAACCACAACGATATACCACTTTATACCCATTACGATTTTAAAAATAGAAAATAAACCAAGAGTTAGTGAGGATGTACAGTGTTGGTGGAAATGTAAAAGGGGAAGTCACTGTGGCAAACAGCTGGATGATTTCTCAAAAGTCAAAAAGAGAACTAACTACCTATGATCCAGCAATCTAAATTCTGTAATATCCCCCCAAAGTGAAAGCGGATACTCCAACGGGTATTTGTGTCTTCCTGTTCACAGCAGCATTGTTCACAACAGCCAAAAGATGAAACGACCCAGAAGTCCGTACATGGATAAAAACAAACGCGGCACATACATACAATGGAATTCAATTGAATGGAATTTAGCCTTCAAAAGGCAGGAAACTGAGGTACCTCGGTGGCTCAGAGTCTGCCTTGGGCTCAGGTCATGATTTCAGGGTCCTCAGACAGAGCCCTGCATCAGGGGCTCTCTGCTCAACACGGAGTCTGCTCCTCCCTCTCTCTGTCCCTCCCTCCTGCTCATGAGCTTTCTCTCTCCCTCTCTCTCTCAAATACATAAATAATCTTAAAAGGGGGGGGGCAGGAAATTCTGTCACAAGCTGCAACATGGATGAACCTTGAGGACATGACACCAAGTGAAATCAGCCAGTCACAAAAAGACACATACTGTATGATTCCACTTATATGAGGTACCTAGAATAGCCAAAGTCATAAAGGCAGGCAGTAGAATGGTGGCTGCCAGGGCTGGAGTAGGGTACCTGTGGTTTAATGGGTACACAGTTTCAGTTTTGCAAGATAACCTTTTGGAGATAGACGGTTGTGTGACAGTGAGAATGCACTTGATACCACTAAACTGTATGCTCAAAAATTATTAAGATAGTAAATTTGGTGATGTGTGTATTTTACCACAATTAGATTTTTTTCTTTTTATTTCTTGAAGAGATGACGCAAGGCCAATAAGAGGTGAGATTAGAAAGTAGTAGTTCTTCACCCACTTCCGTCGATCCCTGGGGAACAGGACTGAAAGACAGTATCTCACAGTCTGGACTAGGGGCTTCACCCATGCAGTCAGAGACCCATGCTCAGAAGGGCCCTCGCTGGGTTTAATGCTCTGCTGTCACGGTCTAAAAATGCTTAATGAATATCCAGCAAAGGGTCCCACATTTTCATTTTGTACTTGGCCTCACAAATTATGTAGTCAGTCCTGCTTATAAATCGTGACAAAATAAATATAAATACATCCAACATATACAAACACAACATTTATGCTTTCCAAAAAATTCTGTGGATTTCTGCCAGTGAGTCAAATAGTTTTCACATCACTTCATGTTCATGGTTTTAATCTTTAAACTGTAATGTCTTCAGCCAAAGACTATCAGGAACACACCTACAGTGGAACAAGTCAGGTTTGTTACTTACTGCATTGAGGGAGAATGCACAGCTGGGGGAATGGTGGGATGTTAGTAAGAGAATGTCAGGGAGAACCTATAGCAGGATTTGAGCTTTGGTTGGGTGATTTGGAAGAGAATCTGAGGGTCTGAGTTCACTGGACTGGATGCGGTAGAAAGAGAAGGCAATTCAAACACTGAGTATCTCAATAAACATAAATGTTTGGAGGACAGACTAGACTGAAGATAAAGCTGTCATGGGCAAAGAAGTAGCAGTCATTCATGTTAGCCAAGAGAAGGCTGCTCAGTATTTGTGGGTTGCACGGTGACCTCGTAAAATTTAAAACATGGTCTTGCTTTGTCTCATTCTGTCATGGTCTAACAGTGACTTTGTCAGAGGTGGGTGTTCTTGAGCCTGGTTATGTCCAACAGGAAAATGCCTTGGCCTCGCCATGAGTGCTGGGCCAGCTCCAGATGTTTGGGCTGTGCTTTTGTTGTTTTTTGTCTTTTCTCCTTAAAACTATGCACCGTGTATTTTGTTGTAGCTACAAATAGAGGAACGGAAGCCTTCTTGCTACTGTTACTGCAAAAAAAAAAAAAAGATATGCTGAAATGCAAACAGATTATTATACTTAACAAAAAGAAGCTCCATGGCAAAGATAAGGAGCTGACAAATGATCAGGCAAATTCAAAATCTTTCCTGCTTTTGAGTCGACAAAGAGAAAAACACCACTGCAGGTCATCATCACACGTGGAACCTAAACCTGGGTTTTTTTAAAGGAGAGGGAGAATCTGAGATTGTTGTCATATAGACAATTTGAAGATCTGTAATATATAGGCTTAAAAAAAATTACCTTAAAATTGGGCCAGAAAATGGCTATCTTACTGTGGAGGATCCTAAGGACACACACACAGAAGTCGATGGAACAAGTTAATGCTGGGAAATGAATACCCCTGACCACCACCCCCAGGGAGCAAGTATTGGAAAATATTTTTACATATAACACATTCCTTGAAGTAGAGGTTTATAAAATTAGTTACTGAAAACATACAAAACAAGGTCTATTTCTTAGCCAGTTCATCAAGAAGTTTGTATTAGTTGTCTAGAGTATTGTGTGGTGTCTTAGCAACAGATTAGAAATCTACAATCTCATCATTCCAACCTCTGCTGTCATATACCTGCTTCTTTGGCTCTCCTGACTCTCTTCCCCTGATAAGGACCCTTGTGATTACATTGAGCCAATCTACATAATCTCTCATATTCATATTCCCAACTTAATCACATCTGATCTCTTTTGCCATGTAAGGTAACATATTCCCAGGTTCCAGGAATTAGGACATAGACATCTTTGGGGGAGTCACTTTTCTGCCAACCACCCTTAAAAAAAAAAACAACTTTCAGAATAAATAGAATATGTGATGTATGTAGAATTCCTGTAAAATTACTGTCCAAAATTACGCTTACAGAACAGAGAGAATTTATCTATTAAAGCTGCCTCAAATCAGATAACTAGGTTATGTTTGGCTCTTTGTACTTTGCAGGTATTTTTCCACCATATTCTGAATTCCACCAGCTGTTGAAAAGTTTGTTGTCAATTTGTCATTCTTTTATAGGTAGTCTGTCTTTTCTCTCTCTGACTGCTTTTAAGACTTTTCTTATGTCCCCTGGTGTTGTATGGCTTGCCTGTGATGTATACAGACATAGCAATCCTTTTTATTTCTTCTGCTTAGGACACTTTGTTCTTTCAGAATATGAGGATCTGTGTCTTCAACTGAAATGAAGTCTCAACCATTACAGCTTCATAAATCATTCTTCCCTATTCTCTCTAAATCTTTCAGACCTCTAATGAGATATGTTAGGCATCCTCTCTGTATCCTCCATATTTATTAACTACTTTTTCACCTTTTCCATCTCTTATCTCCTGAATTCCATGTTACATAGTATCTTCAGACCCAACTTCCATATGCTCATACAACTTTGTCTCACGTGTTTGGGGATTTTTAGTTGTAAGCAGATGTTCACTGAACTTCGTCTGCGGGAATTCTTTGAGCCTCTGGTTTAAGGTACATTATTCTGGAAATGGTATGTATTTTCCTTCTGATAGGAACTACTAACCAAGGGACGAATTTGAATTCTTGGATTAGGGTTTTGAAGACCACACAGGTAATATGAATTTGGGCTCCAAAACTCTTAGGGAGGTGGTTTGTGGCTATAAATTCTCAGAGAAACTCTTTCTCCCCTCCACCCAGAACCAAGGCCAAGACAGACAAGCCCCACATACAGATTAGTTTTTTTCCCCCTACTACTCCTTTCACAAGCAATGCTGCCCTCTGAATACTAGCTTCATTTGGGGGTCTCCAATTTGATCCCCCATCTTGCACAGACTAAGGTTTGCTGTTAGAACCAAAGCAAGATTGGCAAATATCTTAGAGCAGCTGTGACTTTCACGTATCTCTTGGGATCTGTGCTCCCAAATTTGACCTCTCAGAATTTCCATTACTTTCTTGCCCCCTCAGCTATGCATTATAAATTACACATTTACTCAGCACTTTAAAGTATTTTAAAGTGGAAAGGGCTTTCAGGATACTTACTTTGCCATATCGCCAGAAACTAAGCTCCAGACTGTTTCTTTAAAATCTAATATTCTTAGATACCATGTGCATTTTATATTTCATGAGAAAAGAGAAATACTACACCAGTAATAAGTTACTCAATGTGACTATGATCTCTATTATGCACATGAATTTATAACACACAATTGCTAATTGATTACATCATGGTTCTTGTTCATATGTGTAGCGAAGAAGAACAACACTGGTTTTTAGAGTTACCCCTGGTAAGGCCTTACTCTTCTGTTTCCCAGTTTTGCCCACTTGGAAAAATACATACACACACACACACACACACACACACACACACATACACACGCACACATATACATACATATATATTATTTATATATATTATTGTTATATAAATACCTAAATTCATCTGAACCCAATAAACTTAGTCTTAAAAACAATGTATTTCTGAAATGCACTGAAACACAAAGAATGCTTCTTTTTTATATAATCTAGCTTGTTCACTCTGATGCTTCAGAAATCAAGGCCCAGACTGGTTATGGACTCACTCAAGGACATAAAGCATTAAGCCACATGTGGGATGGAAACCAGTCTTCTGATTCCTTCCCTTAAACACACCGAATAGGAACCGCTTCTTCTTCCCCACTCTTCCTACTAAACCATGATGGCTCTCTCGTTTAAAAAAAAAAAAATCCTGTCTGGTGGGACTTACTTATAGGACTAACTGGCACAATTTATTGGCTTAAAACCTGAAGATTCAAGGTAGCCAATTTACTGGAGAAAATAGGAGTTTGCATCCACTCCTTCCCTCATGAATGCTACTAACACCAGAGTCCCAGCCTGTTGAGTTTGAACTTAGATAACAGCGCTCCTGTTTTCCATCTGGGGAGCCCTGGTGTACCTAACAAACCTACCAACAACTCCTTCCAGGATTTCATTACCAACAAAGTTCAGCCCACTGGGAGCCTGTGCCCACGTGGTACATGGCCCATCAATTAGTTCATCGCTCATAGGCAGTTTGAAATGAAGAGCCTCAAAATGGGTTGGTCAAGGGTCAGTGGAGCCACAGACATACAACCAGGGGTAGATTCACTGCAATGGTGGGCTTTAGAACGGCAGGATCTTGGACAAAGACCAGCTATGAAACCATCCTCCCCAGAGCTGCTGAAAGTTACCAGAGCTGTTGTGTGACTATCAGAAGCTCAGATGTCACCTGAATAATGTCCCATTTCTGCAACAGGGATAGCTTCCAGCATCCCTTGGTTCCTTGAAGAGCCTCACAATCAATCCTCACTGACAGATATAATCTGGGTCCCTCTATCCTCATCACCTGAAAGGGCCTAGCACCTACTTTGTTCAGAAATTAGATGGACCTATTGGCTGAAGAAAATTATAACATATCTAAACTGCTTGGTTTTAAACTATACGATTTATATAAATTAGACCTGCAGCAGTAGCTAAGCCTAGGGACCAATAACACTGGTAAATGTTAACTATGTTGCCCATAAATCCAACCAGAATAAAAATGTTCGCATCTCTGAAGAACAGTTTGCAGCTACCAAACAAAAAACCATTTCTGTTCAATTAAGTATATTTGTCGTTAAAGAGGAACGAATGAGAAATATAGTATGGTGCCCCTGTTCCTTCTCTAGAAAGATTTGTTTTCATAACTTTAAGAGTAAAAAAAAAGTAGAAAAAATAATAAACATACCCATATTTCTACTGAGAACTAACAACTACCAATCTTGACATACATGCTTATCATTTTTTAAATAAGCAAATAAGCAAAACATTAAAGTTCTTTTAGCCACCACCCTCACACAAATATTTTCTACTCAATTCAGACAGGGTTTTTCTGTTTTTCTTAATAATTATTATTATTTGCCCCAGGGATTCAGGTCTGTGAATCATCAGGCTTAGACATTTCACAGCACTCACCAAAGCACAAACCCTCCCCAATGTCCATAACCCATCCACCCTATCCCTGCCCTCCCACCCCCCAGTAACTCTCAGTTTGTTTCATGAGCTTAAGAGTCTCTTATGGCTTGTCTCCTTCCTGATCCCATCTTGTTTCATTTTTTTCCCTCCCTCCCCCCCACGACCC
>LNAC01000527.1:861007-913608 GCA_002007465.1 Ailurus styani | reverse complement strand
ATATATATATATATATACATATATATATATGTATATATATATACCACATCTTCTTTATCCATTCATCTGTTGATGGACATCTAGGTTCTTTCCAGAGTTTGGCTATTGTGGACATTGCTGCTATAAACATTCGGGTGCATGTGCCCCTGAGGATCACTACCTTTGTATCTTTAGGGTAAACACCCAGTAGTGCGATTGCTGGGTCGTAGGGTAACTCTATTTTCAGCTTTTTGAGGAACCTCCATACTGTTTTCCAGAGTGGCTGCACCAGCTTGCATTCCCATCAACAGTGTAGGAGGGCAGACAGGGTTTTTCAATGACAAAGTCTGAAAACGTAATGATTACCCATTTCATCTTTGAAAGAATTATGTTGGAGTAGCTAATGTGCTCAAAAGCACCTGCTTTAAACTTCGGTAAGCCAAAGCAAACTTTTAGCCTTTCTTCCCAATGTAGTGAGTCAGATTAGATCAAACAGACTACAAAAGCAGCTCTTGTTTCTTTGATGAGCTGCTGTTCTATAGGCTTCCCAAGGATTGTCCCTATGGAGAAAGAAAGGAAAAACAGACAGAAAGTAGTAGCCAGAATAACCACACCAATGGCCTCATGCAGATTAGATTCTAGGTGAAGAATCTATATAAGCAATTTGGCCTCAAGACCCTTTCTGCCCCTGGAAAAGACATGGGCATGAGGGGAGAGACCTGGTCACACATTTACCCACTGGACCGCTGCATGGCCACAAACTCCAGAACCCTGCTGTGCAGGGATCCCAAGAGAAAACGAGATGAAATGTTTGGAGGAGCTTTCAGACAGACTCAGGCAATCCCTCATGCTCTCTTTAAGTTCAATAACTATGCCCATAAATCAAAACCAATCATTTGGCAGTGTTTTATCCCAGTTAGACCAGTTCCAATGTTTTTCATTGAGTATTTTGGAAGAACTTAACACATAAGCACCTGGAAAAGAAAGGGCTCTCAGTGGGGTTTTCAGCAGCCTCGGACAGGCCAGAACTTTGCAGCCTACACCATTTAAGAGCTAAGAATGCACTCATTCAAAGCATATTAGTAAGTGGCTGCAGCCTACCAGTTCTACCTCTAGAGGTCAGCCTAGCACTAGAAGTCAAAATACTTTCAACCTATCTTCAGTGAATTATAAATTTTTATTTAAAATTGGAGAGAAGGAAATGTTACAATTATCACTGTAGAGCAAAATATGGGTGGCTTTAATTTTTTCATATTTCTATTTTCGAAGTTTTATTTAAAAGGAGCATTTATTACTTTAAAAAGATAAAGACAGTGGAGAAAACTGGAATCCTTGTATCCTACCACTGCGACTGTAACACATGCAGCTACTATGGAAAACAGTACGGTGGTTCCTTAAAAAATTAAAAATGGAATTTCCATAAGACCCAGCAATCCCACTTCTGGATATATATTCAGAAGTGAAAGCAGGGACTTAAAGAGATCTTTGCACACCCATGTTCACAGCAGCATTATTCACAGCAGCCAAAAGGTAGAAGCAACTCAAATGTCCATCAGTGGATGAAGGGATAAATAAAATGTGGTCTATACACATAATGAAATATTATTCAGTCTTTAAGAAGAAGAAGATCCTGGGGAGCCTGGGAGGCTCAGTCGGTTAAGTGTCTGTCTTCGGCTCAGTCATGATCTCAGAGCCCTGGGATCGAGCCCCGCATTGGGTTCCCTGCCCAGTGGGGAGTCTGCTTCTCCCTCTGCCTCTGTCCCTGCCCCCTGTTTGTGTGCTCTCTCAAATAAATAAATAAAATATTAAAAAAAAAAAAGAACCACCCCCGCAACACACACACACACACACACACACCCTCCAGGCACTTTCCTTTGATCAGCAACAATGCTAGATGAAGACTGGTAGATTCTTTTCTGGACAAACTGAAGAGTCAAAGAAAGGAGATAGGCAGACACAGATACTCAGAGATAGCACTGCTGTTCCCAGCCCCTTACCTTGGCTCTGTTGCCCTGATATCCCCATGCTAGACTTCCCGAGTCCCCCAACCACCACTCGAACTACACATGGGCAGATTAAGTTGAAGCACCACAAAAATCCCAAATTCAGTTACCGCAATATGAAAGTGGACAACAGATGTGCAACGGTGCAGCGCACCTCCTGCGGTGGAATAGTAGGTGGACGCTAAAAATTGTTCCTAATGTTTTTGAAGTGGAGATAAAACGTTTTTATTAAAGAGTGGCTCCAGACTTCTTTTGCTTGACAGCACAGTGTTTTTAAAGTCTTGAATGCCTTCCACCAAAGGCTAGGTCCAATTTGCCAAGGGCTCCACCTCTTCCTACTTCATTGTCTCCCCAACTGGTTACCAGCCCAGCCTCCTTACTCACCTAAATTTGAAAACCTTTCAGTGAAGTATATAAATTTAAATGTCCTGTGGAAAGAAAAAGAACTGTCTCCATTTGCCCCACAGGATTGCTGGGGATCTGACCGCCCCCACTGGTCCCCACCATCACTGCCCCTGCTTCTCCTCGCCTCACCTGGGCACTCTGAAATTCTATTCCTTTGGACTGGCAGTGACACTGGGACTTGGGGGGTGGGGAGATACTCAGGGCAGAGGGCCTCTATAAGCCTCAAGTCTGTCGATTTCACTAAAGTTTACACACGAGTATCAAGCCTTGGCCCAGTTAATACATGTATTTTCATTTGTCATTGTTGGAAACCTCAGAGAGACACAGACCAGACAAAGCAAAATTCATACCATTCTTGAGTCCATACCCTATACCACATAGGCCTTCACAGCCCTACTTTCACTGTTAATATGTGCATGTTCACATGCACAAAAGCATGCTGGATCATGATAGAAGCATGTATCGTCAAAATGTTCAACAATAGTCCCTCTTATTCCCACCACTCAGAGACAAAGTATTCTGATTTCTCCCCAATTTTCTGAATGTATAATTAGCATACATAACTTCTACAAATCAGATAAAGCTATACTATTTCTGCTTGGGAAGAAAAATAAATAACTGAAATGAAGCAATCATCTGAACTGCCCTAGTGACAGCCAAGTGAAAGCATGATTTGTGAACACATAGATAAGTCAGGTTGAATGACCCCGCTGAACCCATAGCCCATTGGTGTGAACTTTTGGTATCAGGAACTCAGATCCCTTCTGAACTTTCCTGTGCAGTTAGGTTTAGTCAACTCATTTCCTGTACCCCACTTCAGGAGAGCTTTAATTAAACCACCAAAGACAGGTTCCTGCTCATGAATAGGGTACATGTCTCTCCATTTATAGAAGTTTTATTTACTGTCATTCAATAAAATTTTAAAAATTTCTCCATGAATGTGTTATACATTCTTCTTCTATATATACCTAAGTTGCTTACATTTCTGGTAACTGTAGCAAATTTTTTACTGTTTCCTAACCATGTGTTGCCAATGTACAGAAATATAATTGGTTTTTTTTTTTCCTACCTGACATACATTTTCCCCAGCCTTGGAGTTTAACCTACACAATCTATGTTCGAATTTCACCTGATAATAAAGCAATTGCTATCAGTTTGGCTAGGTCTGCTGATCTCCCGAAATGTCATGACATGTTAATTATTACTCATACAATGCTGATCTATTTCCCTGAGTGGGGGTGGGGGAATAGTAAATATTTCAGGCTTTGTGGATCATTTGGTCTCTACTGCAACTACTTATTACGGAGTGAAAACAGATGAGGATAATATGTAAACAAATCGGCACTCTGTCCCTGTAAAAGTTCACGTGTGGTATGTTCCCTTAAGACAGGGACTGGGACCAACAGTTCTGCATCACTTCCTATAGGAGTGGAATTCCCCGTAGAGAGGATGGCTGTAAAAAGACAAAACCAGGAACCCTCAGAACCTAGAATCAGTAAAGGATAGCAATCTAACCACGGGAACCTGACCAGGGCCTGTAATATTGGTAATCTACCAATCTATTGCCACAATCCTGGGAATTAGTAATTTTGGCTGCACTCACCTGGGCTCACTAGGGAGGCCGCAGTCACATGGCACGTTAGCTAGGAGCTATTGGCCGAGGATGGCTTCACTCATTTATTTAGCAGCTGGTGCCGGCGTTGGCCAGTGCTGGCTGACAGCTGGGCCATATGTCTCTAGATGGCCAGACTGGATTGACTGACAGGATAAAGGATGGCAGGAAGGGTTCCCAACAGCAAGCGAGGGTAAGTTCTCAAGGCACAGGTGCTTTCCAGGCCTCTGCTTGTATCACATTTGCTATCTGTCCCATTGGCCAATGCAAGTCCGTGCCCAAGCCCAGAGTCAGGCTTCCCTCAGAAGCAAAGTCATGGGCGCCTGGGTGGCTCAGTCATTAAGCGTCTGCCTTCAGCTTGGATCATGATCCCAGGATCCTAGGATGGAGCCCTGCGCTGGGCTCCCTGCTCAGCAGGAGGCCTGCTTCTCCCTCTGCCTACTGCTCCACTTGCTTGTGCATGCTCTCTCTCTCCGTCAAATAAGTAAATAAAATCTTAAAAAAGAAAAAAAGGCAGAGTCATACTGCAAAGAGGTGTGCAGACAGGGATGGAAGCAATTTGTGGCCATTTTGTGATCTACTACACAGCTATTCTAGCCAAAGATATATAAGAAAACTAGTAAATGTCCCTTTCAAACCAGAACAGATCAACCCAAGAAGAATTCAGATCAAAACTAAAGTCAAGGGCGCCTGGGTGGCTCAGTGGATTAAAGCCTCTGCCTTCGGCTCAGGTCATGCCTGGGATCGAGCCCCGAATCGGGCTCCCTGCTCAGTGGGGAGCCTGCTTCCTCTTCTCTCTCTGCCTGCCTCTCTGCCTACTTGTCATCTCTCTCTCTCTGTATCAAATAAATAAAATCTTAAAAACAAACAAACAAACAAAACTAAATTCAAGATCTTTAAGCAAGCGCAGAGTGCAGAGGTCTGGGTAGCAGGTTAAAAACACCCTGCAGAAGCCCAGTTACTGAAAATGCCTGAATTCAGGGACAAGGAGTTCACTCACTTGGGAGACAGGAGTACAGGGCAGCTACCTGGTTTCAGGAATTAGTTCTGGTGGTTTGGGGAGATTTGCATATCAGAATGACCATCTACAGCTGGTAAAGAGATGGCCACAGAGAAACTGAAAAGAGTAAGTCTACCAAAATACAGTGATTTCAGATTGGGACTCATGCAAAACAAGGCAGTTTGTTCCAAGTCTTAGAGTGGAGGCAGTCACTGAGATATCAGTATGGCCCACACCGGGTGGCCCTGTACTACCGATGGCTAGAATGCCCTGTCACTATGTGGAAATGACACTGGATCCAAATGCTACAAAGTCAGGTCCTGATCTATGAGTCCATATTATACCTTTTACTTGATTTTTGTTTTTCTTCTTAAAATACATTCATAGTCTTAAATCCTTACTTGAGACCTAACATGTGCCAAGCATCAGGCATACAGTGGAAAACCAAAACCAAGTAGTAAAGCATCTGCCAATAAGGTTTTCCAAGGTCAAACTACCCTTCTATTTTGAGATTTAACTATGTTAAGTTTTAAGTTTCTCATTTTACTGCTCTGTTAGAAAAAGATTAGTCTTGGATGACATCGTTTTAATTTTTTTTTAATTCCCCATGGTCTCCTGGCATGGTATGAGTTGTGTGATAATTTCTCTAATCTTCTAATATTGTAATATTTTTTAAAATCAACTTCACCCAGTTTAAAGTTCATTTTTACAATTTCAGAAACAAGATGTACTATTTCTACTCATGTAAGATTTAGTGTTTGAGGCACCTGGGTGGCTCAGTGGGTTAAAGCCTCTGCCTCTGCTCAGGTCCTGGGATCAAGCCCCGCATCAGGGTCTCTGCTCAGCAGGGAGCCTGCTTCCTCCTCTCTCTCTGCCTGCCTCTCTGCCTACTTGTGATCTCTGTGTGTGTGTGTCAAATAAATAAATAAAATCTTTAAAAAAAAAGATTTAGTGTTTAACGGGTCTAACATAAATAGAATTTTCATGCAGAAGTAGAATATTTCAACCACATATTTTCTACTATAAAATGCTCAGAAGGATCTGAATTTGGGAAGTGAGCCAAACTGCCAGGTGGGACAGATGGCCGGGGAAAAGTCTATGAAAAACACGACAAGAAGAATTACTCTTTGAGACTCTAGACAAGGTTCTCATGACTCAGTTAAAAGAAATTACTGAGCTAGGGCCTATTTCTGGAGAGAAGAGATGTGCATGCTGCTTCTTTCTGTGCTTTCTTTCTCTGTGCTATCACAGAGACCACATAACATTTCAATACCAAGAGGCAGTGAGGTACTGAGAGTAAAACGCAGAGTCTCTGTCCTCAGGGAGCTCACAACCCAATGTGATGAATGAAGACCACAAGCCAGTGTCCTAAAAGGCTGCCTGTTGGGCACAGACTATTTGGACCCAATGAAGAAGATACACTGTTTATACTCCTTGACAAAATAGATAAAGTTGATTCTCCTTATACCTTATGCCTAATTACATGGTCAGGGACTTTGTAGTCTTGGTTCCTGAACATCTAAGGACTACAGCCAATAACCCAATGTTGTTGACCTGAGCTAAAAATTGATCTGCAGGGTGACACAGTTTACTTACTGAAAGAAGCAGCAGTAATTCTTTCCTGACTGAAAAAAAACTGAAATTCAGCATTCTTCTTACTCACCAAAGTATTCACAAAAATAAGGTCTGGACTCAATCCTCTCCCACTTGGTCTCTGTGTACAGGAATGAAAATGTGAAAATCTTGTGATTTAAGAAAGGGAAGCAGGTGGCTTTACTTAAATGACAAGACCAAAAATGTAGTCCTCCCTAGGAGGGCAACATGACATGACTCAACCTGATTTTCCTGCTGTTATTTGCTAGTGATCATTCGAGAAGAAAGAGGTAGTCAGTCACAAGATACCCTAAGATCTCTACTTCCTGCCAAAGAAGTATAACCAGTTCTGCATATTTAAGCTAACTCAGCTTATGTGTAGATGAATTACAAAAATAAAGCTTCTGCTATTGAGAAAAGATCTGTGCGTACTCTTTTTAAAGTCTGGATATGTAAGAATTCAATAGATTGCTTTTCTTTAATAAAGCCACTAATAGCAATAAATTACTTTGGTTTTTTTGGTTCAAAACTCTTACAGACTGACGTCTAAAAGTTCAATCTAATCAGGCACTAATTATATTAAGAAATATTAGCTCTTAATTAAGCAAAGCAGTAGGATAATAGGAAAGCCTTTTATTTGGCCTTAAAAATAAACAAACAAATACATTTTTAAAGATTTACTTATTTTAGAGAGAGAAGGAGAGAGAGCAAGCATGAGTAGGGGGAGGGGCAGAGGGAGAGAGAATCCCAAGCAGACTCCCCACTGAGCACAGAGCCCGAAGCAGGGCTCAATCTCAAAACACTGAGATCATGACCTGAGTCGAACCCAAGGGTTGGACACTCAACTGACTGAGCCACCCAGGTGCCCCAACAAACAAAAATTTTAATTTTTTTAATTTAAACAATTAAAAACCCTACTCACAGTTTTCACATACATTCCCTGATGCCTGAAAGGGCTTTGAAAGTGATACACTAAAATGATACACCTAAAAAATAAGGCCTAAAGTACAAAACCTAAAGAAATAGCACAAAGAACTTTCCAATTAGGAATCTTAGACTTTCCTCTTGGTTCCAACTGAGTGGAATTGACTTGATAAAAAGATGATATGGTAACAGAAGTGGGACGTCTAGAGAATAGAGGTCGGCAAACTTTACCCACTACTCAAGGCTGCTCCACCACCTATTTTCATATGGCCTGTGAGATGAAATGGCTTTTACATTTTTACACTTTTAAGTGGTTGGGAAAAAAAAGAAGAAGAATACTTTGTGAAAACTACATGAACTCCAAAGTTCAGTGTGATTTCATGAAGTTTCACTGGAACAGAGCTGGGCCCATTTGTTCACATATTGTCTGTGGCTGCTTCACTCTACAAGAAGTGGCTGCTACAGAAACCATATGACCTGCAAACCGTAAAATATTTCCTATTTGACCTTTACAGAGAGTAGGCCTGCCCCTGCAGCGCCAGTGCAGCTGGCTTCACTTCACATCCAACTTGATCACAGGCTGTGCTCTCCTCCGACACCAGACCTGTTACTAAGCTGACATCTCTAGGCTCCAAATCTGCCAACCACACATACTGTCAATGATGTGGGAAACGAAGGCAGAAGAAAAATTATTCAATTTTTTTACTACCTACAGCCCATTGACAAGTCCTTAAAAGAGGCAGAGTGACCATCCTTTAGGGACTCAACTGCCTTGATGCTGATACTTTGCTAAGAGCAAAAGGCAATCTTAGCCTAACCCCCAGGACCTTGTGAGTCTACTTTAACGTATTAAAATTCCTTTGGAAACTTCCTTTATCTCTTAACCCCACAAGATACACGTTGGGGATCATCCCTCAAACATGTGGCCCACCGATATACATCTAAAAGGTCTCATGACTAAGGTTTATTAGACAGTGAAAAGTGACCTTTTCCTGGCAACAGCTAGCCCCCTCAAGGTCTTGGAAACCTTGCTTCCAAAATTCCTTAGAGACTTAAGCTATCCTTAACAACCTCCCAACTTGAAAGTATACAATGGGCCACTCCTCACGACCCCAGTGCAGCTCTTTCTGCCCACGGGTCCTGTTCCCATGCTTTAATAAAATCACCTTTTTGCACCAAAGATGTGTCAAGAGTTCTTTCTTGGCTGTTGGCTTCGAACCCTAACATTCTTTCCTATATCATCTACAGAAAACCAAATAAAAGTCCAAGCCTGCTGAAAGGTCAGTATCGCCACACAAATATAAATGAAGCCTAGCATTGTTATCAACTACCATTTCCAAACCGCTATGAGCTTGTTGTGTTCTTACATAGGAAAGCCACCTACTATGGGAAAAAAAGATAAATTTAACAAAGTAGACATATCTTTACTTACTTAGGGATACCATAAATTCTGCAAATTTCTTTACAATGGTATCCCCCTTAATGATTTTTTCATTATCAATAATAGATCACTTCCTATTACTCCCTACATCACCTCCATTAGACGAAATATTTCTTCAAATTGAGTTAGAGTGTTTTGATGCCTTTTTTTTTTAATTTTATTTTTATTCTTTGCCCAAGGGGTACAGGTCTGTGAATCATCAGGCTTACATCTTTCACAGCATTCACCAAAGCACAAACCCTCCCCAATGTCCATAACCCATCCACCCTATCCCTACCCTCCCACCCCCCAGTAACCCTCAGTTTGTTTTGTGAGATTAGGAGTCTCTTATGGTTTGTCTCCTTCTTAAAACACTCTAACTCAATTTGAAGAAATCCTTTTACCTCTAAGTTGGTTCCTTTTTTATGATCATTCTCTCCAGAAGTGTATTTTCTTCTGCATTACAACAGTAGAACATAAGGCTCTTGAGCTATTTTTACTAAGGCTTACGATTTATTTAAAGACTTTTGAAGACTTCCTCTTCCAGCACTATGGTGGGCCAAAATCTCTGAAGGGCCTGTTACAAACTACAGGATCCCACCACATAGGAATACTTTTTACGCATAAGGGAGTCACAGCAAGTACAGCAAGTAAGGAAAAATTTCAATGTTCTGCCTTTAACCAAAAGAAGCAAACACAGAAAAAGAACCATACACGAATAGCAAATAAGCATATGAAAAGATGCTCCATAGATTGTCATCAGGGAAATGCAAAGTAAAAACGACAATGAGCTACAACCACATACCTGTTAGAATGGCCCAAATCCAGAACACTGACACCACCAAACTCTGCTGGAATTCTGACTCACTGCTGGTGGGGGTGCAAGATGGCCCAGCCACTTTAGAAGACAGTTCAGCAGTCTAGCCTTTGGTGTTCCACCCAGTTCTCTTTGAATCCCATTGACCAGCATGAGGTATCCATCCCCCAACTTTTGCATCTTTGCAGCTAATGGTTCACACCTGCCCCCACCGTCAGAGTACTACCCCAGGACCAGAGCAGAGATACAGAAGTGCCTGGAAGTTCACATCCACCCAAGGCCCCTAGGAATGCCCCTAAGTCAGTGACTGATGAAGAAATTGGGAAGCTCAGCTTTTGCCTTAAGTGGTGACAAACCTGACACAGTATTTTATGCTCCAGGATTCCATGGAATCTTGCTGATCCTGGGACTTCTGAAATCATATCCTTAGTTGGGCTCTTTGTCTTCCTTTTCCTATCCCCACCAGTCAACCCCTCGCTGGTTTCTCCTGGGAGCACTTCTTTAATAAATCGCTGGCCTGGGAATCCCTATCTCAGGATCTGATTGTGAGGAACCTGAGCTAAGACAACCTGGAATTATTAGATATAGAATATAAAACAATTATGTTTAAGTGCTCAAAGATTTAAAAAATGTAATCACAGGGATGCCTGAGTGGCTCAGTTGGTTAAGCAGCTGCCTTCGGCTCAGGTCATGATCCCAGTGTCCTGGGAGCAAGTCCTGCATCAGGCTCCTTGCTATGTGTGAAGCCTGCTTCTCCCTCTGCCTGCCACTCCCGGTTTGTGCTTGCTCTCTTTCTCTCTCTCCCTCCCTCTCCCTCTGACGAATAAATAAATAAAATCTTTAAAAAAAAAAAATGTAACCACAAAGAATGAGCAAAACAATGAAAAGCTATTAAAAATAAATGAGTATATTTGGAAAAGCAGCAGACAGAAAATTGAAATAAATTCAATGGATGGCTTAAACGACAGATTAGACATAGCTAAACTAGAATTAGTGCACTGGAAGAAAAATCTAAATAATGTGTCCAAACTATATCCCAAGGAGACAGGGAGACAGAAAATATAAGAGAGGTTAAAAGATGTGAAGGGCAAAATGAGTTGGTTTAAGAGATATATAAGCTGAATCCCAGAAGGAAAAAGAGACCCAGCAATCTCACTCTTAGGTACGTACACTGTAGATATTCTTGCACTAATGCACCAGGAGACATAGGCAAGGACACAAACGGCAACACTGTTTCCAATAGCTCCCAACTGGAAATAGCTTAATGTTTATCAGAAGGATAAAACATTAAGTAAATAATAGCAAACTCACACACTAGAAAATTACATAGCAATAAACATAGATGTACTACAGCTACAAGAAATAACATGGATGAATCTCAAAAAAAGATTTTTATAAAGTACAAAAATAAGCAAAACTAAACCATATATTATTTAGAGTACATATCAATGATAAAACTTTTTTAAGGCAAGGTAACGGTATAGTTACTTCTGGTGGGAAGACAGGGGATCAGTTTCAAAACGTATACAAAGGGTATTGACAATATTCTAGATCTCAAGGTGGACAGTAGTTTCATAAATGCTCATTTTATTATATTCTTCATAAACTAACATGATCTATTTTTTTGCATATATTAAATATTATATTAAAAGTAATGTTTGCAAAATCTCTATATAACAAATAGTATAGATGGGTGCTAACAGTACTCAGACCCACCCTTAACATGTCAGATGAACCAGAGTTTGAATCTTCTCTCTTACTGTGTCTTTGAGCAGGTTACTGACCATTCACAGACCTACTTTTTCTCCTAAAATAATGGCAATAATATCTGCCTCGTGGTGCTTACTATGAGAATTTACATGGTAAGATTACTAGACTATTAAGTTCCATGGTAGATAGGACTGTATCTCTCTTACTCATCTGTGTATCTCTGGTGGAGATACATGCCTAGAACATAGCAGATACTTAGGTTAATTCCTCTTCCTTCTATAAGAGTACAGAACAAAGTGTTAGGAGTATATGTGTTTAGTTTTAAAGTGGCTCTTTTTTTTTTGGTTTGGGTTTTTTGGTTTTTTTTTTTAAAGATTTTATTTTTAAGTAATCCCGACACCCAATGTGGAGCTTGAACTTGCAACCCCAAGATCAAGAGTCACATGCTCCACCAACTGAGCCAGGCAGGCACCCCTGCTTGTTTGCTTTTCAGATTGACATTTCGTCTTGACATTGACTATATATTACTACATGTAAGAACTAACTTGACTTCTCCAGATTTTGGGTTCTTAATCTGTTACACAACAAAACTAAACTAAGGTATATAATTTCCTGGTGTCTATAGACTGATGTCACATCTTATATATTAGTCTTTTTAAAAAAATAAACAATAAAGTCAGCATATTTTTGTTACAAAAAAATGCAAATTCAAGTTACACGTTCATGGATATCTCCCAAGGAGAATAACTACCTAAACAATACCATGTGTGAGATGGTCAAAACTGTGTTCAGTGATAGTCCTCTTATGTGAATGTGTCATGAATTAGGGTCCTTTTACCTTTCAGCACATTACATTAGTTTGGTGCTTCTATCTTTGACTTCCCTCATTCTTGGCCTCTTTCCTATGCTTCCTATTTTTCTTCTTATCTCCTGTGATTATTCCCAAAACTTACCCCTCCTCATGCTTAGCACTCAGCATATGTAAATTCATCAACTCTGATGCCTTTAACTATTACAGTCATCACAATTCATTTGAGTCCTGACAACATTAGATCAATAGGTCAAAACAAACGTCAGGACCCCCTGTTCCTAAAATGTAATGCCCCCACAGCTCTAGCTACCACATGCTGAAAGCTGGTCATCTGCCCAGAGGGAACACAGGAAAACCCAGACCTCCAGCCTGGTGTGACACAGGGAGAGAAGCTTACTCACTCGGGCTGGAAGCCTAAGAGGGATGTTCAGTCCTCCACTCCCATCACACATCTTTACAATCCTAACAGTCCTCTCCTCACAGTCTGAGCCCCTTCCTCAGTCTTAATTTTTTATGGCTCACCCACCGTGGGCCTGGACTTTACCAGCTCAAAGGCACTGTAACAGCCATCAGATGGAAGAGTAAAATCACAGATAGTCATAGCCTTGAGAATATGATAAACAAGACCCACTGAGAACATTTCAATTCCGCCTGGAAGCTATCTTACCTGATCTTTTCCAAGGCATTTGTTACCTGCTGTTGCCCAATATCATAGAGTTTCACCTTGAAGCCTCCACTGGCAAACAACATAGCCCAGCTTTGTCCAATGAGTCCACTAAAGGGAAAGAAAATTAAAAAAGGCTTCCAGTTAACTTAATGGAACAGTTTTTCATTCCTAACCCAGAATGAAATTTTTAAAATTATTACAGCATCCTATTCTAAAACACTTAGTATCTTAAAATTATACATTGGTATAGCTGTACCTATTTAAAATGTTACTTCCAAAGACAATTATCATTATGATCTCTCTGATATAAGGAATTTGAGAGGCAGGGTGGGGGGTCGTGGGGGGAAGGGAGGGAAAAAATGAAACAAGATGGGACTGGGGAGGGAGACAAACCATAAGAGACTCTTAATCTCAGGAAACAAACTGAGGGTTGCTGGGATGGGGTGGGGAGGGAGAGGATGGCTGGGTTATGGACACTGGGGACGGTATGTGCTATGGTGAGTGCTGTGACTTGTGTAAGCCTGATGATTCACAGACCTGTACCCCAAAGCAAATAAAACATTATATGTTAATAGAAAAAAAATGTTATCTCTTTCCATACAGGAGCCCCTGAATCCTCAACTCCAGTGTCAGCAGTAATATTCTGCCTGTCACACTGCTGGATGTCAGGTAGTTAACATTAGTTCACACACTGAAACAAAAACTTAGAGTTGGGAGGTGGTAGGGAGTGGTGGAAACGAAAGACCTCTCTGTGAACCCCCATTTGACCACTGTTTCAGGCAAGTCACTTAATGTGAAGAACAGAAGTAGTATTTTCCCCATCCTCCTCAAGTAAACAATTGCTGCTACCACCACCAGCTTTCGATCACATCTAGGGTGGCCAGGCAAGATTCAACATCCTACAAGTCTTTCCTCTGTTAATCTTTACAACAACCCCACAAGGTAAGTACTATTATTATTTCACATTTTACATTTGGGAAAATTGAGGCATGGGGGGTTAAGGCTACACGTGCTGGAGCTATGAGATGAACCCAAACAGCCCGACCCTGGGATCCCAACTAGTGGTACCTCTGCCCACGCTACTCCAATGCATTACCAGAAAAGGAAAAGATAAAAAAGACATGAAAAACTCACACGGAGTTATTCAAAAGATTAAAAATGAATGTTAAGGAGCACATCTAGAGCCCAAATCTTGGTTTCTAATATCATTCCCCAATAAAGGACCCAGGACTCCTTAGAGAAATAGCTGATTCTAGGACTAAGCCAGGAAATACACAATGTGAGCTGAGAGTAACTGGGAGTTCCAGAAAGTACACAGTGCTAATAAAAAAATTTTTTTTTTTAAAATGTAAAGGCCTATCCTGATGGAACATGTCAAAGGAACACCGGAGCCAAATGAAAGAGCTCTAGGGGCCAAAGGTGGAATAAGTTGAGCAAAAAAAGTAAAGGAACACTGGATTATAACCCAAAGTATAAACTAAGTATCCATGAGTCCACATTGGTATCAATAAATTTTTGAATAAAAAAATAAATGGGGGAGAAGCTTTATCTCCCCTGCAGAAGAACTGCCCAATAATTTCTGCAGACACTGCCCTCCAAGAGTTGTAACGTAACTCCCCACTCCTGAAGCAGGGGCTGGATGAAGACTTCCTTCCAAAGTGTACAGTAACGAAAAGGGAAAATTCAGAGTGACTTTACAGTGGGAAAACTGAAAAAATAAACATTAATAACTGCAATTCCACTCCTCGGTATATACCCAACGGAAATGAAAAATGTCCCCCCCAAAACTACTTTGTACATGTATGTTCACATGAGCATTATTCGTAACAGCTAAATGGAAATGACCCAAAAGTCCAATAGCTAATGAATAGGTAAACAAAATGTGGTATACTCATAAAAACTCAGCCATAAAAAGGAATAAAGTACTGAAACATGCTACATGGAACCTTTAAAAAATGCTCAGTAAAAGAAGTCAATCAATAAGGTCTACATATTGCAGGATTCCACTCCTAGGAATTGGCAAGAGACAAAATGTATTTGTGGTTGCCCAGGGCTGGAGAGGAAGGAACAGGAGTGACAGCTGAGGGGTACAGGGTTTCTTTTGGGAGGACGAGAATATTCTAAAATTGACCGTAGTGACACTTGTACAACCCGGTGAATGTGCTAAAAGGGTGAACTGTATGCTAGATGAATCTCAACAAATCCATTATTAAAAAATGAATGTATGTGAAAATGCTTTGAAAACCAACTCCTGCCACACAATGTAGAGCAATAATACTTAGTAAGCTCTTAAATTTGGTCGAGTGGAAGGGCAAAGAGGAAATGAATAGCACATTTGCTGGAATGTAGGTGGTTACCTTGAAGCAGGATTAGAATTTTAGAATTCTTTCCCCAAAGGTGCTTTCCTGCTACATAAGTGTTCAGCTAGAGGTGAGAGGAAAATGTGTCCTCTCACAACACATTACGGCCCAGATATTCAAGGGATTTCTCCACAGGAGGTGACGTACAGGAAGGTAATTCACAGAGCTAATAGACAACAAAATCCACTGAAACTTGTTTCTAATTCCAAACTCCAGTGCCGTTTCATTACATTCCAAGCTGCCCAATTCAAAGGGTATACCTTAGGGGACCAGTAGGCTAACAGATACATTTGATAACGCTCCATAAGGGCAGAACTAGTGGTGGGGCCATTGAGAACTTACCCAGCCTGCTGAGTAATCCAACTCTGGATGCAAAGAACAGCTGTGTTCAGCATCTTATGTTTTTAAAAATGACCTCTAATTACACAGCCATCAAAAAAAAAATGACGTCTTGCCATTTGCAACGATGTGGATGGAACTTGAGGGTATTATGCTAAGCAAAATAAATCAATCAGAGAAAGGAAATTATCATATGATCTCAATGATATGTGGAATTTAAGAACAAAACAGAGGATCATAGGGGAAGAGAAAAAAAAAACAAGACGAAAACAGAGAGGGAAACAAATCGTAAGAGACTCTTAACCATAGAAAACAAACTGAGGGCTGCTGGAGGGGAGGGGAGTGGAGGGATGGGGTAACTGGGTGACAGGCATTAAGAAGGGCATGTGATGTTATGAGCACTGGGTGTTATGTAAGACTGATGAATCACAGGCCTGTACCTCTGAAACCACTAATACGCTGTTATGTTAATTAATTGAATTTAAATTTAAAGATGTTTAAAAAAATAAAATAAAATAAAAATGACCCCTAATTTATTCAGACTTAAAAGGAAGGAAATTTTGGACACTTACTACAATATGGAATAAGCCTGAAGACATAACGCAAAATAAAATTAACTGTCACCAAAAGACAAATACTGCATGATTCTATTTGTGTAGGGTACTCAGAGTAGTCAAAGCCATAGAGACAGAGAATAGAATGGTGGTTACCAGGGGCTGGGAGAAGGGAGGATTGGGGACTTATTTAATGGGGACAAAGTTGCAGTTTTGCAAGAGAAAAAAGTTCTGGAGATTGGTTGCACAAACCACACACTTAAAAATGTTTAAGATGGCAAATGTTATTTGCAATAATTGCAAAAAGCACTAGATTGTTTAAATAAATAAACAAACAAAATTGTTTAAATAAACTGCAAAAGGTTGATTCTAAGTTCAGGTAAAGCTTCCTTATCCTACCAGAGGGCAACTAGCACTTTCTTACTGGCCTAGAAGAAACTATTAATAACATTCAGGTCTCTGCTCCCATGGTCCCTCTCCAAGTGTTACCGTCTGTCCCTTTGTTCTTCTGGGGAATGCATCTCAAAAGGTAACCTTGGCCCATCCAAGGTGTATCTTCTCAAGATAGTCCTTCCTCTGGCACCAAACCAAGAAAAATTCTACTTCTGGCACCCATTTTGCATGCAGATACATGCATCGGTGTGGATAAATCTGGAGGAAGCAAATGACAAGTGCTTCTACCTTAATTTCGAGGTCTGGGGAGGTTACACACATTTGTTGTTTTTTGTGAACTATAAGAGTGTTAATCATGGATATCTAAGTACATGAATAAGAAACATGGTGAATTTTACACAATGATGTTAAAAGAAAGCAGTATGAATTTGTCAGCAGTATGAATTTATTTTTGTTTGTTTGTTCAACAGGGTAAGCTCTATGCACCATGTTGCTCACCTTTGTGTTCCTAGAACATTGTAGGAACTTGATAAATGTTAGTTGTTGGCAAAAAACAAAAACACACACAAAAACAAAACGAAGAAAAGAAACCACAACAACAAAAAAAAAACCCTGATCATCTAGTGATAAATACTACATAATGGTCAACAGCCTCTTCCTACGGCATTAATATGAAGGCCACAGTTGTTCACTGAAGAAATATTTAGAGTACCTACTGGGTGTCTGGCATAGTTTCCAGGCACTGGGGATACAGCAGTGACAAAATGAAAATTCTTGCCCCACAGAGCTTACAGTGGGCAAGTAGAGAAGAAACTAAGCAGGTAAGTAAGATAGCGTAGTAAAGGTAACAAGTGTGGGGGGAGAGAAGCAGGGAACGGGGACAACAAGGAGGAAAATGGGGACTGGGAGGCAAAGAAATTCTAAAAGCACCCCGGGGACTGTCTCACTAGGAAGGTGACATATTAGCAAGGGGCTGAAGGGGGTGAGGGGACAAGCCACGAAGGCATCTGGGAGAAGTGCATTCCCAGCAGAGGGAACAGCAGGTGCAAAAACCTGAGGGAGTGTTTTGTGTGGTCCAAATCAAGAAGGCTGGTATGTCTAGAGTGGAGAGAGAAGGGGGAGGATGGCAGAAGGAGGTCAGAGAGGGTGGGAGGGATACCTCAGAGGCTGCAGAGAGATTTTGACTTTGACTCCAAGTGAGATGAGCAGATAACAGAAGGTTTTAGAGGAAAGACATGCTCTGACTTCAGTTTTAAAAGGTTCTGTCTGGCTGCTTTAATATGAACATAGTGGGGCGCCTGGGTGGCTCAGTCAATTAAGTGCCTGGCTCTTGATTCAGCTCTGGTCATGATCTCAGGGTTGTGAGATTGAGCCCTGCATCAGGATTCCCGCTCAGCATGGAGTCTGCTTAAGATTCTCTCCCTCTCCCTGCCCTCCCACAAGTGTGGTCTCTCTCTCTCTACAAAATAAATAAATAAACTTTTAAAAAATTTTAAAGAATATACTGAAGACAGGCAAAGATGAAAGTAAATAAGCTAGAAGTCAGGAGACCACTGCAAAATATGGTGGTATACTAGAGCAGGATAGAAGCAGAGGTGGAGACAGGAAACGCGGCCCGCTGAGTTCTGAATATGCAATCTTTCCAAGGCACAGACTACAAGAGTTGCTGTGCGTCACATGTGGGTATGAGAAAAAGAACTGGAGATGACACCAAGCAGCAGAAAGGACAGAGAGGCCATTAACTCTGGTGGAGAAGACCATAACTGAAGTTGATTTAGGGAGAGAAGATCGGGCATTCAATAGGGGATGATTAAAGTTTGAAAAAAGATGTCCAATCGGTACATCTAGGAAACAACTGGATAGAGGTCTCAAGGTTAATGGGCAAGACCTGGGCTGAGGATATGAAGCTGGGATTACTGCAAAGACGTGGTATGTACAAGCATGAAACCAGATGAGATCACTAAGGAAGTGAATAATAATGAAGAAGTCAAAGGATTGAGCCTTGGAACACTCTTCCAAGTTCAGTGAAGGATACGGGATGGGAGATGGGAGGAAAACCAGATGCAGGGGGTCAGGGAAGTGAAAGGGTCAAAACTGAGAACTGACTACTGGGGTTAGCAAGGTGAATGGGAATGGGGACAGCGACAAGAGCAGTTCTGATAGACTGGTAGGGAGGAAAGCCTGCCTGGGTGTAAGGGAAATGAGCCTCTGGATCTAACTACCAGTTTAGGAAATGAAGGGATAGGGGAAGGAACACATTAAATCATACCTACATAGATACATTCAGCAAAATCCAGAATTTAGAAAATTTCCTGGAACAAATGACCTATGGTCTTCAACAAATAAACTGCAAGAAAATTTTAAAAAGAGAGGGAGAGAGAGAGATGGGGAAACCTATAGGTTGAAAAAGCTAAGAAACAGATCAACTAAATATAATGTGTGGGCCATATTTGGACCCTGAATCAATCAAACCAAGGGTAAAAATGTTTTTAGGTAATCAGGGAAATTTTGAATACTAATGGGATATTTAAAGATATTATTTAATGATACTAAGGAATTTGTTAATGTTTTATACTCGATGATGGTATTGTAGTTATATATTTTTAAAATACAGTTGACCCTTGAACTAAATGGATTTGAACTGTGTGCGTCCGTTTATATGCAGGTTTTTTACGGTATAGTACTGTAAATATATTTTCTCTTCCTTGTGATTTTTTTAACAACTTTTCTCTAGCTTACTTTAAGAACACAGTATTTAAAACATATCACATACAAAATATGTGTTGACTATTGATTTATCAAAGGCTGCCAGTCACCAGTAGGCTATTAGTAATTAAGTTTGAGAGGAGTCAAAGTTATACACGGATTTTCAACTCCATGGGGGGTTCAGCACCCCTAACCTCTGCATCCTTCAAGGGTCAACTGTAGTCCTCGTCTTTTAGGTATATGCTGACATATTTGTAAGTGAAATGATACAAATGTCTGGGATTTGTTTCAAATTAATCCACAGAAGGGAACATAAATGCAACTGGATTAGCCCCTTTTTAATAACTGTTGAAACTGGGGATAGAAAGGGTACATTGAACTATTTTCTCAACTTTGATATGATTTGAAACTAAAGAATATGGATGGGAAGAAAGGAAGTAGAGACAGAATATAGTCAATTTTGTTGAGGTCTGAAGAAAAATGGGGCAGTTACTAGAAGGAGAAATGAGGTCAAGAAGGGATTTGTTTTTTTTAAGATTTCATTTATTTATTTGACAGAGAGAGGGAGAGAGAGACCACAAGTAGGCAGAGAGGCAGGCAGAGAGAGGAGGAAGCAGGCTCCCCGCCGAGCAGGGAGCCCGATGCGGGGCTCGATCCCAGGACCCTGAGACCACAACCTGAGCTGAAGGCAGAGGCCTTAACCCACAGAGCCACCCAGATGCCCCCAAGAAGGGATTTTTATGAGGTTGAGAGAAATAGCCATGTTTACATGCCATGGAGCTGATTCCCCGCAGACCACACAGCACTTCGTCCCGAGGCTCCTGCACCTTGTTCCACTGCTTGGGTTGTCCTGAGGTTTGATGTTACTCAGGAAAAGACAGTCCCAGTAATCAAGCAGGTGGAGAATCCTTGAAATTGGAGGTATCAGAACAGAGGTAAGTAATCACTTGGCATCAAATATTGGGTAGGTGATTGGACTATGCTACCTTTTCTCTCAATCTTGAGATTTTCCAATGCCACTTGGAATATCAAAAGTGAGTGTATCTGATCCACAAATTGCCCTGGTACTCTTCGTACAATTCAAAGACAGATCAACAACAATCTCTAGGGTTCCTCTGAATTGGAAGCTTTCCAAAATGTGATCCAGATATCAGCAGCAACACATAACCCATTTCAGAGGGGCTGAGAGGGGTATGCGGACAAAGCCAGGCATTGAGTGGTGGGAGGAACTTTTCCATGAGCACTCGTCTTGCTGGTTCTTCACCCAGACCATGTGTCAGAGTTATTTTGCAGAAATATAGCCCTCGAGGATAAAGAGGAAGCTTGCTTTCCCAAGCTCAGTGTTCTTATTCTGGATACGCACTGAATGTGTATGTATCCACCTGGAACCTTCACATCTCCCCCATGGGACTCAGGGAAAAAGGAAAAATGCTAATAGATGCTCATGCTGCCTGCTCTGCTATGATTAAGAACGTTCTCTGTCTCTGACCCATGAGTCTCATGTCCTCTGCCGCCATTCAGGAAATAGTAACAAGCTAAATTATTAGCTTGCAAGTAAGCAGAACATTGAGCAGGACAGGCTTCCCTTGGATGTAGTGTTATTTCATCGTAGTAAACTATGTGCTGCTTTGAGGAAGGGGTGGTGATGGCTAGAATAGCAGTCAAAGGATGGGCTCCAAGAAGTATTATCCCTACTCTGTCTCCCCTCCCCCTACCTCTCCTAATTCAGCTAATCTATCCTTCTGGACTCTGAGTACAGAAGGCTCTCCACACAGTTACAATGCCCCCTCTTCTGTTGGGCTTGGGCCCAAGCAACTGAAGGGAAGAGCTTGGCATGCCTCCTATTGACCTAAAAATCCTGCTAATGCCACAGAAGTGCTATCCAAGCTTCAAAGCCCTCACACAATGCTCACTTGAGCTAAGCCTCTAATATATAAAAGGGTTTATTGAGAGAGGTTATTATCTTCTTACAAGGTATCTTATGTGAAGCCATTTGTTAGAGAAACNGTTAGTGAAAACAACTAAAACACCTCTACTCAACTTTGGGAGAGGGAGCAGGATTATACAGAATGTTTTACTCTGTGAGGGAAAAAAACCCTACAGACCACGAGCCGGAGTTTGAAAGAGAGAGCCTCTGCCTGAAGACATTTCTCTTCCTCAAACACCCACTCACTCCCCCACACACACTCCAGAGCTGCAAGCCAGGAAGTTAAAAGGCCAACTAACATTCGTGCAGGTCATCTCAAATGACCAGTCATTGACTCCAAATGTGCAAGGGGCTCAATTGTATGGTGACAAATGGTAACTAGATTTGTGGTGATCACTTTGCAGTGTATACAAATAGCAAATTATAATGTTGTATACCTGAAACTTATACAATGTTATATACCAATTTTACCTCAATTAAAAAAAAAAAAACCAACATCCTAACAAGACCTTCACACTGCATATCAGGGGAAAAAAAAAAAAGCAATTTCTGTTATAAAAGCTCAAACATCTGTCTACTAGGACCAGGCATGATAGATACACAGCTGGTAATGATAGTTTTTACCCTAAGGGGAAGGCCCTGGAGTCAGAACTTTTCCTGAAGAAGATGGGCCCCTGGGCTCAGTCCTAAAGAAGTGTGCTCAGAGAAAAGAGAGAGGCACAGGAGAAAAGCGCACTTGAGGCCCAGGAACATGACGATGTTGGCCTTCTCCCCCAGATTCGTTCCTATTTTAAAACAAGCTCAAGGCCTAAAATTTGGGTAAACACAATGCAGTATGTATGTGAATACAGAAAGACAGTATTAGTTATTTCAGAAATACAGTATTATATAAAGGTAAGTTCCCCTGCAGACTTCTAGGGCTAACAGATATGAAAGTTTGAGAACACCACTCAAATACAACACTACTCAAATGCCTTCAGGAAACCCACTTTTACTCCCATTTTTTAAAGTTACCATTACCATATTTTCCCTTTCTTCATGTTCCTACAGCCCTCCATCCAAGAGGCTTTTCTCTTCTTTCTTAATTCTTCAAAAACACACTCCTATTCTGTCAAGCCCACCATTCTGAAGGGACTGCCCTTTCCTGCTCACAGGAAAGCTAAGTGGCCATGATGAAGTGTGTCCTTTACGGGGACACCTGGATGGCTCAGTCGTAATCTCGGGGTCCTGGAACTGAACCCCGTGTAGGATGGAAAAGCAATCGCCCAGTATGTCCCTGAAATTGAAATACTCTTTTTTTTAAGATATTATTTATTTTAATAATAATAAGTGGCCACTTACCCTGTTCATGTTTTCTCTCTCTCTCTCAAATAAATAAATAAAATCTTTTTTTTAAAAAAGTGTCCTTTATGAAAAAAAAAAACAATGGAAAATAACTAAATAGAAACTGTATTTCTAGCAGGTATTTTTAAGAGGGAATTTGGTAATTACTAGGAAAAGATGGAAAAGCAATGGCCCAGTATGTCCCTGAAATTGAAATACATATATTTGATCTGTTGAAATCGAAAAATGAAACTCAATCAGGTTTTAGGAAATTAATTTACACTCCCCAGACCCATCTTGTAAATGGATGTTTCTTGGAATCACCCATGGGACCAAAGAGAGAGAGAGACAGAGAGAGCAGAGAGACAGAGAGAAAAGGGAGGGGTGAAGAGGAGGGAGAAAGGGAGAGGAAAAGTGAGTAAGGGGAGAGAGGAGGGAGGAGAACAGAGAGGAAAGGGAGAGGAATGAAGGGAAGGAAAGCAGCACTACTCCAGAAGCAGAGATAGGTGTTTTCTGAGGTGCTGAGGGTGAGGGATAGACAGGAAGGGCTTTCTATCCTGTGCCAATTCCCATGGTCATTAAAGTTTGCCAGCCCTCATCTAATTCCTTATCAGGGAATCAGAAATAAACTGATTCACTAATCCCAGCTCCTTCTTGAAAGACTGTACTCCTCAGGAAAGAACCAGAGCCAGACAGGCACAGTCAATTCCAAACTCCACTTAACATTTATTAGGTGAAAGAAGAGTAACACTCCAACACATGGTGTGAGATATACAAAACTCTGGCCCTTGACCCTGGACAACTGAAATCCAAGTGAAGCACAGTCATTGTGCACAATACAAAGTACACTTTTAAAATATATTTTTAGGGGCACCTGGGTGGCTCAGCCCTTAAGCGTCTGCCTTCGACTCAGGTCATGATCCCAGGCTCCTGGGATCCAGCCCAGCATCAGGCTCCCTACTCTGCAGGAAGCCTGCTTCTCCCTCTCTCACTCCCCCTGCTTGTGTGTCCCTCTCTTGCTGTGTTTCTCTCTGCCAAATAAATAAATTAAATCTTTTAAAAATATATTTAAAAATAAAATAAAATAAATTTTAATATTCCTTCACTAGGTAGCCACATGCCTGTAAAGGTCAAAGGCTCAGTTAATTGCACTGTTCTGTGACCAAAAGGAAGCTGACAAACGCACTCTGATTCCTTCTTTCAATAGGTTCTAAAGGAAAAATCCTCACACTGGAATTGTCACTGGTGGGCAGGTCAGGTAGGCCAACAACTCAGTGGCATAAAGAGACACAAAGCCACCCCCCAAAAGGTGCTTCTAACTATAAATAGCAAGTATTAACATGTCTATAGATTGCTATAGCCTATCAATGCAAAGGTACACATAAATGCCTTTTTTTTTTTAATGGAAATAGCATAAGCTATAAAAGACTACGTGGGGAAACAAACCAGAAAAATTGGATGTAATTTCGGCTGTTAAACCGACACATCCTAGCAAACTCTGAGCTCCAGTGTTCCCCTCTGGAAAGGGCGCTTTCTCCACGAACCAGGAATGAATTAGGATTGCCCCGTGTGTCCTCCAAGCACCTAATGCCGCCCAGAGACACCCCTGGGGACAAGAACACACATCCTCACGCCCTGCAGGCAACCCTGTCCACGGATTGCCAATGGACCCTCGTTACTGGGCTACTCTCATCTCGACCACTTACTGACTGTGTCCAGGAGCAAACTGCTTAATCTCAGTTTTCTCATCCGTAAAGTGGAAATCGTTAAGGATACAGTTCTACAGAATCCTTGCCAGACTTCCTTTCACCCAACGCCAAGCACGTCTATTTGCATTTACTGGTAGGCCTGGCATCACTCAACTAATTCCACAAATCGCATTTCCACCGCAGCCTACGCTGTCGGCGTTCTGAATCTTGCCGGTAAGTCAGCCCCGAAGTGAAACAAAACCGCACTCTACAGTGTGCTTCAAGCTGCAAACCCCCGCCGCTCCCGGGCGCTCCTACAGCCCTGGCCACTTTCACAGAACGCTGCAAGGGCGCACGGAGCCCTCGAGGGTTGGAGGCTGGCGTCCCACCATGCCGTTTCCACCTCTGGAAACTGACGGCGACCTGAGCGCCCAAGCCGAGGCGGCGACGCACGGGCCCCACGCTGAGGCGCACCGCGGGCTCGGGTCTCCTCCAGCGCCGTGGCAAGAGCGCGGCGGGTCGGTGGGTCGCAGCCGTTTACCTGCCAATGATCGCCACCTCGCCGTTCGCTGGGGAGGCCATGGCGCGACGCCTAAGGGGCCCGGGACCGCACAGCAAGTGCGAAGAGCCGTGGGCGACCGGGCTCTCGCGCGCCGCGCGCTGCGCCAGATCCCCGCGCCGGGCGGGGCGTGACCCGCGCCCATTGGCTTGGCACCGAGCCCGGGGCGGGCGCGCTGGTCCGATAGGCTCCGAGGGGGCCGGGGGGCGGGCCCGCCGCCTCAGTCCCCATTGGGTGCGTGGCAGGCGGAGCCTCCACCCGGACACCCAGGCACAGACTCGGAGCAACGGGGCGCAGGCGGGGCTGACGCGCGGGGGGACCTCCTGGGGGGAAACGCCGGGTGGAAAGCGCAAAGACCCAACCCTTCGGACTCCGGCAATTCATTTTTTGACATTTTAGTTGCCAACTGTGCGCCCTAAAATCAGTGTACACAGGAGGGGCACCTCCAGGCTGGCACAAGGCTTGACCGCTAAAGGACCCCAAAGAAACTAGCAGTAGAACTTCCTCTTTGAAAATATTAGCACTCTTCAATACATACCAGTTTGGGCCTTTATACCGAGGGCGGTTATTGCTGAGTTTACGCTCCTAAATCGTTTCTAGAAAGATCCTCGCTACCATCCTCCATAGATGAGAACTGAGACCCAAGAACTTTGGGAAAGCAGGAAAGCGCTAAATGTATTTATCTGCGAAACTGGAAGACGTGTTTGATCCCACTATACTGTGCTGAGGGGACCGTGAGGAATGGGAGTTGTTTGAACTGCACTTCCTCCTTCAAGAGGCAGAGTAGGTTTATGTATGACAGAAAGGAAATGCCAGGAGCAAATAAACAAAACGAAGAGGAAAGAGCATCATACATCTCATGACAATTCGTGTCCACACAGCACAAGCTGAAAGGAAATACCACAGTCATCTAATTCAAGAGGATTAGAGAGTACTCAAGCTGAAAACATGAGCAACACTGACCTACTCAGATGACAAATGGAGCTCTTCCTTTATTTGTTTTCCCTAGTCAGAGCATGGTAAGAGGAATGTCAGAGGGAGGGGTCGATTTCACAAAGTTTCAGTAGACATCTGAAACAAAGAGCTCAACTCAAGAGAAGATAAATGAAAAGTAACACAAAATAGATAATTCATCTTTCACTCACCAAATTGGCTAAAATTACAAAGATTGATAAAATATCCATATTGACAATGAAGCGTTGAGACATACAACCCCTTAATACACAACTGAAGGCAGGCTTATATTGGCACATTCTCCTTTGTGGAGAAAAAATGCTGTTCAGAGAGCAGCCAGTCATGAGCCCTGGGCATTCCTGCACTTTCTCGATGAGTAGAGAAGACTGCAAGACTTACCCACCTCCCAATGCTAAGCAGTTTCTGTAGCTTTGCACCCAGGCACCTAAATAGATCAAGGCTCCTGCAGAGTGAGTACCCTGTAACTGCTCCCTCCTCGGGTAGAAGGGGACTGGCTTGTTTGCTGCTCACTACAGTGTCAGCTCTATGCTAAACTAGTGCTGGTCCCTTGGCCCTTTGCAAATGCTGGAGTCATCTGGACCTCTATGTAACCCTGCGGTAATTGGGGCTCCAAGAACTGGGTCAAATATGCTGACACTCTGGTTATTGCTTTTTCTGGGAGTAGTAGGGTCTTCTATCTCTAATCCAGTAGTCTCATGTCTCCTGTCAGCTTCCACAAAACTGTGACAAGCTAACTCATTAGTTTTTAATAAGATGAAAATCTCAGAACCCTCACAGTTCTTGACATACCAAAATTTAAAAGGTATGTACTTTGGCTTTGTAATTCCAGTCCAAGAGATCTGTTATATAGAAGTATAAGTGGACGTGAAGATAGACAAAATGGCTTTTCAGCATAAAAATAAAATAGAAGAGAAAAATAATAAAATATATAGAATCTTAATGTAATGTTAAAATAGCCATTGAAAACATGATGACTATCAATCAATAAGAAACAGTTTTAAAGATTATGGTACAGAGGGCTTCTGCTTCTGGCCCAGATGGAGTAGCAGAGACCAGACTTACAGACCTGCCTTAAGTAAGCAGAACACCACCCCCCAAATATGGGGGGAAATGGCCTCAGGTATTAGACAAGAGGGAGTCTGGGATTGCGATCCCATCCCTAAATATACACAGTCTACTGATTTTCAACAAAGGTATAAAGGCAATTCAATGGCAAAGGATAGTCTTCAACAAATGGTGCTGGAACAATTGGATATGCATAAGTAATGATAATAATAGCCCCTTACCATATATAAAAAACTAACATCCAAATGCATTCATGTGAAACCTAAAACCAAAAAACATCTAGAAGAAAACACAGGAGAAAACTTTGTGACCTTGAGTTAGGCAGAGATTTCTTAGATGTGCCACAAAACGTTTAACAGGCAAATAAAA
Source organism: Ailurus styani (assembly GCA_002007465.1). Classification (NCBI taxonomy): domain Eukaryota; kingdom Metazoa; phylum Chordata; class Mammalia; order Carnivora; family Ailuridae; genus Ailurus; species Ailurus styani. The sequence continues at coordinate 886,409 of LNAC01000527.1, read as the reverse complement.
ACTTGACAAATTAGACTTCAAAATTAAGAACTTATGCTTTTTCAAGACAGTCTCAAGAAAATGAAAAGATAAAGCACAAAGTTTGTTGTAACATTTTCAAATCAGTTATCTATTATAGGCCTTATTTACAAAATATATAGAGTTCTGAAACTCAATAATAATTTTTAAAACAGCTTTTAAATTTAATTTTTTAAAACAGTGACAAGTTTTATGTTGTGCATACATTATCACAAATTTTTAAATGGCCAAAAGATTTATTTTTTTCAATTTTTATTTAAATTCAAGTTAGTTAACATAAGTGCAATATTGGTTTCAGGAGTAAAATTCAGTGGTTCATCACTTACATATAACACCCAGTGCTCATTAAAATAAAAAGTGCCCTCTTTAATACTCATCACCCCTCTAGCCCATCCTTCACCCTCCTCCCTCCATCAACCCTCAATTTGTTCCCTAGAGTTAAGAATCTCTTTATGGTTTGTTTCCCTCTCTCTCTTTTTGATGGCTGAGAAATACTCCATTTTATGTACGTGTGTGTGTGTGTGTGTGTGTGTGTATACACACACCACATCTTTATCCATCCTTCAGTCAATGGACATTTGGGCTCGCTCCATACAGTGGCTATTATTGATGGTGTTACTATAAATATCAGGGCACATTTACCCCTTCAAATCTGCATTCTTGCGTCCTTTGGGTAAATATTTAGTACTGCAGTTGCTGTATTGTAGGGTAGTTTTACTTTTAACTTTTTGAGGAACCTCCATACTGTTACCCAGAGTGGCTGCACCATTTTACATTCCCACTAACAGTGCAAGAGTGTTCCCCTTCCTCCACACCCTTGCCAACATCTGTTGTTTCTTGTGTTGTTAATTTTGTGCATTCCGAAGGTGTGAGATGGTATCTCATCATGGTTTTAATTTGTATTTCCCTGATGATGAGTGATCTTGAGCATCTTATCATGAGTGATATTGAGCATCTTCTCAATGTCTGTTAGCCATTTGTATGTCTTCTCTAGAAAAGTGTCTATTCATGTCTTCTGCCCATTTCTAAACTGGATTATTTGGGTTTTGGGTGTTGAATTTAATAAGTTCTTTATAGATTTTGGATACTAACCCTTTATCACATATGTCATTTGCAAATATCTTCTCCCATTCTGTAGGCTGCTTTTAGTTCTGTTGATTGTTTTCTTTGCTGTGCAGAAGGTTTTTATCTTGATGAAGTCCCAATAGTTTGTTTTTGCTTTTGTTTCCCTTGCCTTTGGAGATGTGTCTAGCAAGAAGTTGTTATGGCCAAGGCCAAAGAGTTTGCTGCCTGTATTCTCTAGAAATTTGATGGTTTCCTAGAGTATTGTATTGTCTGCAAATAGAGAGAGTTTGGCTTCATTCGTTCAACCAATAAATACTTGCATTGTACCCCCACCCTATGCCAGTCATTTGGCTAGGTGAAAAGGATTAGATTGACAAGATCCTGCTTTCATGGAGGGTATATTTGGAAGTCAGCAAGAAATAAGTAAATGGATGAGATAATTTCAGAACTTTGTAGTCTCTGTTGGGTAACTAGAAAGAGGTAATGGGATAATGAGTATCCAGAAGGAGCCCACAGAAGTGCTGTTTTAAATTGAATAGAAATCTTCTCTGAGAATATTATTTTTTAGCTGCAGACTAGTTGATGAGAAGGATTTGATAACATAAAGATCAGCAGTGAGCTTGCCAGGTGTGAGAAACAAACAGAAGGCCAACATAGCTGTAGTATAGTGGGCAAAGAAGTAAAAAAATAGTATCAGAGAGCCAGGCAGGGACCAGCTCCTCTGAGGACTTGTCATGGTAGAGTTTGTATTTTGTTTTAAATGAAATAAATAAATGAATAAATAAATAGAAACAATCCAACTAAAAAGTGGGCAAGAGATTTGAAGAGACAGTTCACTAAGGAAGATATATTTAATAGTTAATAAGCAGTGAAATATGCAAAACAGCATTAGTCATCAGGGGAATTTAAATTAAAGCCACAATGAGATATCATTGCATACCCACTAAAATGTCTAAAATCAAAAACACTGAAAATACTTGCATTGGTAAGGATGTGGAACAATGGAATTCTCACAGATTGCTGGTAAGAATGCAAAATGGAACAACCGGTTTGGAAAACAATCAGGGAAATTTCTTGTGAAGTTAAATATATATTTACCACACTACTCAGCAATCCCACTCCTAGGTATTCAAGGAAAATAAAAAGGATCCACACAGAGTTGTGTATAAATGTATTCTTAGCAGCCTTATTCATAAAAGCCAAAAACTAGAAACAACTTAAATGGAAGCATAGAACAACAAATTTTGATATATTCATATAACATAATACCACTCAGCAATAAAAAAAGAACAAACTATTTATGCATTCAACAACATGAGTGACTCCCAATAACATTATATTGAGCAAAAGAAGTCAGATGCAGAAGAGTATACCTATGATTCAATTTTTAAAAATTTTTTTTTGTTGGGAAGAGAGATAAAATGTGCATGCACTGGCAATGGGGAAGGGGCAAAGGGAGAGAGAAAATCTTAAGCAGGCTCCATATCCAACATGGAGCCCACTTCTGGGCTCAGTTGCACAACCCTGAGATCATGACCTGATTCAAAATCAAGAGTCTAATGCTTAACCAACTGAGCCATCCAGGCACCCCATATGATTCAATTTATGTGTCTCCAGAAAAGACTGATCATAAGGATAGGAGATGAGAGGCTATCTTGTCCTAGAGATTGGAGGGGATTGCCTCAGTAGGGACACAAGGGAAATTAGGGGTTGATAGAAGTATTCTGTATTAGGATAGTGGTTACACAGGTATACATATTATCAAAACTCACTGAAATGGGGTGCCTGGGTGGCTCAGTTGGTTAAGCGTCTGCCTTTGGCTCAGGTCATGATCTCAGGCTCCTGGGAGACAATCCTCTGTAGGGCACCCTGCTCAACGTGGAGTCTACTTCATTCTCTTTCTCTCTCAAATAAATAAAATCTTTTTTAAAAAACTCACTGAAATATACACTTAAATGAGTGCATTATATTATATATATGTTACACCTCAATAAAATTGGTTTTTTTAAGGTAGGATTTTGTTGGGTTTTTTTTTTAAGATTTTATGTATTTATTTGTTAGAGGGAGAGCGAAAGAGCACAAGAGGAGAGCTGCAAGCAGAGAGAGAGGGAGAAGCAGGCTCCCCGCTTAGCGGGAGCCTGACGCTGGGTTCCATCCCAGGACCCTGGGATCATGACCTGAGCTGAAGGCAAATGGTTAACCAACTGAGCCATCCAGGTGTCCCATAAGGTAGGATTTTGGATGATTTGTATCCTTCAAGAATAAGTGTGTGATTCACCTCACTCCCACCCCCACCTAGGGGGGGAAAAGCACACCACACAAACCTTGGTCAGATGAGATGCAGTACAAAGGTGAATTTGTAACAAGTACTTGGAAAGGAAGTAATAAATCTTATATTCTTCAGACCAGTAACAGAAATGAAGACCATAGGGTCCATGCAATTTGTTTCTTAGTTTTATCTGTATATGTTTATGTAAGTTGTCTAATTTCTTTTTCCCCCTCCTCTTTTTCCCCTCTTATTTTATATAAGGATTGTTGGTAAGTGCTTACCTTTCTAATTTAGGTTACAGAATATTCAGGTGAGCTTAGACTGAATTAGACACAGATACTGAAATTGTTGCCCTGAAATGGATACAGTGACTACTAGCACTTGCTCTATCTACCCTTTGTGCAGAGAGTAAGAGCATCTCTGTGAGAGAGAAAATTGCATCTTCTCAGGAGAAAGCAGAGTTTCTACTATTGCGGCAAAGGAATTCAAGTATGTGTAGAATGTGTGTTTGGATAGTACCAGTGGTTATTGGACTATTGTCTATCTGCTCCAAATCCAATTATTAAGCAATTGTTTCTCCACCCCAAATCCAGGTTTCTATATCCTTTTTTGTGATGCTGAAGCTGGCTTCCTGTGAAATTCTACCAATTGGGGCACTAGAGAAAAAATGGAAGGCAGAAGGAGGAAAGAATATTCGCTTGCTGATCCTGTTAGCGTCATCCTAGCAATGGCATCAGTGACCCCTTTTCCAGCTTTTATGGCCCTCCTAAACACTGCCTCTCATCCCCCTCAGAGGCATGACCACTGCCCAAGGGGTTTAAAGCTCAATTCCACTGGGCCTCTCCTCTGAGCTTCTAGTTCCCAAAATCTTCCTGCATTTCTGGAGTCCTAGGAGCATAACCATGTCCTAATATTACTGTGTTACCTCAGTGTTCTCTGACTACTTTTCAGTCCCCCAAGAACTACTGAACTAATTCCCCATATTAAATTCTCTGTTACAATATCTAATGTGGTTTCTAATTTCCAGACTAGACTTTGGACTTCTCTAAATGTTAAAAGCTGGTGATTATGAATTGATTCTAATGGAATCCAGGTAGTCTAAAATGTATGTGCATTTAGAGAGGTTTTCACAATAAACTCCTGGCTAAAGTTTAAATGTGTAATGTCTGATGTTTTCTCCTTTCTTTCAAGTAACTTAATCAAAATTGATCTTGATATACCTCAGTTACCTATCTCTGAAATTCTACTTAGTCTTTGGAAGCTGAATTTGTATAATATGAGACACAAATAGTAGAGAAAAGTACGAGAGAAAACTTGATAAAGTTAAAATAGAATTAAGTACATGAAAATATGTAGATTCTAATGCTACTAGAAATTAAATACTGTTAAGCAGAATGGGTTTGTACAGCCAAAACTTCCTTATTAGAAATCTTGCACACGTAGCCAAGTATTCGGCCATTGAAAATTGGCCAGATTATGGCTACATTGAACTTGGGACAAACTTCAGTGGCTGAAATCCTTATGTTTTCCACTCACTTCATAAAGTCGGTTAGGATTAAATTCTATACTCCTTTACTACTAGTTCAGTATTAACATTTGATAATGGTAATACTGAAAAATGGCAAGAAATGGCAAGAAGTTAAAAGTTGCTAGCTTTTAAGAACTCATAACTCTTTAATGTCAACACTTCAAACTGAAATTGGTTCTTATGTAACCATACAAAATAGGAATTACAAGTGACTCTAGAGACCATACTTACTGGGATGTATTCTAAGAATAAAAGGAACTACGAAAAAAAAAAACCACAAAAAAAAAACCCTTGAATTTCATTTGGTGGTTTTATTTTTCATACCAATACATTGCCATTTTTGGCTTTTTTTGAGTGGATAAATCACATATATATGTTGATTTTGTTTGGCATGAAGATTTCACCATAAAAAAATTTCACCATAAAAGAAAATAAGGTATAATCATAGAAACAAAGAACTTAAAGAGGAGGGACACCTGGGTTGCTCAGTCAGTTAAGAGTCTGCCTTCAGCTCAGGTCATGATCTCAGGGTCCCGGGATCAAGACCCAGATCAGGCTCCTTGCTCAGCAGAGAGCCTGCTTCTCCCTCTGCCTGCTGCTCTTCCTGCTTGGCTTGTTCTCTCTCTCTCTCTCTCTCTCTCTCTCTCTGACAAATAACTAAATAAAATATTTTTTAAAATCATTAAAAAAGGAATTTAAAGAGGAATGCTATGATTTTAAATAGTTGGATCTATGGGTGGACAGATAGATACATAGATACATAGATAGGTGAATGACTGAATTAGGGTGTTTTCCAGCTTGGTCCTCTGAAGTTCTCTCTAAGATTAGTACCACCCAGTATCACAAATCTGGCCTGACACCCTGATGCCCCAATCTTGATCTCTACATTCTTCACTACAAGGAACCAGGACTGCTTAGAGAAATGGTTGACCCATGTTTGGAGTATGAAGGCTACCAGGTTGGCCTAGGACAGCTGTGTGCCCAGAGGCAAGAAAGTTTTTAAATATCAATGGGATGGCATCTAAGGGGCCTCAAGACTCAGCCTACACAGTAATTAGCAATGAGAAGATTCACTTGGACTATCAGTCAAATGCTTTGCTCTTAAATGACCTCAATTAACCTTTAAGAATTGGATTATTAAGTGCTCTTTTTGGCACCACATATATTAAGAACTGAAATGATACAGAGATAGGTTGGCCCTCGGCCAAGGATGACATGAAAATTTGTGAATCAGTCCATATTTTTAAAGAATGGATTGGTGGTTCCTAGAGGTGGGGGTTTGGCAGCAGGCAAAATGTGTGAAAGGTGCCAAAAGGTACAAATATCCAGTTGTAAAATAAATAAGTCATGGGGATGAAATGAACACCCTGTCAACTACAGTTAATAATACTATGATGCATATATTTTTTTTATTATTTGCCCCAGGGGTACAGGTCTGTGAATCATCAGGCTTACACCTTTCACAGCATTCACCAAAGCACAAACCCTCCCCAATGTCCATAACCNTCAAGTTCCTCATATCAGAGAGATCATATGATAATTGTCTTTCTCTGATTGACTTATTTCGCTCAGCATAATACCCTCTAGTTCCATCCACGTCGTTGCAAATGGCAAGATTTCGTTTCTTTTGATAGCTGCATAGTATTCCATTGTATATATATACCACATCTTCTTTATCCATTCATCTGTTGATGGACATCTAGGTTCTTTCCAGAGTTTGGCTATTATGGACATTGCTGCTATAAACATTCGGGTGCATGTGCCCCTAAGGATCACTACCTTTGTATCTTTAGGGTAAATACCCAGTAGTGCGATTGCTGGGTCATAGGGTAGCTCTATTTTCAACTTTTTGAGGAACCTCCATACTGTTTTCCAGAGTGGCTGCACCAGCTTGCATTCCCACCAACAGTGTAGGAGGGTTCCCCTTTCTCCGCACTATGATGCATATTTGAAAGTTACTGAGTAAATTCAAATGGTCTCATCACACAAAAGAAACATTCTCTAAGTTTGCATGATTAGTCATATTGTGGTGATCATTTCACAGTATATACAAAAATCATATTACAATACCTCTTTTTAAGCATTAAGTTTATAAATACATTTATGTTCTTGTGTTAAGATCTGTGTATACATGGTAATGTTTGATATTTGAGAAATTCAGTCTCAGGGACAGCCTTGCAACTGCTGTTTAAAATGTGTAATCAAGAAATTGATTTAGACAATTTTTAAGATAAAAATCTTCTTAACCCTTTCCATGGTTTTGTTATATCTGAGAAAACTCTAGAATTACCTTGGTATCATTTGTAAGTTTTATTTATTAAACTTACAAGAATTATTTAGCATTTGGGGAATTTTTATGAAGTCATTTGAAATATACAAAAAGAAAATCAGATACAGTAAATTTATAAGTGCAGTTTTAAAATGCTGTGAAACTGGAGCACATGGGTGGCTCAGTCGGTTAAGCATCTGCCTTTGGCTCTGGTCATGATCCTCAGGTCCTGTCCTGGGATCAAGACCCCATATCGAGCCCCCCCTCAATCGCATCAGGATTCCTGCTCACCGGGAAGTCTACTTCTTCCTCTCCCGCTGCTCCTCCTCCTGCTCATGCTCTGCCTTTCTCTCTCTCTCTCTCAAATAAATAAAATCTTTAAAACAAAACAAAACAAGGGTGCCTGGGTGACTCAGTTGGTTAAGCATCTGCCTTTGGCTCAGGTCATGATCCCAGGGTCCTGGCATCGAGTCCCGCATCAGGCTCCCTGCTCTGTGGGAAGCCTTCTTCTCCCTCTCCCACTCCCCCTGCTTGTGTTCCTTCTCTTGCTGTCTCTCTCCGTCAAATAAATAAATAAAATCTTTAAAAAAATAAAAATAAAATAAAATGCTGTGAAACTATTTAAGTAACTTAGTAAATTCAAGGGAACTTAAAAGTGATTGCTCAAACTTTTGATGTATTTTTTAAAAGGAAAGCAAGCTGTCAAAATCTAAGAAGTAAGAAATAAAAAAGTGAACTCTTGAACCATCTTTTCTGTATCTTAAAACAACCCCAAAACTTCTATCAATGGTGGAGAACTAGGATACTTCCAGAAGATAAAGCCTGAAATCTTAAGGATTGCCTTTGAGTAAAGACTGCTGCAAACTTCCTTAACTGTAAAGTGCTTGAAGAAAAAAGAAGTGCCTGCTTTCAGCCCAACCTCCAGCCTAAAGGAAGGGGCTGGGCGGGGCGGGGGAGGGGGGTTGCTGAAAAGGCCAGGTCAAAGTGTTCAGACCTGGTACACAAGGTGGAGACCTTGAACCGGGGTCTAGGCTGCCTCCCCAATTTGAGACAGTCAGGGCCAGGTACACGCAGCTCATCAATATTACTCTCATGCAACGAGCGCACCTGCAAATGGAGTCAAGTCAAGAATCCAAGCCCAAGCCGAAAATCCAAAGAAATGAGTTGACAGCTATCCACAGTACCCTCCAAAAAGTTGTTAGGAAGGATAGGGACTTTGGCCAAGGGACTAGAAACACTTCACTGCACAACTGAAGCAGTGGAATCCCAAGTCAGATGAACTGCGACAGATGCCGATTGGTCCAGTTGTGTCCAATTAAATGATGGGCTCTGTAGCCTGTAAATATCTACTTCTGTAAATAATTTACATAGGTAAAAGGGACATCAAGGAGGTTTGCGAGGAAAAAAAGAAGGAGGTTTGTGAGAGGGCCCCTAAGGTAGGAGTAGGGGCATGAAAGACTCAACCTGATGACCATTCTCTTTACATGACACCCTCCCCCCAGCCCCAAATCAGTCCAAATCTCGGCAAGAGAAGCTGCAGGCAGGCAGAAGACGATGAGACTGTGTTCATAAGGAATCCATGGGGCAGAGATCTACCTGCAGCTGAGCTTTGGTGCCCACTGGCAAAGCTTGAGAACGAGAGGTCCTGGGGAAAGGAATATGCCTTCCAGTTGGTGTGGAAGATGCAAGACTCTGTGAAAACTGGATAATCAAGCATTGCTTTGGGTCCCTGTGGGCTTCTAGGGGGTCATAAACCTTCAGTGTTGGTTGAATCTAGCTCACAAATTTGTTGCTGTTGTTGTCTGACCTGTAGATTTTTCTTTAACTGTGAATCTGAATACTCCTGGAGACAGATTCATGTCTCTGTTATCAACATTGCCAAGTTGCTCACTGGCAGGAATGGCCAGTGAGGGGCTCTGGCACCCTCAAGTGATAGACATCAGGAGGGGTCTCAGGAGGGAACTCATGTATTAGGCAGGCAAGAGCAGATGCCGGTGAAATTTGAGTCCTTCCTGGTTATATAATTCCATTTGTACTCACAGTAGCAGGAAGCTTGAATTATAATAATTCACATTAGTGTCATTCTGGTACATGAAGTAATTTCCCCTCATTATCTCATTTGATCCTCCCAATCTTTTAAGGGTTTTCTTCATCTGTAAGATGAGAAAACAAGAGGCTCTAAGAGGCAAGTTCAGCAATGTTCATTTATTTAACCTCATTCATTAAATATTTATTGAGAACTTCCTATGTGCCAGTCACTATTTTGAATCAGCACTGTCCAACAGAAATTTCTGCAGTGGTAGAAATATTCTGTATCTGCACTGTCTGATATGGTAGCCGCTAGTCACACTTGGCTACTGCCACTAGGAAATGTGACTGAAGAAATCAATATTTATTTAATTTTAGTTTATTCTAATTTACATTAAATAGCTACATGTAGTTACTGTGTTAGCTCAGTTCTAGAAATTGGAGATGGTGGTGAATAAGATAGAACAAGACAGACCCCAAATTATCCAAATTATCCAAACTTTCTTATTTTACATAGCCAAACCCCACTTCCTTCTGAAGCTGTCTCTGCTTCACCCCATGATGGATGACAGCTCCTTTCTCTGAGCTCCTGAGCTTCCTGTAAACACTACATGGTACACTGAGTCATTCATTCACGCCAGTTTTTATTGTATAATCCACTGTGTTAAGAAATGCTTAATGTTTAGTCTTTTGCTAAATTGTAAACTTCTTAAGGTTAAGGACTATGCAACAGTTTTCCTTACTAAGCACATCATAAGTATACTCTTTGTGCTTCTGAAAGCTTTCTCCTGCTTATTTCCAAAACACATCGTTCTCCCCATTATTTTTTTTAGTTTGATGCGATGCTATGGAATATAGGACATGGATTCCAACTTCAATGGAAAGCGTTAGATTGGTTTTATCCCCTCGCCACCATAGGATGCAAAAACAAGCCAATAAACCTCAAAGCAGAATATGGAATTGAAGGATGGGATACGGAAAAAGAGCAAATAAAGTTGTCTTCCAACAGAAGTTGAGAAGAAATATAATTCAAAATAATGAAAAATAAGGGAATACCGGCTTAGTCAGTAGCACACATGACTCTTGATTTCGGGGTTGTAGGTTTGAGCCCCATATTGGCTGTAGAAATTACTTAAAAATAAAATCTTTAAATTGCACTACTGGGTATTTACCCTAAAGATACAAATGCAGTGATCCGAAGGGGCACATGCACCCAAATGTTTATAGCAGCAATGTCCACAATAGCCAAATTATGGAAAGAAACTACATGTTCATCAACAGATGAATGGATAAAGATGTAGTATGTGTATACAATGGAATACTATGCAGCCATCAAAAGAAATGAAATCTTGCCATTTGCAATGACGTGGATGAAACTAGAGGGTATTATGCTAAGTGAAATAAGTCAATCAAAGAAAGACAATTATCATATGCTCTCTCTGATATGAGGAATTTGAGGGGCAGGGTGGAGGGTCGTGGGAGGTAGGGAGGAAAATAATGAAACAAGATGGGATGGGGAAGGAGACAAACCATAAGAGACTCCTAATCTCACAAAACAAACTGAGGGTTACTGGGGGGTGGGAGGGTAGGGATAGGGTGGATGGGTTATGGACATTGGGGTGGGTTTGTGCTATGGTGAATGCTGTGAAATGTATAAGACTGATGATTCACAGACCGCTACCCCTAGGGCAAATAATACATTATGTGTTAATTAAAAAAATGTTCAGTGGAATTCGCCAGTGAAACTGCAGGAGCTGGGATTTACTTTGTTGGATATTATACTATTAATGGTTGTATTTCATCCGGAATGAATTTTGGTAGTTTGTATCTTTCAAGGAATTGGTCTATTTCAACTAATTGATCAAATTTATTGCCATAGAATCATTTGTAATGTTGTCCTATTATTTTACTATCAGAGGGACATGTATTATGTCCTCTTTCTTTGTTGGCCTTGCTGAAGGTTTATCAATTTTACTGGTTAAAAATAATAATAATAATAAAATAAAATCTTTAAAAATTAATGAAAAAGAATTTGTCTTTCAAATCCCTGCTTCAACATGGAGAATAAAACTGTTTTTGGATAACGGTCTTTTAGAACTGATGCAGCCACCATAAAAGTGGTAGGCACAAAAAAATAGGTCATATTGGCAAAATATTATGCCACTTTAATATACCATGTCATTTTAACAATGATTGGATAAAATTATTTACATTGGGTAAAATTTAGATAGGGCTATGTTATTATAAAAGAAATGTGAAGCTTTGTAAGATGTTTCTTTTTTTATAATAATAAACACTTTTATTTAAGAAAGCTATAGAAATGAGCTGCTTAAGGTAATACAAAGAACTCTGTCTAGCACACATGAGGTCCATTGAGCAGGAACAGCTCCTGGGATGTAATCAAAGCCTGACTTTTTATGTCCCTCTCCCCCTGAGAAGTCACTCACTGGAAAAAGTGTTTTCCTTGGTCTTTAATTAAAGAAAGTCCCGTGAGGGCACCTGGGTGGCTCAGTGGGTTAAAGCCTCTGCCTTTGGCTCAGGTCATGATCTCAGGGTCCTGGTATCGAGGCCCGCATCGGGCTCCTTGCTCAGCAGGGAGCCTGCTTCCTCCTCTCTCTGCCTGCCTCTCTGCCTACTTGTAATCTCTCTCTGTCAAATAAATAAATAAAATCTTAAAAAAAAAATAAAGAAAGAAAGTCCCATGAGACCCTGACTTTTTTGGCCACATTCAGGGAATTCAAGCAAAGGAGCAATTCCAGTTGCAAGTACCGCAGTCTTAATTAGGTAGTTAAACATCCCCTTTGCCAGCTGGGACCAGTTGCAGATGAACATTGAAGGTGAACCACTGGTTCCTTCTTTCCCATTCACCTCTGCCACCATTTGCCAGCTGCCGCCACTTCTCTCTCCAGGGTTGGAGAGCAAGGAGGTCCCACTGACCCTCTCATTGGCATCTAGATGATTCTCCTGCTTTGGACTAAAAGGACTTTGACTTGCTTTGAAGTCAAAGGGCTCCAACAGCTCACCGTCTCTCATGTGGGCTGCATCTGTGTTGATGAAAAAACAAATTCTGGGTTTTGACTCATTCTTAAAGTATTTGCCATAATCCCCAATCTAACATCTTGTCACAGTTAAACAGAAGACAATTAGGTGATACAAGCAAACTTTATTTAACATTTCATCAAATGAACAGACTCCGCAGAAGACGAGAAGCTTTTAAAGGATAAATAATAAAGAACAAAGAAAAGGCAAATAGGAAGTATGAGATTGGCTGGGGTCATGAAGTCAGCCTTGTTTGGGGTGAGAAGGCCCAGAGCTGGCTTGACATGTGGGGATTGGCTGAGTGAATAGACAGCATTTTTGGTCAAGCCAAGCATGTATAGGGACACAAAAGTTATCCAAGTTTCAGTTTGCTGACATTGCTCCCTCTTGAAGCAGCTCCATCTGGGGCCTGGAAATCTATTTCAACACCAGGTAGGTAAGAGTATACCTATCAGTATCAGAAAGGCAAAATAGTGTATTGGTTAAAAATGTGGGCCCTGGAGTCAGACTTCGAGGGTTTCAGTGGCAAACCCTTCTTTTACTGGTTGTATGATCTTGGACAAGTTCATTAATTCCTTCAAACTGTTTCTTTAGCAGTAAAATGAGAATAGTCAGTTTCCTCTCAACGTGGTTATTTTCAAATGTGTCAGGTCCACAGTAAGTGTTGAGTGGTTATTTTGGCTACCACTGCTCTTCCACACACACATTCTCCCTGCCCACCCCCTCCCCGGAACCACCTTGCAGAGCATGCAGAACAGGTTCTCGCCCTCACTCTTTCACAGGTGAGTGCTCTGAGACTTCCAGAAGCTAATGAAAGTAATGAAAGCCACTTGGCCAGAAAATCTTGGATCAGAATTTTTCTGTCCGGTGAAAATACCACGAATTTTAAGTTTAAACAATGTTTCTCAAAAGATTTGAAATTTGAATTTCAGGTGTGTAATTTAAAAACTTGGGAATAGCCTCCAGGAATGTTCAAAAGCATTGCAACATCATACATAAAACAAATGTGCACACAGATTGGTGCCTACAGCTCTTCTTGTCCCCTGTGGACATACCCTTGATTACATGCCCTTAACCTCCATTCCACTTCTTGACCTCCTTTAAAAGATTGCAAGTAACCTCACTCATTGATATAGCCCTTTACAAACGTTTTCTCATCATCCATTCCTTGCCTATATTTATTTTGCTTAAGAAGAAAGGAGAGAGAGAGAGACAGAAAAGAAGAAAGGAAGATAAGTTTGAAGGTGAATAAACACAATGAAATGTTACCATGGTAAAACTGCTCCACAAGAAATAGGGTTTTGATGATCATTCACTCAGTTACCAGAAAGACCATAGTTCTGAATGATAACAAAATGATTTAAACATGCCACAAACTGAATAAGGAATTTTTTTTCTGTACAACAACATTTCCTCTTCAACATCACAGTTTTGATATATTTTATTTTGGGGGAACCAAAGAAGACAGTTTGCATATGTTGGGGAAACTTTGGGGGAAACAGGAAGGTGTTCCTAAAACTGAAGGGTTCCCCCTCTGTTTACATCAATCAGTTTATACCTATATTCCCATGAGGTCCAGAAGCTTGAGCTACACTATATTATTTATAGTATATATCTCATATAATATATTGATAGTACAATTTTAACAAAGAGCATTTTGAAAGCTAGAATTTCAATACATATCTTTGATAATTCCCTTTCCTTTTCTTTATTAAACTGCAAGTTTCACTTTCTCTAGTAATAGAGATTTGATTTTATACAGGGCCTAGAGCAAGTTATCATCAAATTTGTTCCTTTGTATACATTTTAAAACAACACTTCTTCCTCAAGACACTTATATTTCCATCTGCTAAAAATTGTCAAACTGAACTGATATTTTTTAGAACACGATACTTTACTGCCATCTTATGGAAAATTGTTTTTATCATTGTTATAAGTACCAAATCTATGATATCTGTAATGTGAATAACACTTCCTTAAATGTGTCTCCCTTGTGCAGTGCACAACCCATACAAGCCTATGTGACAGAGGTTGTGATGAGTATAATATTGTCTAGGGTAATTCATGTGCTTGAATACAGCTATGTCCAAAGAGAGGGTAGCTCCTTGTCAGAAACTAAGGATTTCATCACTGTTATAATTACTGTGGCTTCTTTACAAATAATTTCTGAATTCACTCAGAGAAGATGTCACTCACGGACTTTATCTTTGTCTAGCCTCAGGATTCTGAGGTGGTAGGAGAAAGAACAAGAGAATGTGTGATGTAGATCCTCAATTTGAAGCACATGCCAAGATAAAAGATGAGAGTTTAAGTCAACAAGCATGTAGAATTAAACAAACAAGACAATTAAGATCTTCACCCTGAGTGACCTTTGATTTTCTTTGTTGGGGCTTCAGAGTCAAAGTCATTACTGGATAGAGGCACATTTACAATGAAAAAGATTCTCCTTGCCTTTTGGCACATTTCAACAATTTTATACACAAGCCACCTCAAAAAGACAAAAACCTCTCAACTTCCCAAGACTCTCTCACTTTCCTGTAGCATCGAACACACCCAACCACAAACCAAATAAATAGGAAGACTAACGATGTGTCAGTGAAGTGACATCTAGGTCTTCATGAGGAGAATTTTGAAGAGAACATGCCAATAAAATGCTAATTCATTCTCAATGTTCTGTATTATAATACTATAGGTATTTTTTATTTTATTTATAGATTGAGAGAGAGAGAGCACAAGTGGGTGCAGAGGGAGAGGGAGAAACACACTCCCCACTGAGCGGGGAGCCCAATCGGGGCTTGATCCCAGGACCCTGGGATCATGACCTCAGCCGAAGGCAGACGCTTAACCTACTGAGCTACCCAGGTGCCCCATATTATAGGTATCTAGAAGAATTTACCTCACACATCTCTAAAAACCACTATCAGCCACTAATATTCTTTGGACCATGCTTTGGGCTCACAAGCAAATATAGTTCATTCAAAATTGTTTTTAAAATGGTGCAGTCAGGTGATTTTACTATTCTCTCTCATCCCAGTGCAATTGAACTTCCTGGGATGATGGAAATGGTCTATATGTGTACTATCCAACACAGCAGTCACCAGCTATGTGTGGCTATTGAGCACTTGAAGTGTGGCAAGTCTAAAAAACTGAATTTTTATTTGATTTGATTTTAATTAGTTTAAATTTCATCTTAAACAGTCACCTGTGGCTAATTGTTAACCCTATTAGTGCAGCTTACACATACTCTTCCATCTGCCAGAAATGCTTCATTTCTGGCTTATCCATTAATGAAATTCCTATGAATGAATGAATAAATGAATGAACGGACATTTTATAGGTAGATACAGTATATAGCTGATGCAGGTCAATAAAAATATTTGATGTTGAGAGTGCCTGCTTGGTTCTGTCAGTTAAGCATCGACTTTTGATTTTGGCTCAGGTCATGATCTTAGGGGCATGAGATCGAGCCCTGAATTGGGCTCCATGTTGCGTGTGGAGCCTGCTTGAGATTCTCTCTCTCCCCCTCTCTCTGTACTTCTCCCCCTCCCCAGCTCATATTCTCTCTCCACCTCCCTCCCTTACAAAAAATTTGAAGCTGACAGTGTAATGCACTTAGTTTCACTGTTTCATGTCATCAAACATCTTTGTACAATATTCTAAAAGAGTTTGGTTATTTGAGTGTTCCTGTTTTTTGTGATTTTGGATGATGAATGAGCGGGAGTTTTCTTTGGATCAGATAAGAGTTATTGGGTTTTGGGTGTTTTTTTTTCCAAAACATAGTCCAGCCTTCACTGATCCTACTTTTGAGCTGAAAAGCTAAATTCGCATCTGTTATGATGAAACTGATTTAATTACTGATTCAAGCAAGTAGGAAAAAAATTGACATGTTATATACTAGGGGAGAAGGCTTTTTATAAGCAAGTTCTTCTGACACCAGAGAAAGGAAAGCCAAAGTGATGGAAATTTACTCTGCGCATATCCTGCATAAACGGGCCTTTCAGAAACCAGCTTTGGTGTGGCACGAAAGCCATGCTGCAACAACAGGGCAGTGTCTGGGGCTCGTGAAAGGGCAGGAGTGTGTTGCTTTCTAAAGAAACCCTTCCATTCCACCCCCCTTTGCTCCAAACACAAGGGAGACTACATAGGCCGCAGAGTGGACTTCAGGCCACCTTTTACTAGTTTCCACCCATAAAAGTTGTTTCAACATTTATGACAGTATTTTTCCACTTTTTCCCCTTCAGCCCTACTCTCCTGTTTAATCAGTGATCACCTATCACCCTGCATCCAGATTTACTACCTTAAATTTAGGGCACTAGATTAAAAGTGAGAGATTTGTATAAGGGGAAGTTTACTTTTGAACCTGAAGTAAGATAGGCATTTATACTTAAGAAGTTCCTTTTAACAATAGTTAAAATTCCTATCAAGGTGAACATCAGTCCAATTAGCTGGCAATAATGTGCTGAGTTACAGTCAAACTTGTGACATGTGAAAAGAAGTCAGCTAAGATCAGAGTCCAGAAGTAGTTAGAGCTGGATGAGTCCAAGGCCAGCTCCTCCTTTCACAAGGGACAAGATTCAATCCTAGAGAAGAAAGGGACTTGCTAAGCGTTACACAAAAAATTCAGTATCAACGCTGGAAGTGGAAGCCAGAATCCCTGACTCAAGAGGGTCAGCTTTCTGTGGCCAATATTTCTCAGTTTTTTCCACCAAAGAACCCCAATGACAGAGAATTAAGACACTTCCTTCCTTGGGTCACAGAAAACGCCTCCTCCAAACTTAATGTTTCATTGGAGTTTGGAGTGTTTTCTTAAGAATGTATAATAATTTATATTCTATTCTATAATATATCCATATTTGTGCTAATATGAAATAATATTTGAGGTTCTGGTTCAAATGGTGAGGTAGGAGTATCCTGAGTTTACCTCCTCCCATAGATATACTGAATCTACAGCTATCTATGGAACAATTTCCTTTGTGAAAACCCGAGAGACTGGAGGCATGACCCCTTCACATCAGGCAAACAAGAGAGAAGTCACACTGAATGGATAGGAAAGGCTGAGACACTACCCTGCCATACCCCACCTCCACACCAGTGCGACAACCTGTAATTAAGAGGAAACACAAAACCTGGAGCTTTTCCCTGAGGAGTGATGGATTTGTACCCCACATTGGGTACCCTAACTTTTAAAACCAGCAGCACCTCAGAATATGGAGAAAAGGGAACCCACCTACATTGTTGGTGGGAACACAAACTGGGACAACCACTCTGGAAAAGAGTATGGAGTTCCTCAAAAAGTTAAAAATAGAGCTACCCTACAACCCAGCCATTGTACTACTAGGTGCTTATCCAAAGGAGACAAAAATGCTGATTTGGAGGGGCACATGCACATCAATGTTTATAGCAGCATTATTAACAATAGCTGAACTATGGGAAGAGCCCAACTGTCCATTGACTGATGAACAAAGAAGATATGGTATGTGTGTGTGTGTGTGTGTGTGTGTGTGTGTGTGTGTGTGTATGCAAGGGAATATTAGCCATCAAAAAGCATGAAATCCTGCAATTCACAATGAAGTGGATGGAACTAGAGGGTATTATGCTAAGTGAAATAAGTCAGTCAGAGAAAGACAGTACCATATGATTTCACTCGTATGTGGAATTTAAGAAACAAAACAGATGAGCATAGGGAAAGGGAAGGAAAAATAAGACAAAAATAGAGAAGGAGGCAAAAACAATAAGAGACTCTTAACTGTAGAGAACAAACTGAGGGTTGATGGAGGGGAAGAGGGGGGATGGGCTAGATGGGTGATGGGCATTAAGGAGGGAACTTGTGATGAGCACTGGGAGTTATATGTAAGTGATGAATCACTAAATTCTACTCCTGAAACCAATATTACACTATGTGTTAACTAACTTGAATTTAAATAAAAATTTGGGAGGACTAAATACATAAAATAAAACAAAATAAAAATAAATTAAAAATAAAATTAAATAAAAATAAATAAAATAAAACCAGCACCTCAGAGATGAATCCCCAAAACATCTGGCTTTGAAGACAATGGGGCCTTTCCCCGTGAGATCCACGGGGCTGTGAGCACTGAGGTGCAGCTCTTAAAGGGCCCACCCACAGACTCACCCGTCTCTGGGCCCAGCACAAAAGCAGCCCTTTGAAAAGTGCCCAGAGTCTATGTGAAAGAGACTTATTTAATTGTAAAACATGGGTCTGAGGAACAGGGGCCTGCTGGGATACTCTCCAGAGCTGGAGGTTAGTGGGCACCATTTTGCACATTTTCCCTCTTCGCACATTTTGCACATTTCCTCTGCTTTGCGAATGCTGGCAGGCACCTTTACTTTCTTTCTTTTTCCTCTTTCTTCTTCTTCTTTTTTTTTTTTTCCTTGTTTCCCTCTTTTCTCAGTAGGTGCCATTCTCACACTCTCCCTTGCCACACTCCAGACCACCAGCATCTCCCAGAGTGGAGCTCCCACACATGTCAGGGGCCCTTGTCTTTACATGTGGTGACCTAGTTTTTATACCTGCCACCCAGGGGATACCCCCTTCTCACCTGGTTCTGGAGGCCAAGGGGGGCTTTTGTTCATGGGTCCCACAGGATCATAACAATTATGGAGACAGTTCATGACCCTTCACAGATAACAGACAGAAACACACCAGGCTTTCGGGGCAAGCTTTTGACTTGGCACACTTACAGGGTTCTACAGAGGGGCTCTCGGGAAGAAGAGGCCAGTAGACATAATCTTTGCACTCTCCACCTGCCTCTCTTCAGCTCACTGGCATTCCAGAGAGAGTCTGTACCTTTGTCTGGTGCCCTGATTTTTATGTCTGTTGCCACCTCTACATCATCAGGCTCTGGTGGGTTTATACTTTCAGGTTCCACAGGACTTTAACCCATGGAGAAAGAGATTTTAAATGGCTACCACCCCCAGGGCACGGCAAGAAACAACAGACCCAGGAGCTCAGTCTTTCTGTGAAAGTGGCCTACTAAGCTGAGGGGTAGGCTTCTAATTAAACACACATTTAAGAGCTGTCTGTAACCTTTCTTGAGACTCTAGAGAGTGAGCCCTTTCTTCCTGTTCTCCCTCTGCTGTGCCCCAGCATCTCTCAGAGGGAATCTCTTACACATGGCCAGTAGCCCAATTTTTATATCTGGTGCCCTGGTTTTTGTGGCACTTGTCCCAAGGATACACCTTAATTGCCTGGCTCTGGTGATCAGGGGGCTTTCCTTTCCTGAGTTCCATGGGTCTTTAAAAATCAGAGACACAGTTCTTGGCAGCCTTGTCCCAGGAAGCTGGATAGACAGCAATTGAAACATAACCCCAGGCGTTCTGTGTAAAATAAACTACTTGCTAGTCATGGGGCCTTGAACTTCGGGGCAGGTTTCAGGTTTGGTGTACATCTAGAGGCCACAGAGGCACTCGTGGGGAAAACAAGCCAGGGGCATCATCGTTGCACTCTTCCTCTGTCTCACTACAGCTCACTGAAATCTCCCAGAAAAGAGCTGGTATATTCATCCAGAGTCCCAATTTTTGCAACTGCCACCCAGGAGACACCCCCAGATCATCTGGCTCTAAAAGCCAGCCAGGCTTATGTGTGCAGTCCCACAGAACTGTATATACTTGTATTCTCTAAAAGCCGCTGCCTAAGCATCTGTTTTCCAATCAGCCTGAATCTACATGCCAACTGGGATCCCCCACCACCATGGGGACACCGACTGGTTTTGGCACACCCTTAAGTACTGGCCTGTTAAAAATATAACAAACTTCTTGGGCAATCACGAAGGTTTGGAAGACAACCAAGATCAAAAAGGGCAGGGTCGAGGGCGCCTGGGTGGCTCAGTGGGTTAAAGCCGCTGCCTTCGGCTCAGGTCATGATCCCAGGGTCCTGGGATCGAGGCCCGCATCGGGCTCTCTGCTCAGCAGGGAGCCTGCTTCCTTCTCTCTCCTCTCTCTCTGCCTGCCTCTCTGCCGACTTGTAATCTCTCTCTCTGTGTCAAATGAATAAATAAAAAAATCTTAAAAAAAAAAAAAAAAGGGCAGGGTCGAACAACAAGGTTCAGTTCCTACACAAAACCAACCTTTCAAGACTGAAAGAGATGGTTGTTTCAATTAATTCATGGAAACCAATGCAGAAAGTCAAGCAAAATGAAGAAACACAGAAATACATCCCAAAGGAAGAACAAGATAAAATGTCAGAAAAAAGAATTCATAAAAAAGAAAAAAAAGAGATAAGTAATTTATTTGATAAAGAGTTCAAAATAATGGTCCTAACACAGTGAGAACTTCATGTTGAAGAGAAAGAAAATAGAAGAAAGTTCCAAAAAGAAGGCACAGAACTGAAGAACACAGTAGCTGACTGAAAAAATACACTAGAGGGGTTCAACAGGAGAATAGGTGAAGCAGAAGAAAGGATTAGTAACTCAAAGTCTCACCCAAACAGAGCAGCAAAAAGAAAAAAGAATAAAAAAAAGTAAAGATAGTGTAAGGGATTTATGAGACAACATCAAGCAGATGACATTCACTATAATTATAGGAGTTCCAGAACTAGAGGAGAGAGAAAGGGGCATAAAAATTCTTGGAAGAAATAATGACTGAAAACTTCCTTACCTGGGGAAAGAAACAGACATTCAGATCTAGAAAACCCAGAGAATTCTAAATAAGAGGAAGCCAAAGAGACACACACCAAGACACAATATAATTAAACCGTCAAAAGTTAAAGGCAAGGAGAGAATCTTGAAAGTAGTGAGAGAAAAACTTGTTACATACAAGTGAGCCCCCATAAGAATATCAACAAATTTTTCAGCAGAAATTTGCAGGACAGAAGACAGGGGCACAATATATTCAGAGTGCTAAAAGAAAAAAAATTCCCAACAAGAATATTCTATGTGATAACGTTATCATTCAGAATTGAAGGAGAGATAAAGACTTATCCAGACATGCAAAGGCTAAAGGAGTTAATCAACACTAAACCGGCCTTATAAGAAATGTTAAAGGGACTTCTCTAACCTGAAAAGAAAAGGCACTAAGTAAGTAATAAGAAGGCATATAAAAGTAAAATTCTCACTAGTAAAGGCAAACATTAATAAAAGTAGTAGATTATTCACCTATAAAGCTAGTATGAAGATTAAAAGGCAATAGTAGTAACAAATAACTATAACTATAATAATTAGTTAAGGGACGTACAGGATTAAAACATGCAAAATGTGACACTAGAAACAAAACGCAAAGGGGCGCCTGGCTGGGTCAGTTGGTAGAGCATGCGACTTTTGATCTCAGGGTTGTGAGTTCAAGCCTCAACTTAGGTGTAGAGATTACTTAAAAATAAAACCTTTAAAAAAATTGCAGAGGGGGAGGATAAAATGCAGAGCTATAGATTGCACTCAAAATTAAGTTATTATCAACTTAATATATGTATCAGTCTATTTTAGTATATATATTTTGTAAATATATATACATACATATATACATACATATATATATATTTATATTGCTAAATATAAGACTTATGGTAACCACAACAAAAACATCCATCAAAGAAGACTGAAAACCAATCCTTTTCTTTTTTGTTTTTGGGGTTTAAAAATTTTTTTTAAAGACTTCATTTCTTTTTTTCTTTAGAGAGAGTGCAGGAGCCGGGTAGAGGGGCAGGGGAAAAAGGAGAAGCAGACTCCCCACTGAGCAGGGAGTCCAACACAGGACTCCATCCCAGGACCCTGGGATTGAAGGCAGATACTTAATCTACTGAGCCACAAGGCACCCAAAACCAATCCTTTTCAAACTCTTCAAAAAAAAAGAAAAGAAAAGAAAAAAAATTGGAAAGCAGGGAATGCTCCACTCCCAAATTCATTTTACAAAGGCAGAATTACACTGATACCAAAATCAGACAAGGATGCCACAAGAAAAATTCCAGGCCAATATTTCTGATGAACAGGGATCCCCTAATCCTCAACAATATTAGCAAACTAAATTCAACAATACATATAAAGGATTATAAAACATGATCAGGTGGAATTTATTCCAGAGATGCAAATATGATTCAATCAATCAAATCAATTAACATTCCATACAACATAACAAAATGAAGCATAAAAATAATACGATCATCTCACTAGCTGCAGAAAAAGCATTTGACAAAATTTATCAGCAATTTATAATAAAAACCCTCAAGAAATCAGGTATAGTAGGAAAGTACTTTAACATAATAAAGGCCATATGTGACAAGCCCATAGATAACATTATACTTAATGGTGAAAAGCTTAAAGATTTTTCTCTTAAGATCAGGAACAAGACAAGCTTGCCCACTCTTTTTGCTTTTATTCAGCATAGTATTGGAAGTCAAGCCAGGGCAATTAGTCAAGAAAAAGAAAAAAAAAAGGCATCCAAATTGGAAAGGAAGAAGTAAACCTGTCACTATTTGCAGATGACTTGATACTATATATAGAAAACCCTAATGACTCTGCCAAAAAAAAATGTTAGAACAATAAATGAATTCTGTAAAGTTGCAAGATAAACAGAAACTAGTTGGGTTTCTGCACAGTAATAACAAATTATCAGAAGGAGAAATTAAGAAAACAATTCCATTTATAATTGCATCAAAAAGAATAAAATACCTAGGAATAAACTTAACCAGGGAGGTGAAAAACTTGTACACTGAAAACTTTAAGACACTGATGAAAGAAATTTAGGAAGACACAGATAAATTTAGGAAGACACCACAGGTGAATGCCAGAAATACAAGATATTTCATGTTCATGGATTGGAAAACAACACTGTTAAAATGTCCATAACGCTCAATGCAATCAACAAATTTAACGTAATTCTTTTCAAAATTCCAATGACATTTTCCACAAAACTAGAAAAAGCAATTCTAAAATTCTAAAAAGAGCCTGTGAACTCCTTGACATACATTTTCGTGATGAATTTTTGGGTTTGACACCAAAAACAAAGGCAAGAAAGGCAAAAAGAAACTACATCAAACTAAAATGCTTCTGCACAACAAAGGAAAACATCAACAAAATAAAAAGGCAACCGCCTGAATGAGAAAAAATATTTGTAAATGATATATCTGGCGGGGGGCGGGGTTAATAGGCAAAATATATAAAGAACTCATACAACTCAATAGCAAAGAAACAATATGATTTTGGGACACCTGGGTGGCTCAGTCAGTTAAGCAACTGCCTTGGGCTCAGGTCCGAATCCCAGCATCCTGGGATGGAGCCCTGCATCAAGCTCTGAAGCAGGCTTCCTGTTACTAATAGCCTACTGTTGACTGGAAGGGTACTACTAACATAAACAGTTAATTAACACATATTTTGGATAGCATATGCATTATATACTACATTCGTACAATAAGTAAGCTACAGAAAAGAAAAAGCTATTAAGAAAATCATAAGAAAGAGAAATAAAAGAACTAAAATCTAACCAAGCTGAAATCAAAAAAGCTATTAATGAGGTGCAATTGAAAATGGAGACTCTTACTGCTAGGATAAATGAGGCAGAAGACAGAATTAGTGATTTAGAAGACAAAATGTCAGAGAATAAAGAAGAGGAGGAAAAGAGAGACAAACAGCTACTGGACCATGAAGGGAGAATTCCAGAGATAAGTGATACCATAAGACGAAACAATATTAGAATAATTGGGATCCCAGAAGAGGAAGGGGGGGGCAGAAGGTATATTGGAGCAAATTATAATACAGAATTCCCCTAATTTGGCAAAGGGAACAAGCATCAAAATCCAGGAGGCACAGAGAACCCCCCTCAAAATCAATAAAAATAGGTCCACACTCATCCTCTAATAGTAAAACTTACAAGTCTTAGTGACAAAGAGAAAATCCTGAAAGCAGCTCAGGACAAGAGGTCTATAACATACAATGGTAGAAATATTAGACTGACAGCAGACCTATCCACAGAGACCTGGCAGGCCAGAAAGAGCTGGCATGATATATTCAGAGCACTCAATGAGAAAAATATGCAGCCAAGAATACTATATCCAGCTAGGCTGTCATTGAAAATAGAAGGAGAGATAAAAATCTTCCAGGACAAACAAAAACGAAAGGAATTTGCAAACACCAAACCAGCCCTACAGGAAATATTGAAAGGGGTCCTCTAAGCAAAGAGAGCCTAAAAGAAACAAGACCAGAAAGGAAGAAACACAATATACAGTAACAGTCACCTTACAGGCAATACAATGGCTCTAAATTCATATCTCTCAATAGTTATTCTGACTGTAATTGGACTAAATGCCCCAACTAAAAGACACAGGGTATCAGAATGGATAAAAAAACAAGACCCACCCATATGATGTCTATAAGAAATTCATCTTACACACAAAGACACCTCCAGATTTAAAGTGAGGGGGTGGAAAACAATTTACCATGCCAATGGACAGCAAAAGAAAGCTGGAGTGGCAATCCTTATATCAGATAAATTAGATTTTAAGCCAAAGAATATCATAAGAGATGAGGAAGGACACTATATCATACTAAAAGGATCTGTCCAACAAGAAGATCTAACAATCATAAATATCTATGCCCCTAACATGGGAGCAGCCAATTATATAAACCAATTAATAACAAAATCAAAGAAACACATTGACAAGAATACAATATTAGTAGGGGACTTGAACACCCCCCTTACTGAAATGGACAGATCATCAAAGCAAAAGATCAACAAGGAAATAAAGGCTTTAAATGACACCCTGGACCAGTTGGACATCACAGATATATTCAGAACATTCCATCCCAAAACAACAGAATACACATTCTTCTCCAGTGCACATGGAACATTCTCCAGAATAGACCATATTCTGGGTCACAAATCAGGTCTCAACAGGTACCAAAAGATTGGGATCATTCCCTGCATATTTTCAGACCATAATGCTCTGAAACTAGAACTCAACCACAAGAGGAAAGTTGGAAAGAACTCAAATACATGGAGGCTAAAGAACACCCTACTCAAGAATGAATGGGTCAACCAGGAAATTAAAGAAGAATTAAAAAAATTCATGGAAACAAATGAAAATGAAAACACAACTGTTCAAAATCTTTGGGACACAGCAAAAGCAGTCCTAAGAGGAAAGTATATAGCAATACAAGCCTTTCTCAAGAAACAAGAAAGGTCTCAAGTACACAACCTAACTCTACACCTACAAAAGCTAGAGAAAGAACAGCAAAGAAAG
>LNAC01000527.1:847671-857780 GCA_002007465.1 Ailurus styani | reverse complement strand
GGATAGGGTGGATGGGTTATGGACATTGGGAAGGGTTTGTGCTTTGGTTAATGCTATGAAAGGTGTAAGCCTGATGATTCACAGACCTGTACCCCTGGGGCAAATAATAATAATTAAAAAAAAAACTCAGAAAAAAAAAACCCCATCATAAGAAAGAGAAAATAGGCCCTTTTGAGTGACTCAGTCGGTTAAGTGTCTGATTCTTGATTTGGGCTCCGGTCATGATATCAAGGTTGTGAAATAGAGCCCTTCATCAGGCTTCACACTGGGCATAGAGCCTACTTAAGATTCTCTCTGTCTCTCTCTCTCTGCCCTTACCCCCTCATAAAGAAATAAGAAGAAGAAGAAAGAGAAAATACTTTTACAGTACTGTATTGTATTTATTGAAAAAATCCGCTTATTTAAGTGGACCTGCATAGTTCAAACCCATGCTGTTTAAGAGCCAACTATATAATGTTTTGTCAATTATACCTCAATAAAAATAATAAATATTTGAATTTTTTAAATTTATTTTTTTAAGATTTTATTTATTTATTTCACAGACAGAGAGAGATCACAGGAGGCAGAGAGAAAGGCGGGGGTGGGGGGAAGCAGGCTCCCCACTGAGCATGGAGCCTGATGCAGGCCTTGATCCTAGGCCCCTGAGATCATGACCTGAGCCAAAAGCAGAGGCTTTAACTCACTGAGCCACCCGGGCACCCAATATTTGAATTTTTTTTACCAATTTCAATCATATACACTTTTCACCAAAACATAGTCTAGTAAAATTGATGTTTCAGAAAAATTCATCATTTTCTTGCATACTCCTGGCATAATGTATTTGAGAAGTACAGTGTATTTGAGAAGTACAGTAGTCCATGAATCCTTGCAGAAACCAAGCAGTAGGCTGAAAAAATATTGAATTATCTTTACCTTTTCTTGATACTGACTTTTCAAATTAAGCTTAAAACTAGTATTTTTGCATATGAAAGGAAGTCATACTCTTTCTTTACTGTCATCTTTATCTTCTGTTTTCTTAACCTTGTGGTAAAAAGAATAGGGCATAACTCTATGCTAAAAGAAGGTCTGCTGATTTGTAGACTTTCTGGTAAAATGGGGATAAACTTGGAGAAAAAATGTTGAATTATTAAATGTAATTCTGACTAAGCATAAATATGCTTTAATTATTAAATTAAATTGTTTAATTTTATGTCATAAAATTACATGATATAAATCATTATTATTATAATTATATAACTATTCTGTGTGGTTATGTAATTCTTATACATAATTATATTATTAACAAATATTATATAATAATTATAAATCATTGATGTTATGGCTACTGCTATTATAATCAATATAAGTGAACTTGAATTACTACATGTAGTTTGGACTCAGTAGAAGCAAGCTTTATGGATTAGCTTAAAGAATGTTCAGGTCCAGAAATTTCATCGAAGTTGTCTGTGATCCCTTACAAGTAAAAATTTTTGAGTATTTCTAAAAACCTTTCAATTTTCTTTTTATAGTTGAAAAAATCAAGACCAAAATAAAATTTATTCTACACATCCATGGTGAATGCCAAGAAATACAAGGCATGGCCCCATCTCCAGAAGCTTATAATGATACTGTCAGTCATGATGATGATGATATCACCTGAGGGGTAGGAGGCAATGCAGACTTGATTTCTTTTATAATGACAGCTGGGAGTCCATAATCCTGAATAAGCAAGGACAACTGAGGCCCCACTACCCTAAAACAAGGCCTTCACACCCATAGGAGAGACTGCCTTCTGACAAAATACAGAAATATACTTCCACGATGCCTAGCCAATGAGCCTGGATATCTCCAGACCTCAGACACTCTTCTTTCCTGAGACCCAGGTCACAGAGTCTCATCCCTGGTGCCCAATTTTTGATCTGGATCAGGTTCCTTGTTCGACAGTAAACCTTCCCTCAGTACTACATCTTTGCTTCCAGAATCACTATTTCTTCTTAACAGAAGAAAATAAAGTTAGAAAGGCAGGTGGGGTCCAGGAAATGGAGGGTTTTGACTGAAGGTGGAGTAAATACCTGCAAAATTACAGCAAAATTACTAGGAATAGAAACTGAGTATGTGCTTATACCTGAAAGTGGTAAACTTGACACAACTGTTAAATATTCCTCTGAAATGTCCAGTTAAGTGATGCTTTTTTTTAACTGGAAAACTCAATTTTGGATAAAAAATCCAAAAGAAAATTGAAGAGTTATGATAAAATGTGTATAATTCTAAAGATTTACACAAATCAACTCAATTACTAGACTCTTTTTTATTGTATACATTAAGAATTTTTGGTGGTAATAAGATTTTAGAGCTAGATTTAAAGCAGAAACAATGATCCAGGAAATCAAAAGGGAAAGAGGCAAAGCAACCAAGTGCTTTGTACTGGCTCTATGACTAGCATACTTGAGTGATATGTAGCCAATGTCATCAATTTTATTTTTTTAAAGGTGTTATTTATTTATTTGAGAGATAGAGCACATGCCCACATGCAGAAGGAGGGGAGGGGCAGAGGAAGAGGGAGAAGCAGACTTCCTACTGAGCAGGGAGCCAGTCATGGGGCTCAATGAGCCCAGGACCCTGGGATCATGACTTGAGCTGAAGGCAAATGTTTAACCCACTGAGCCACCTAGGTGCCCCTCATCAATTTTATTTTTATATATGCCTTTGAGTTGTGTTACTTTACCTTTAGAAGGCCAAGAGCTTGCCTTTTCAACCTTGAAAAATCTAAGTCCTGATAATGTTCAGTCATTGACTGGCTAATCCTTCTTTGGCAAAGAATATACTATAAAATTAATGGACTTTAATGAGCACTCCCTAGTTATAACTTAGAATCTTAGGTTAAACTGTGCTTTGTTTATTTCAGATGCTACCCTTGAGGCATGTGACAGCTGGGTACAACTTGAAATACCTCCTGCCTCCTTGTATATTACATATTAATTTCAACTTGTTAATGACTGTAGTGTTTGTGCTGTGAATGGAATGGGACTCTTTTATTATGGTAATTTACAGTCCAATGTCCATCTATTTTAGAACAGATTGGAACTATCAGCAGGCTAAAGTTAATTTGTAACTCACAAGTAAGAAATCTTACAAGTCCCAGCACAAAGTGTGCTATTTATTTAAACGGTGAGTACAGGGTCTATCTGCAATTTAGCATCTGAAGATCCTTCCCAAAGTCCATGGGGTTGATTTCTCCAGACTTGATTGATGCCAATTGGGGAAAAAAGTGTTTTTCACAACGAATCTTGGAATACTGAAAAAATAAAATAATTTTTTTAAAAGTGTTTTTCATATTAAGGAATATGAATTTCATTTAAGTGGCTCTAAAGGGAAAGAGTGCAGTACATTTGATGTAAAATGTGTAAAATTAGGCCTACTGACTCTTTCTTGCTCTTTTAGACAGAAAGTGCACCCCTGATAGAACATCCAGGTAGGAGTATAGGTTGCCGCTGTGTCACACAAACAATAAAAAAAAAAAAAGAGGGTCTGGAACTTCAGTGATCATATTTTCAAAGTACTGAGTAGTGATTATCTTCCTAATAAATATAAAAGGGATTATACATTTTACTGGTTAGTCATCAACCCTAGGAAAGAACTGTTATTTGAAAAATAAGGGGAAATTTTTCACTCTGCATTTTCAGGCTAATTTGCTTCTTACTTTTAGGGTAGAAAAGAGTCGTGGTAATTTTAAATACTTCACAAGCAATGACTGCATTTCATGGTATTTTTATGAGAAGAATAAAAGATGAAAGGTTGTCACAGTGCCCAAATTACTTCTCAGAAAAAACAAGTTCTGTTGTACTGGGGTGGGAATTCAGTGGTGAGCAGCTATATGGGGTTAACTTGGGTAAACTTTTACACATAAGTAGTAAACTATAAAACTGTGTTATGGGTGCTCATAGTGGAAGATAAACATACTATACAGGCATACACATGGTCTAACATAAACCAGCTGTAGGGACTGAACTGTGTCCCCCCAAATTCGTATGTTGAAACCCTGACCCCTAGTGTCTAAGAATGTGACTGTATTTGGTTAGTGCTCACTTCAGCTGCACATATACTAAAATTGGAATGATACGGAGAAGATTAGCATGGCCCCTGCATAAGGTTGACATACAAATTCATGAAGTGATCCATGTTTAAAAAAAGAAGAAAAAAGAGGTCATTAGGTTAGAATGAGGCCTTTAGGGTGGGTCTTAGTCTAATCTGACCGGTGTCCTTACAAGAAGGGATTAGGACACACTGAGACACACCAGGGGTGCCATGGGCAGAGGGAAAACCACAGGAAGCAGCAGCAAGGAGGCAGCTGCCTGCAAAGGAAGGAGAGAGACCCAGCAGAAACCAACCCTGCTGACACCTTGATCAAGGACTTCCAACATCCAGAACTCTGAGAAAATAAATTTCTGTTGTTTGAACCACCTGGGCTGGGGTATTTTGTTTCAGCAGCCCTAGCAAACTAATACACCAAGAATTAGGGAAGGCATCCTGGAGAAAGGGGTGGCTCAGGTTAAGAGGACTGTAGAAAGGCCATTTTAGAAAACAACAACAACAACAACAAAAATGGACATCTGGGTGATTCAGTCAGTCAAGCATCTGCCTTCAGCTCAGGTCATGAACTCAGGGTCCTGGGATCAAGTCCTGTGTTTGGCTCCCTGCTCAGCGAGGAGCCATCTTCTCCTTCTTCCTCTGCCCCTACCCCTGCTCATGCTCTCTCTCTCCCTTTCTCTCATTCAGATAAATAAATAAAATCTGAAAAACAAAACAAAACAAAACAAACAGCCATGTAAAGGCCTAGAGCTGAGAGAGATCATGATACTTTCCAGTGGCTTGAAAGAAGTTAAGTATAGCCTGGGGCATAACACGCAAGTGAGGAGGGCAAAAAAAGGGGAATTGTCGTGGACAGTAGTTACTTT
Source organism: Ailurus styani (assembly GCA_002007465.1). NCBI lineage: Eukaryota > Metazoa > Chordata > Mammalia > Carnivora > Ailuridae > Ailurus > Ailurus styani. Next base: position 852,846 of record LNAC01000527.1, on the reverse strand, counting down.
TGGCTGTCTAATACCTGAGCAGCCTTTCTGTTTTAGGAGAATCCCAAAATCAGCAGGAGGAAGCTCAAAGGGAGCAGATACCCTGTCTTTGAGCTCCCAGAACCTGATATACTGACCTAAAGCCAGTCAGCTTATGTTTCCATCTGGGACTTTGATTCTGGATGGAGGAAAATGAAGGGCAGGATGGTTAGAAATGGTTCATAGTGCCTAGAACCCAGTGTCCAGTGGTAAGGCAGAACGTGCCAGAAACAATGGAATACAGCTATGTGACATCAAGTGTCCAATGACAAGATGACAGGAATCAAGTGGACAGCAAGTATTAAGGTATCAAGACGACAGGTGCCAGGGTGCCTGGGTGGCTCAGTTGGTTAAGTGTCTGCATTGGCTCAGGTCATGATTCCAGGGGTCTGGGATCAAGCCCCGCATCAGGCTCCCTGCTCAGCAAGGGGGTCTGCTTCTTCCTCTGCCTCTCCCCCCTGGTTTGTGCTCTCTCTCTTGCTCACTCTCCTTCTCTCAAATAAATTAAATCTTTAAAAAAAAAAAGATGAGAGATGCCTATAGAGCAAACTAAGCAAGGGGACCAATTTGCACTGGTTTGCCCAGGATTTTCCTGATTTTATAACTGAAAATCCCGCATCCTGGGAATTCTCTCAGTCTTGAGCGAGCTTCAGGTCTTGCTCTCCACAACTTAGGCGGCTTGTTCCTCTGATTTGATTTTGTCTGTGCCTTACCTCCCTGAATTTCTTTTGTTTTTCCAAGGCTTATTCCTTGGCCTCTCTGACAATTCTGTAAGTTACATGATATCTTTCTAAAAAAATTCCTTTTCTGCTTAAGTTAGCATGAATTGGTTTTTCTTGACTGCAGCAAAGAGTCCTGAGTACTGAGACTGTGAAGGGCCTTGTAAGTCCTGTTATGAGTTAAGACCTTGTCCGGAGCTCAAGGCAGGGTGGGGAGAGAGGGCACCAGTAGGTTCTAAGTAGGGAACACTGTCCAGTCTAAATCCATCCCCTCTCACACCTGTGTTATCCTTGGTGACTACCCAGAGAGCAAGTCAGCCAAAACCTGGCCCAGCACTTCCCCAGTCCACTGGAATTTTTGTCCTGTGTTGATGGTATCCCTACATCTTCAAACTCTTTCCCCACTATTCTCTCACCTCTCTGCTCTTTAATGGGGAAAACTGGCTGTACTCTAAGGACGATGCTTCCCATGAGGCCCTCTCAGGTTACTCTCTCATTGCTCAGGGATCCCAGCGTCAGGAAGTAGGGTTAGTAGCTTCTCTTGACTTCCCCACACTGCTTCCATACCATCAGTTCCCCACCCTCTTGCAACCCTTCTGTGGCTGTGAATCTCAAGCCAATCCCAAGGTTGTTTCAAACCTCTTCCAACTTTCTCCTTGCTCTTCCTCATTTATTTGCCACCTGACCCAGTATACCTCATTCCAGTGACCTCAACTCTGGACTACAAATCTCAAATGGTTTCCTCCAGATCACACCTATCATCAAATCTGGACCTTGTTACCATCTCAAAACTGCACTACTTCCATCATCACTCATTCAGAAAGCCTACTCTCCAATCTGTTGAAGTAACCCTACTGCAATTGTTCCTCCGACCTCATCAGCACTTCTAACCTGACTCCTCTACTCTCCTCCTATTCATTAGCTCCATTTAGTTCAGTTCCCCTTTTATTTATATTAAATTTTATGTCTACCATTAAAACTCATTTTTCCCCTCTGCCCTTTCTTTGCAACTGCTTAACAAATTCTAACCCTGGATGAATTCCACGATTGCCACCATTTTTTATGTCTGTACTTAGTGAAGATCCAGCAGAGAAAATGGGACCAGGAGAGTGCTCATTATAACAAGTGCCCTCCTTATTACCCATCACCCATTTATCCCATCCCCCACCCACCTCCCCCCATCAACCCTCAGTGTGTTCTCTATTATTAAATGTCTCTTATGGTTTTGGAGGGAAGGGGTAGGGTGAATGGGTTATGGACATTGGGGAAGGTTTGTGCTATGGTGAGTGCTGTGAAAGGTATAAGCCTGATGGCTTAATGATTCACAGACCTGTCCCCCTGGGGCAAAAAAAAAAAGTCTCTTACATTTTTTTCTTTTCTTTTTCTCTCTTTTTTTCCCCTTCCCATACGTTCATGTTTTGTTTCTTAAATTCTACATATGAGTGGGCACCTGGGTGGCTCAGTGGGTTAAGCCTCTGCCTTTGGCTCAGGTCATGATTTCAGGGTCCTGGGATCAAGCCTCTCAGCGGGCTCTCTGCTCAGCAGGGAGCCTGCTTCTCCCCCCACCTCTGCCTGCCTACCTGTGATCTCTCTGTGTCAAATAAATAAATACAATCTTAAAAAAAAAACCCTACATGAGTGAAATCATATGGTATTTGTCTTTCTCTGACTTATTTTGCTTAGCCCTATATACTTTAACTCCATCCATGTTGTTGCAAATGTCAAAATTTCATTCTTTCTGATGGCTGAGTAATATTCCATTATGTATATTTACCCATCTTCTTGATCCATTCATCAATCAAAGGACATTTCTGTTCTTTCCATAGTTTGACTATTGTTGATCAAAATCCTTAAATCATGAGTTTCTGAGGCTAAGTTCTAGGCTCTCTTTTCTCATGCCTCCACACCTTCCTCTACAGTAACAATCTCATGCACTCCCACACTTTAACTCCATCAATTTTTGGGAGACTGTGAATTCCAAGTGTATATCTCCAGATGGAATCTCTTCTCTGAGCTTTACATTTTTATGTATGGTTGCCTACTCAAACATCTCTATTTGCACATCGTACAGACATCTGAAACTCAACATGTTCACATTCAAAATTAAACTTATTTTCTCGCAAATCTCCATATTAATTAGTGGCACTAGAGCTTCCCCCCATTGCTTATGCTAAACGTAAGATTCATGCTTTTTGCTTGCTTCTCATTCACCCCTGCCTCTATGTGGAATTAATTACAAGCCCTGACAATTTATTCATAAACAATTGAGAGCCAACTATTTTTTTTTTTTTTTTTTTTCACAGAGGGAGAGAGATCACAAGGAGGCAGAGAGGCAGGCAGAGAGAGAAGGGGAAGCAGGCTCCCTGCTGAGCAGGGAGCCCGATGCGGGCCTCGATCCCAGGACCCTGAGATCATGACCTGAGCCGAAAGCAGAGGCTTTAACCCACTGAGCCACCCAGGCGCCCGAGAGCCAACTATTTTCAGGCACTTCCCTAGGCACTAGGGTATAGTCTACAACAAAAAAGATAAAAATCTCTGTTCTCTGTGGAGCTTTTATTTGAGAAATACAAGCTTTGTGACCCCAACATTTTGTCTGGCAATATGAGTGTATGTTCAGTAAGTGATAGCTTCATTACAATATTTTAAATGAAGGAGATGATTGACCCCTCTTTGGTTAAGTAATACCATGCTTAAAAAGCCACCAAGTATAAAGGAACTTGAATTTGTTTCCAGTAAAATTTTTTTTGGAGAAAGCTAGAAATTTATAGAATTTTAGAGCTGTTGATAGTTCTATAGAATTATAGAGCTAGAAATTTATAGAAATTTAGGCCTGGAGTCCTAAAATCATAATAAAAATTGTCTAATATATTGAAGTGCAACAACTTGAGAGAAGAGCTGTACAGCGTTCTCTATTTCAACAAATATGTAATAAACATGCACTTTCAGCTAGACATTGTAGCTAGATACTATCAAAAATTGTGTAAGAGTTTACCCTCTTCCCAAGCTAACAATCTAACACAGTTTCATAAATGCTCGCAGAAAGTACCAAGGGACTTTATTCTTCACAGCACAGCAAGCACCCTGAGCTTCATATTCCTTTCAGTTCTCCTTGCCTCCCCAAGTCCCATGATGGTAGGCTGGGTGGATGCTGCACTTGCAGTGGGTTTGTGTCACAGCTGAGCAACCCTGAACTTAGGAAACTTTAATCTTTTATAATGGACAATAGGTCAAAGTGCCCAGGCTTTGCCTCAGAGGGAGACATTATCTTTGATATACTAGCAACAACAAACCTGCCTTTTGCAGGGAGGGAAACAGCTATCTCAATCATCCAAAACTGTTCCCTATATAGAGTTCTCCATGGAAAGAGAACCAAAAGAATCCATTTAATAAGATTTATTTTAAACAATTGTCTCCTGCAATTGTGCGACTGTCAAGTACAAAACTTGCAGGGCAGGACAGCAGGCTGGAGACCTAGGGAAGGGTTGATGTGGCCGCTGGGGTCTGAAGGCAGCCTGGAGGAAGATTTCTCTCCTCCTCCAGGGACATCAGTCTTTTCTCATAATTCTTTTAACTGATTGGATGAAGCCCACCTACATGATGGAGAGCAATCTGTGTACTCGAAGTCTACTGTTTTGTTAATTGTCTTTAAAAATCCTCACAGCGACATCTGTACTAGTATTTGACAAAAAAACCTAAGTACGGCTGACTCATTAAACTAACCACTATAGTCCAGAGATTCATAAAAAATTGTCCCCCCTTACTATATATCATTTATTTCCTCAAGATAACCTTGTGAATAATGATAATTAAAACATTATATTGACATACATACAATGTATTAAAGAAAATTATCTCCCGACATGTACTTAATGTTTGAAACTCATTACTGTTGTCTAGACTTCCCCTGCCTGACTCCCATTAACCTTCAAAATCTAAAACAAATTTTAATGATATTAAACAGTTATGCATTTCTCATTCATACTGTGCATTTATTTTTAGTATGAACCTGGTTCTAGGTGCTTGGGACACAAAATTTCAGTTCCTGCCCTTTAAGACACTTACCAGAAGAGACTACATTAAGAACTTGGATTAAGGCATACACAGGGTGCTGTGGGAACATCCAGACATGAGAAAGGAGGGAAGAAGCGGGCACATCTGAGCAACATTACAGGGTGACCAAAGGGAGGCAATGATTTCACGAAACTCGGGCTTCCAAGCTCCCATCAGTGTGATGGCTACAGGAGATACTTTAGAGTAACCTAGGATCATCCCCGGGCAATCCTCCTGACGGACTGCATCAAGACTTAAAAACTATCGGATTTTTTTCTTTCCCGCTCTAAATAGAGGCCGTTCACTGCGAACCCCGGCTACCCTGCCCCCGCCACGCACAGGCCGCCCCCGCCTCCACTCGCGTACAGCTCTGGGCCGGCCACGCCCC
>LNAC01000527.1:678493-847362 GCA_002007465.1 Ailurus styani | reverse complement strand
CCCCTGGCCGCACGCCCCCGCGCGGGTCCCCGGCGCGCCGCGCGGGGCGGCGGTTTGGTTTGCGGCGGGGCTCGGCCTGCCCACTGGTACGTCCTTCGGTCCCGCCTGCGGCTGGACGCGGCCTGCAGGCCCCATATCCGTCCACCCTTAAGTTTGGGCGTTGGTTCGCAAACGTAGATCCCCGAGTTTGTGTTACTCCCCTAAGCAGGGTTGGGCGGTGCTGCTCCGCACCGGATGGCGGTCCCAAGTCTGTCCCCCTACAACCGGGAAATTCGAACCCAGGTCGGACCTTTCCACCAGCTCTGGACTTTCATAGCAGATACACTGGATATTCATTTTTATTTTTGTGTGTTATATAAAGCTTTTGAAATTTTCTAATAAAACGTCTAATTTGTGAAATATGAGAAAACACAACAAGACATAAACCTGTACTCAACGTCACAAGGATGAAACAGATTTCCAAAGACTTGAAGTATTGTTTTTCCAGGATTCTTTCTAGGGCTAAAATCCCACTTTTCCTTTTACCAAGTGGATTTTGTGCTTGTGACTTTTTGAGGAACTACAATAGGCATCTTGGATGTAGACTATTCGCATATCCCACTGACTAGTAGGAGAATGTCATTAGAAAAACCAAACACTTTCCCATTTTTAAAAAAGATGTTACTGGCATTTAATTTATATTGAAGTAGTGTTATCCCCAGATTGTTTTAACACGAGTCGGTTGTTTTGTATATGAACTGCTTTTGAAACCTTGGGGAATCCAGAGGGCGGAAGGTGTAGTGTTTGCTCTGCCACCCATGCTTCACTTCACCTTTGCTGGCCTCACTTTCCACATCTTTAAGATTAATTTGCTTACTAGATAGATGCCCGTGCAGCAAAAGTCTCAGATGTAAGCAAATTCCATTGTGATGGTAACGAACAAGAAGGGTATCTAGTTCTAAAAGGTGCTTTTTTTTCATGACAGGTATGTAAGTTGAACTGACCGAAATGGGACTTATAATCAGAAAGTTCTCAAAGTGTAGTTCTCAGATCAGCATCACCTTTTTGGGGATCTTGTATTAGAAATGCTCACTGTAAGGAATAGAGGAGGTGGTGGTGACTCCCACCCAGGACTTAATGAATTAAAACTCTGCTGGTGGGGGAGTAACAATCTGTATTTTAACAAGCCCTTAGGTTTCTCATGCATGCTAAAGTTTGACAACCACTGTTTTAGCATTCTCTGAGCTAAAGCTTTTAAGTTAAAATATTTTCTCTATCTTATACCAAGGACTTATTTTTCATATTTTTATTTCTTGAAGTATAGTTGACATACATATTATGTTAGTTTCAGCTGTGCAACATAGTGATTTGAAATTTATATACATTACAGAATGATGACCACAATAAATGTAGTTACCATCTGTCACTAAAGTTATTACAATATTATGGTCTCTATGCTGTAATTTACATCCTCATGACTTATTTATTTTATAACTGGGAGTTTTTATCTTGGTGACTTTTAATACTTTTGGTGGTGTTTGGAGTGAACATTTCTTTCTTTTTTTTAAGATTTTATCTATTTATTAGAGAGAGAGCACGTGCACACAAGTTGGGGGGAGTAGAGGGAGAAGCAGACTCCCCGCTGAACAGGGAGGCTGGCAAGACTTGGGACTCGATCCCAGGATCCTGGGATCATGACCTGAGCAGAAGTCAAGACACTGAACCGACTGAGCCACCCAGGCACCTCTGGAGTGAACATTTCTATTTGATTGACATTTTTCTCTCATAGTTTTCATCTCTAAAAAGTAATGAAAGATTAACTCAGAAGACCTAAGTGTAACAGCTAAAACCATAAAGCTTTTAAAAGAAAACAGGTATAAATCTTCTTGATCTGAGATTAGGCAACACTCAGTTTTTATTTTATTTATTTATTTATTTATTTTATTTTAATTTTTTTTATTCTTTGCCCTAGGGGTACAGGTCTGTGAATCATCAGGCTTACATCTTTCACAGCATTCACCAAAGCACAAACCCTTCCCAATGTCCATAACCCATCCACCCTATCCCTACCCTCCCACCCCGCAGTAACCCTCAGTTTGTTTTGTGAGATTAGGAGTCTCTTATGGTTTGTCTCCTTCCCCATCCCATCTTGTTTCATTATTCTTCCCTCCCTACCCCCCACAACCCCCCACCCTGTCCCTCAGGTTCCTCATATCAGAGAGATTATATGATAATTGTCTTTCTCTGACTTATTTCGCTCAGCATAATACCCTCTAGTTCCATCCACGTCGTTGCAAACGGCACAATTTCGTTTCTTTTGATAGCTGCATAGTATTCCTTTGTATATATATACCACTTCTTCTTTATCCATTCATCTGTTGATGGACATCTAGGTTCTTTCCATAGTTTGGCTATTGTGGACATTGCTGCTATAAACATTCGGGTGCACGTGCCCCTAAGGATCACTACCTTTGTATCTTTAGGGTAAATACCCAGTAGTGCGATTGCTGGGTCGTAGGGTAGCTCCATTTTCAACTTTTTGAGGAATCTCCATACTGTTTTCCAGAGTGGCTGCACCAGTTTGCATTCCCACCAACAGTGTAGGAGGGTTCCCCTTTCTCCGCAACCTCGCCAACATCTGTCATTTCCTGACTTGTTGATTTTAGCCATTCTGACTGGTGTAAGGTGGTATCTCGCTGTGGTTTTAATTTGTATTTCTCTGATGCCGAGTGATGTTGAGCACTTTCTCATGTGTCTGTTGGCCATTTGGATGTCTTCTTTGGAGAAATGTCTGTTCATGTCTTCTGCCCATTTCTTGACTGGGTTATTTGTTTTATGGGTGTTGAGTTTGAGAAGCTCTTTATAGATTTTGGATACTAGCCCTTTATCTGATATGTCATTTGCAAATATCTTCTCCCATTCTGTCAGTTGTCTTTTGGTTTTGTTGACTGTTTCCTTTGCTGTGCAAAAGCTTTTAATCTTGATGAAGTCCCAATAGTTCATTTTTGCCCTTGCTTCCCTTGCCTTTGGTGATGTTCCTAGGAAGAAGTTGCTGTGGTTGAGGTCAAAGAGGTTGCTGCCTGTGTTCTCCTCAAGGATTTTGATGGATTCCTTTCTCACATTGAGGTCTTTTATCCATTTTGAGAACACTCAGTTTTTAGATGCAGCACCAAAAGCACGAGCAATGATGGAAAAAATGGAGAAGTTGTACATGATGAAAATTCAAGGACACCTCAAGGGGTACTATCAAGAAAACGAAAGGACAGCACATAGAATGGGATAAAATATTTGCAAACCAGTCTGATAAGGTCTAATATCTAGAATGTATAAAAGATTTTTGTAACTTGGATAAGACAAATAACCCAATTTTTAAAAACAGGCAAAGTATCTGAGCAGACAGTTCTCCAAAGAGATATACAATGGTCGATAAGTGTACGAAAAGATGTTCAACATCATTAGTCACCAAGGAAATGCAAATCAAAACCATAAAGATACCATTACATACCCATTAGAATGGCAGTAATCAAAAAGAGAGGCAATAACAAGTGTTGGCTAGGACATGAAGAAATTGGAACCTTCATACATTGCTAGTAGAATGTAAAATGTACAGTCACTTTGGAGTCTAGCAGCTTCTCCAAGAACTAAACGTAGAGTTGCCATATGACCCAACAATGCCATTCCAAGGTATACACTCAATAGAATTGAAAATTTATGTCCACACTAAACTCACACAAATGTTCATAGCAGTGTTATTCATAATAACCATAAAGTGAAACAATCCAAATGTCCATTAACTAATAAATAAAATACTATTCAACCATAAAAACGAATGAAGTGCTGTTGTGTGCTACAACATAGATATACCTTGAAAACATTATGTTAAGTGAAAGAAGCCAGACATAAAAGACTACATATTTGCCTGATGATTCATAGACCTGTACCCCTGGGGCAAATAATAATAATAATAACTAAAAAATAAATCACACAAAAAAATAAAAATAAATAAAAGACTACATATTTGATGATTCCATATGAAATGTCCAGAATTGGTAAATCCATAGAGACAAAGTAGATTAGTGCCACAGGCTGGGTGGAGGGAAGAATGGAAAGTAACTGCTGAAAGGGTCCCAGATTTCTTTATATAGTGATGAAAATGTTCTGGAATTAGATAGTGGTGGTAGTTACACAACCTCGTGAATATACTAAAAACCACTGAATTGTACGCCTTAAAAAGATAAATTTTGTATGTGAATTATATAAGAAATTAATAATTTTATATTTCACACAAAAATTTTTTTTAAAGGTTGCAAGTAGCCACGTAGGTTTGGCATTATACTGAGCAGTAAGATTAAGCTGAAATTTTTGTCAGAATTTATTGGCACACTTAAAATTATACAAGCTTTAAAGAAAATATGTATTTTAAGATAAAATAGTTCAATACTACATTTCTCGGGTAGCTTGCCTGCCCCCTCTGCCAAATTACATAAACTATTTCTCAGTTTGAAAGATTACTTGTGTGGGAATTCTTCCCAAATTCTCTAGTGATTACTGAATTTATTTACAGTATATGTATATAATAATTATATTTTCCGCGCACTTCTATTTTACTTTTCTCTGACATCTGTTTTATTCTGTCTTGCATTTTTTTCTCAACATTTTTTTTTAAGATTTTATTTATTTATTTGACACAGAGAGAGATCACAAGTAGGCAGAGAGGCAGGGGCAGAGAGACAGGAGGAAGCAGGCTCCCTGCTGAGCAGGGAGCCCCGGGGCTCGGTCCCAGGACCCTGAGATCATGACCTGAGCTGAAGGCAGAGGCTTTAACCCACTGAGCCACCCAGGAGCCCCTTTTCTCAACATTTTATTAGGAGATTTTCAAATGTACAGTTTACAGTGAACGTCATATCTGGTCCAGAGATTCTGCCATTAACATTTTTCTATACTTCCTTTATCACAAGCCAATTTATTTACCTATGTTAACTTTTTTATTTTTTTAAGGATTCTATTTGTTTGACGGAGAGAGAAAGAGACAGCAAGAGAGGGAACACAAGCAGGGGGCGTGGTAGAAGCAGGCTTCCCGCCCAGCAGATTGCCTAATGCGGAGCCTGGGCTCATGACCCAGGCTGAAGGCAGATACTTAATGACTGAGCCACCTGGGTGCCCCTATCCATGTTATTTTTATGCACATCAAATTAAATTACAGATCTTAAGCTTTTCCTTAAATACTTAGGTATGCATATTAGTTATAGTTTGATATGTATTTACATTTTTTTCTTTCAAGAAAAAATGTACAATGAAAAGAAAAACTTCAAGTATGCTTTTGTTGAGCTTTTACAAGTGTGTATACCAGTATAACCCAAACCCCTGTCAGGATATAGAATATGTATCACCCTAGAAAATTCTATAATCATGCCCTTTTCCATTCAGTCTCTAGTCCCAGTGCCTAGAAATAAACCACTGTTCTGATTGTTTTCAGCAATAGTTTTGCCTGTCCTAGAATTTTAAATCAATGAAACAACACATAACGTACAGTTTTGTGAGGCTTATTTCATTCAACGTAATTCTTCCATATTATGTGTGTCATCAGTGCATTATTTTTTATTGCTGAATAATACTTGTTTGCATAAATATGCCACATTTGCTTATCCATTCTGTTGATAGGCACCTGGTCCGTTTCTAGTTTTTGGCTATAAAGAATAAAGCTGCTGTGACCATTCTTATATAAATACTTTTGTGGACCAATGTTATCATTTCTCTCAGGTAAGTACTTGGAGTGGAGTTGCTAGGTCGTAAGAAATAAATGTTAATTTTATGAAACTGCCAGACTTTTTTTCCAAAATTGTACCATATTACACCCCCAGTGTATGACTATTTAGATTACTCCATCTTCTTGCTGACCTTTTGTGTTGTTTTTTGTGTTTTTTTTTAAGATTTTATTTATTTATTTGACACAGAGAGAGAGATTACAAGTAGGCAGAGAGGCAGGCAGAGAAACAGGGAGAGGAGGAAGCAGGCTCCCTGCTGAGCAGAGAGCCCGGTGCGGGCCTTGATTCCAGGTCGCTGAGATCATGACCTGAGCCGAAAGCAGAGGCTTTAACCTACTGAGCCACCCAGGCGCCCTGTTGTTGGTTTTTTAAATTTAACCATTGTGGTGGGTGTATAGTGGTTTCTGCATCACGTTGTAATTGACATACCTTCTTCTGCATTTGATACTAAGCTCTTTGAAAATAAGGGCAACCAACTGTACTTCTCTCGAGTGCCTGTCACTGTCCTTTTAATGTAATAGGTGTAATGTAAATTTGAAATGAGAGCAATGAGTGAATATTTTGACACCTAGTTTTGAGAATTTGACGTGAGGAAAATTTTAAGTAATAAAAGTATGTAGCAGTAAGTTTGACCAGAAAGGTTAAGTAGTTATATTTTATTTCAATTAAGAATTATTTCATATACCAGGAATATATTTACACTGCCAATTTTTCATAGGTACAAATGATGCAAAATGTACACCTGGCCCCAGACACAGATGAAGATGATCTTTATTCTGGTTATAATGACTACAATCCAACCTATGATACTGAGGTAAAAAAAAAAATCGAATTTTTTATGTTGATCTTTGCTAACAAGCTGGTTCATGAAAACTTTGGATTTGAGTGTTCTGCTTTATTATGCTTTAGATTAAATAAACTGGTTAAAAGCCTAGAAAAGTGCTATTACTGAAGTCTGTGCTAACTTCTACAAATAATACTAATTTCAGCAAAAGGGAAAATCATGAGAAATGCTATATAAACAAGTTAGGATCAATTATATACTTGTATTTTCCAGCACTGGCTATCTCAATGTGTAAGTAAAAAGATTTAAGTCACTCAAGGTATCTAAAACCAGTTTTTTTTAAATGCTATAAATTTGAAATGTTGTATAGTGACTTTTTCTTTTAATTAAATTATGAGTATTTTATAGAGAACTTAGGAAATAAAAATAAATGTAAAGAAAAATTAAAACCAAAGGAGTGGTCACCATCCAGAAATAAATGTTAGCTAACATATGATGCTTATCTCACCAAACACTTTCCTATGTGAATTTATGTGTATCTATGTGTATCTCTATATATTTTTGGATAAAATGGTATCATTTATCATCCATTTATATCCATCTTATGTATCTACTTAAAGATGAAATTAAGACAAATATTTGAATTTTTGAAAATATTTGAATATTTTAAATCTTTATATCATTGTGAGAGTTAGAGTTTCCAAACTATAAAACTAAACAAAACTTTTTTATAAAGTTACCTTCAATTAGGGTGTGAATAAAGTAAGGGTGACGGGTATGGTTGTTAATTGTTTTGCTAATATATAATAATCAAATACTAGCATTTATAGAACTTTATATGAATTTAGGAAATCCTATTCTAAAGTTTTTTATATTGCTTTAGAATTTTTCAATTGTTTTTCCCTTTGGAGAAAAATGGTGGTCTGTGAATGTGAGACCTGGAAAGAAAACAAGGAAAGAAAATAGAAACCATTCACTTACTCTATATGAAATAAAAATCTAAGAGATATAATCATTTGTAGATAATTTGAAAACATATGGAAGTTTGGAGAAAAATAAAATGTAAATCCTGCCACCCAAAGATCACTTATAGATTAATATAATTAATCACTTGACATTTTGCTATATTCCCTTCTTTTAATATACACAAGTGTTTTCCTCCTTGTGTACACTGTGTATACACGTAGATAGGATTATATAGACTCCTTTTCAAAAACTTACACTAAAACATAGGTGTTTTCCTAAGTTTGCATAGATTTTGAAAACCACTGGACCCATCCCCTTTTTTCCCAGTTTTAAAAGTATAAAAAATGTACATGGTCATTATTGAAAACAAAATTACCCATAATCCCATCACTCCAAAATAACTACTGTTAATATTTTGTTGCTTTGGTTTTCCTTCATGCATTCATGTACAGTTTTCTTTTAGCATCTTTGGAATTGAACTAGCATTTACTTTTCTGTTTGCTTTTGTACATTCAACTACATCATGAACAGTAACTCATGATACTAAGAATTTACATACAGTTGACCCTTGAACAACATGGGGTTTAGGAACAGTGACTCACCTTCTTCCCCCCATGCAGTCAAAACTCCACATAAAACTTTTGACTCTCCCAAAACATAACTACTAATAGCCCACTGTTGAAAAGAAGCCTTACTGATAACATTATCAATTAACACATAATTTGTATGTCTTAGATATCATATACTGTATCCTTATAATAATATATTTTTCTTAATTTTTTTAGTATTTTTAGGCTGGAGGGCTTGCAAGTTTTTTCAAATTGTCACAAGTCTCCAAAAATTTCCCAATATGTTTATTGGAAAAAATCCATGTATGATTAGACCCATGCAGTTCAAACCTCTGTTGTTCAAGATCAACTGTATAATTTTAATTGCTGCATTTTCCTGAATATGTATAGATGATTAGAACTATTTTTATTTATTTATTTATTTAAAGATTTTATTTATTTATTTGACAGAGAGAGAGAAATTACAAGTAGGTAGAGAGGCAGGCAGAAAGAGGAGGAAGCAGGCTCCCTGCTGAGCAGAGAGCCAGATGCGGGGCTCGATCCCAGGACCCTGAGATCATGACCTGAGCCGAAGGCAGAGGCTTTAACCCACTGAGCCACCCAGGCGCCCCTAGAACTATTTTTAGATCATAAGATATTTATTTCCAGTTTTCTGCCATTGTAAATAACAACTATGCAGTGAACAATTTTATGCAGAAGTGATTTTCTGTATTTTGAGCAAACGTTTCCTTGGCTAGAGTCCCAGAAGGGGAGTTAATAGATCATGAATATGATCACTTAAAATACTAGAGAAACTTCCTAACTTCTCAGGTCATCACAATGTGGCTTCACTGTTTAATTCAAGGAGAATATTCAGAATGCCAAACACAAAAGTTAATTAAATTGTGAAATAAAAATGACGTTGGGGCGCCTGGTGGCTCAGTGGGTTAAAGCCTCTGCTTTCAGCTCAGGTCATGATCTCAGGGTCCTGGGATCCAGGCCCGCATCGGGCTCCCTGCTCAGAGGGGAGCCTGCTTCCTCCTCTTTCTCTGCCTGCCTGTCTGCCTACTTGTGATCTGATCTCTCTCTGTGTCAAATAAATAAATAAAATCTTTAAAAAAACATGACGTTGGTTTACCCACAGTTTTCTTATATCTTAATTAATTAGAATAATAGCAAGCTCCATATATAAATGAAACAGTTTCTAAGATGTTCATAGATTATGCAAATTGCTAATAAAATCAAGAACAAAGAAAAATTACAAAAGTGTTAGTTTAGTATTTGTAAGTGGAAAGTTTGTTGATAATTTTTAGTTTGTCATTTAGTTAAAATTCACCGAGTTCATTAACAAAATTTTACTTATGGTTTAGGAATATTAGAAGACTTCTTTTTCCTAAGGGATCTGCCAAAGTAGTATAAATAATTATGCTGAAGGTTGCCTTTGGCTTTATACTTCATATGAAAGTTGCCTAGTTTCCATGACTAACTGAAAATTGTGTACTTACTAATTTTCTGTCGTTGATATGGAAGGTTATAAAGATTATTTAAGGTAAAAATCAAAGAATGCTTGGACATACGATCACATTTAAAGTGCATTTTATTAGTATCCTGGTTATATAAACATTTTACTTTGTTTGAAGAGGTTTTAAAAGTTAATTGATAGTGACTCTTTTAATTTGTTTGTATTTTTTTTAACAACCAGCAAGTACATTTTTGTGGGAAGTAGGCTGAAATAAATCAGAGGCAAGTCTGACAGTTGCCCATAACATCCGTATGAAGGGTTAGAGCCAGAGGTTGTATTGATGAAGGAGTAGGAAATAAAGGCTAGTTAGAAGGTTGGTGATTGGAAGACTAGGTGCTTTTGAGAGAGTTTAAAAATGGCATTTGTCCTGGAAACCCGGGAACATTTGTATCTTGCTCTTGACTAATACTACTTTCCTCACCTTTCCCAATGAAGAATATGAGTACATGCAGGAATCAGCAAAGCATAATAACATTTTATTTCAACTGAGGCTTCGGTTCCAAATGGGACAGCAGGTTGGGCCCTGTGGAGCCTTGTGTTTGCTCAGTTCTAGTCTGAATTCCAGACTTTACTATTCCAGCGAAATGAAATGTCCTAAGGCTTTTTCAAGATGGGGCTAGTAACCATAATCCCAGAATATGGAAGAAAAGAAGGGAGGGACAGAGGACAGAGAGAGGGAGAGGGAGAGAAAGAGATTTGGTTCTCTGCTCTTACTGCTCTAGCTATTTGGGGGAAAGAAGAAGAAAGGCCATATCCTTGTGTACTTGATCTTTTAACCAGGCATAATGATACCACAAATTTAAACAGTGACCAATTAGATACCTTTACAGTTGACTACCATTAATTACTAGTACTCCTCTTCCTAGACAAGGAAGGAGCCTTAATATTTGGGTAGTTTGAGGGGGGAGCTTTGAGGACAGGAGTCCTTGAGCCACTATCTGGATACCGACAGATGGGGTAAGATGAATTACAGAGGGTCATGAATACCAAACAGAAGACATTAAACTTATTTTTTTTTTAATTCTCACTTCATGTTGAATATTAAATTTGCCTTTTCGTTTTAGGAATTAGAGAATGACACAGCTTTTCAGCAAGCAGTGAGAACTAGTCATGGCAGAAGACCTCCAGTAAGTGAATTTTTTGTTGTTGTTTTGATAAAAAACACATATTTTTATTTGCCATCTTAACCATTTTTTATTTATTTTATTTTATTTTTTAATTCCAGTTGTTAATAGAGTGTTATATTAATTCCTGGTGTAGCATATAGTGAATAAACAATTCCATATATCACCTGGTGCTCATCACATCAAGTGCCCTCCTTAATCCTCATTGCCTATTTCACAAACCCCCTCCACACACCTCCCCTCTGGTAACCATCAGTTTGTTCTCTATAGCTAAGAGTCTGTTTCTTGATTTGTCTTTCTTTTTGTCCCTTTGCTTGTTTTGTTTCATAAATTCCACACATTAGTGAAATCAAATGACATTTGTCTTTCTCTGTCTTATTCCGTTTAGGATTATACTCCCTAGCTCCATCCATTTCCTTGCAAATGGCAAGATTTCATTCCTTTATATAGATGAATAATTTTCTGTTTTACATATATCCATTCATCAATCGATGGACACTTGGACTGCTTCCATAACTTAGTTATTGTAAATGATGCTATTGTAAACATAGGGGTTCATGAATCCCTTTGAATTAGTGTTTTTGTATTCTTTGGGTAAACACAAAGTAGTGCAATTGCTGGATCATAGGGTAGGTCTATTATTAACTTTCTGAGATACCTTCATACTGTTCTACAGTGGTTGTACCAGTTTGCATTCCCACTAACAGGACAAGAATGTTTCTTTTTCTCCACATCCTCGCCAACACCTGTTGTTTCTTGTGTTGTTGACTATAGCCATTCTGACAGGTGTGAGGTGGTAGCTCACTGTAGTTTTGATTTGCATTTCCCAGATGGTAAGCAATGATGATCATCTCTTTAGGTGTCTCTTGGCCAACTGGATGTCTTCTTTGGAGAGATGTTTGTGCATGTCTTCTGCCCATTTTTTAACTGGATTATTTGTTTTTTGATACTGAGTTGTTTTTCTTTTTGCCCCAGGGGTACAGGTCTGTGAATCATCAGGCTTACAGCTTTCACAGCATTCACCAAAGCACAAACTCTTCCCAATGTCCATAACCCATCCACCCTATCCCTACCCTCCCACCCCGCAGTAACCCTCAGTTTGTTTTGTGAGATTAGGAGTCTCATATGGTTTGTCTCCTTCCCCATCCCATCTTGTTTCATTATTCTTCCCTCCCTACCCCCCACAACCCCCCACCCTGTCCCTCAGGTTCCTCATATCAGAGAGATCATATGATAATTGTTTTTCTCTGACTGACTTATTTTGCTCAGCATAATACCCTCTAGTTCCATCCACGTCATTGCAAACGGCAAGATTTCGTTTCTTTTGATAGCTGCATAGTATTCCTTTGTATATATATACCACTTCTTCTTTATCCATTCATCTGTTGATGGACATCTAGGTTCTTTCCATAGTTTGGCTATTGTGGACATTGCTGCTATAAACATTTGGGTGCATGTGCCCCTAAGGATCACTACCTTTGTATCTTTAGGGTGCTAATGCTGGCCTCATAAAATGAGTTTGGAAGTTTTCCTTCCATTTCTACTTTTTGGGACAGTTTTAAGAGAATAGGTATTAATTCTTATTTAAATGTTCGGTAGAATTCCCCTGGGAAGCCATCTGGCCCTGGGCTCTTGTTTGTTGGGAGATTTTTGATGACTGCTTCAATCTCCTTACTGGTTATGGGTCTATTCAGGTCTTCAATTTCTTCCTGGTTCAGTTTTGGTAGCTTATATTTCTCTAAGAATGCATCCATTTCTTCCAGGTTGTCAAATTTGCTGGTGTAGAGTTACTCATAATATGTTCTTAGAACTGTTTGTATTTCTTTGGTTTTGGTTGTGATCTCTCCTCTTTCATTCATGATTTTATTAATTTGAGTCCTTTCTCTTTTCTTTTGGATAAGTCTGGCCAGGGGTTTATCAATCTTATTAATTCTTTCAAAGAACCAGCTCCTAGTTTCATTGATTTGTTCCACTGTTCTTTTGGTTTCTATTTCATTGATTTCTGCTCTGATCTTTATGATTTCTCTTCTCCTGTTGGGTGTAGGCTTTCTTTGCTGTTCTTTCTCTAGCTTTTGTAGGTGTAGAGTTAGGTTGTGTACTTGAGACCTTTCTTGTTTCTTGAGAAAGGCTTGTATTGCTATATACTTTCCTCTTAGGACTGCTTTTGCTGTGTCCCAAAGATTTTGAACAGTTGTGTTTTCATTTTCATTTGTTTCCATGAATTTTTTAAATTCTTCTTTAATTTCCTGGTTGACCCATTCATTCTTGAGTAGGATGTTCTTTAGCCTCCATGTATTTGAGTTCTTTCCAACTTTCCTCTTGTGGTTGAGTTCTAGTTTCAGAGCATTATGGTCTGAAAATATGCAGGGAATGATCCCAATCTTTTGGTACCTGTTGAGACCTGATTTGTGACCCAGAATATGGTCTATTCTGGAGAATGTTCCATGTGCACTGGAGAAGAATGTGTATTCTGTTGTTTTGGGATGGAATGTTCTGAATATATCTGTGATGTCCAACTGGTCCAGGGTGTCATTTAAAGCCTTTATTTCCTTGTTGATCTTTTGCTTTGATGATCTGTCCATTTCAGTAAGGGGGGTGTTCAAGTCCCCTACTAATATTGTATTCTTGTCAATGTGTTTCTTTGATTTTGTTATTAATTGGTTTATATAATTGGCTGCTCCCATGTTAGGGGCATAGATATTTATGATTGTTAGATCTTCTTGTTGGACAGATCCTTTTAGTATGATATAGTGTCCTTCCTCATCTCTTATGATATTCTTTGCCTTAAAATCTAATTTATCTGATATAAGGATTGCCACTCCAGCTTTCTTTTGCTGTCCATTGGCATGGTAAATTGTTTTCCACCCCCTCACTTTAAATCTGGAGGTGTCTTTGCGTGTAAGATGAGTTTCTTGTAGACAGCATATCGATGGGTCTTGTTTTTTTATCCATTCTGATACCCTGTGTCTTTTAGTTGGGGCATTTAGTCCATTTACATTCAGAGTAACTATTGAGAGATATACATTTAGAGCCATTGTATTGCCTGTAAGGTGACTGTTACTGTATATTGTGTTTCTTCCTTTCTGGTCTATGTTTCTTTAAGGTTCTCTTTGCTTAGAGGACCCCTTTCAATATTTCCTGTAGGGCTGGCTTGGTGTTTGCAAATTCCTTGAGTTTTTGTTTGTCCTGGAAGATTTTTATCTCTCCTTCTATTTTCAGTGAGAGCCTAGCTGGATATAGTATTCTTGGCTGCAGATTTTTCTCATTTAGTGCTCTGAATACATCATGCCAGCTCTTTCTGGCCTGCCAGGTCTCTGTGGATAGGTCTGCTGACAATCTAATATTTCTACCATTGTATGTTATAGACCTCTTGTCCCGAGCTGCTTTCAGGATTTTCTCTTTGTCACTAAGACTTGTAAGTTTTACTATTAGATGACGGGGTGTGGACCTATTTTTATTAATTTTGGGGGGGCTTCTCTGTGCCTCCTGGATTTTGATGCTTGTTCCCTTTGCCAGATTAGGGAAATTCTGTATTAAGATCTGCTCCAATATACCTTCTGGCCCTCTCTCAATCTCGTCCTCTTCTGGGATCCCAATTATTCTAATATTGTTTCGTCTTATGGCATCACTTATCTCTCGAATTCTCTCCTCATGGTCCAGTAGTTGTTTGTCTCTCTTTTCATCCTCTTCTTTTTTCTCTGACATTTTGTCTTCTAAATCACTAATTCTATCTTCTGCTTCATTTATCCTAGCAGTAAGAGCCTCCATTTTCAATTGCACCTCATTAATAGCTTTTTTGATTTCAGCTTGGTTAGATTTTAGTTCTTTTATTTCTCCAGAAAGGATTTTTATTTCTCTTGAGAGGGCTTCTCTATTATCTTCCATGGTTTTTTCAAGCCCAGCCAGCACCTTAAGAGTCGTCATTCTGAACTCTAGTTCTGTCATATTACTAATGTCCACATTGATTAGGTCCCTAGCCTTCATTACTATCTCTTGTTCTTTTTTGTGTGTTGACTTTTTCCGCCTTGTCATTTTATGCAGATAAGAATAGATGGATGAGAGAACAAAATACTAAAGGGTAGCAATGACCCCAGAGAAATATACACTAACCTACTCAGAAGAAACCTGGGGGAAAAAAAAAAAAGAATATACCTGGAACTGGGGAGAAAAGAAAGAGGGAAAAAACCAAAAAACCAAAAAACAAAATCATACAAACAAAAACAAAGCAGAACAAAAATAAATAAAACAAAATCCTGTATCTATATTATCTATTTCTGTTTTTATATCTATGTCTGTCTCTGACTCTTATCTCTATATCTCTATCTCTATATCTCTATCTATATCTGTTAGACTGGTGAATTGAACAGACCCTATATGTATACAAAAAATAAGGTTAAATACAATGAAGGGGAAAATACGATTATAACAATGAAAATTTAAAAAGATTAAAAAGTGTTGATAAGATATAATAGTTAAAAACATTAAAATAGGAAACAGGAAAAAATTTAAAAGAAAAAAGTAAGAAAAATTCAAAGAATTTAACTTTGAAAGACTAAAGAATCATGGGGGAAAGCCATTAATTCTCTGCATTGCTTTCCCCTAGCTCCAGAGTTCCACAATTCTCAGCAATCTCTAACTTGACTTTGGCTGGATGGTTTTTTTTGTTTTTTGTTTTTTTTGGTCTTCTGGGGGAGGGGCCTGTTGCTGTGATTCTCAAGTGTCTCTGCCCGAGACTGAATCGCAGTGCCCTTGCCAGGGGCCAGGGTAAGTAATCAGCTCGGGTTTGCTCTCGGGAGCTTTTGTTCCCTGAACGCTTTCCGTAGGGTGTTGGAGGATGGGACTGAACATGGCGGCTCCCTGTCTCCGACCCGGAGGAGCCGAGAGCTCAGGGCCTCAGTCCTCAGTGCACCTCAGAGAAAAGCAGTCTGCTCCTCCCCTCTCCTGGTCTCTGGCCACTCTCCGAGCTCACCCAGCCTGTGACCGAGCGTCTCTATCTCTGGTGCGCGGCCCCATTTAGAATCTCCAAACCTGGCAGATTCCTGCAGCCGCTCCTGCGCCGCTCCTCCTGGAGGAGGAAGGAGGGGTCTCTCCAGGTCTGCCTCCCGTGGGGTCCCCGCTCACAGAGCAGTGGCCCGACTGTGCTTTGGATCGGGGCCCAAGGTGTCACCGAGTTGAGAGACACCTCAGCTGGGCTCCGTCACTCCCGCCGGCTTCTCTCTGATACCTGGGAGCTCGTCGCACTCAGACACCCCTGGTCTTTTTGTGTTCCCATGGGTCCTGAGACCACAGTGTCCCCACGAGGGCTTCACCCCCCGCTTGGCCTCTCAGCCGACATCCCTCAGTGGAGCCAACTTCTAACAGTTCTGAGTCTGTGTTCTGCTGCTTGCTCACTTGCTAGGAGCCGGCCCCTCCCCCAGCGTCTAGCTTCCTGTCGCTTCAGATTCACTTCTCTGCACGGTCTACCTTCCGGAACATGGTCGATTTTCTGTTCCTAGAATCGCGGTTCTTCTCTTCCATCTCCTGTAGAATTTGTAGGTGTTCAGAATAGTTTGATAGCTATCTGGGTGAATTTCTGGGACCTGATGATACTCGGTCTCCTACTCCTCCACCATCTTGCCACTTCCTCCTCGATACTGAGTTTTATAAGTTCTTTATATATTTTGGATAGTAACCCTTTATTGGATAGGTCATTTGCAAATATCTTTTCCCTTTCTGTAGGTTGCCTTTTAGCTTTTTTGATTGCTTCCTTTGCTGTGCAGAAGCTCTTTATTTTGATGTAGTCCCAACAGTTTATTTTTGCTTTAATTTCCTTTGCCTCAAGGGACCTATCTAGAAAAAAGTTGCTATGTCCAATGCCAGTGAAATTACTACTTGTGCTTTTTTCAAGGACTTCTATGGTTTCAGATCTCACATTAGGTTTTTAATCCATTTTGAGTTTATTTTGTGTATGGTAAAAAAGAATGGTCCAGTTTCATTCTTTTGCATGTGGCCGTCCAGTTTTCCCACCACCACTTATTGAAGAGACTGTCTTTTTTCCATTAGATAATTTTTTCCTGCTTTGTTGAAGATTGACATAGATATAGTTGTGAACTCATTTCTGGATTTTCTATCCTATTCCATTTATGTACATGTCTACTTTTGTGCCAGGACCATACTGTTTGGCTTACTACAGCTCTGTAACATAAATGGAATTGTGATGCCTTCACCTTTGCTTTTCTTTTCCAAGATTGCTTTGGCTATTTGGGGTCTTTTGTGCTTCCATATAAATTTTGGGATTCTCGTTCTGTGAAAAATGCTGTCGGTTTTGATAGGAATTGCCTTAAATGTGTAGATTGCTTTGAGTAGTGTCAACATTTTTTTTTTAAGATTTTATTTATTTATTTGACAGAGAGAGAGAGATTACAAGTAGGCAGAGAGGCAGGCAGAGAGAGAGGAGAGAGGAGGAAGTAGGCTCCCCGCTGAGCAGAGAGCCCGATGTGGGCCTTGATCCCAGGACCCTGGGATCATGACCTGAGCCGAAGGCAGAGGCTTTAACGCACTGAGCCACCCAGGTGCCCGAGTAGTGTCAACATTTTAATGATATTTGTTCTTCATTTGGAATATCTTTCCATTTCTTCAGTTTCATCAGTGTTTGCCAGTTTTCAGAATATAGGTCTGTCACCACTTGGGTTAGGTTTATTCCTAGGTCTCTTATTATTTTTGGTCACATTGTAAATAGGATTGACTCCTTAATTTCTCTTTCTGACGCTTCATTATAGAAATGCCGCAAATTGCTGTATGTTGATTTTGTGTCCTGTGACTTTATGAAATCATTTATCAGTTTTACCAGTTTTTTGGTGGAGTGTCTTTGGTTTTCTATATAGAATATCATGTCATCTGCAAATAGTGAAAGTTTCACTTCTTCCTTGCCAATTTGGATGACTTATATTTCTTTTTGTTGTTTGATTGCTGTGGCTAAGACTTCCAGTACATGTTTAATAAAAGTCGTGAGAGTGGATATCCCTGTCTTATTCCTTTTTTGTTTTTAATTTAATTTTTTTACTAACATATAATGTATTTTATGGGTACAGGTCTGTGATTCATCAGTCTTACACAATTCACAGCACTCACCATAGCACATACCCTCCCCAGTGTCATATCACCCAGCCACCCCATTGCTCCCACTCCCTACATTCCAGCAACCCTCAGTTTGTTTCCTGAGATTAAAAGTCGCTTATGGTTGGTCTCCCTCTCTGGTTTTGTCTTATTTCATTTTTCCCTCCCTTCCCCTATGATCCTCTGTCTTGTTTCTCAGATTCCTCATATCAGTGAGATCATATGATAATTGTCTTTCTCTGCTTGACTTATTTTGCTTAGCATAATACCCTCTAGTTCCATCCACATCATTGCAAATGGTAAGGTTTCATTTTTTGGTGGCTGCATAATATTCCATTGTATATATACACTACATCTTCTTTACCCACTCATCTGTTGATAGACATCTAGGCTCATTCCACAGTTTGGCTATTGTGGACATTGCTGCTATAAACATTAGGGTGTATGTGCCCATTTGGATCATAACATTGATATCTTTGGGGTAAATACCCAGTAGTGCAATTGCTGGGTCATAGGGTAACTCTATTTTCAACTTTTTGAGGAACCTCCATACTGTTTTCCAGAGTAGCTATACCAGCTTGCATTCTCATCAACTGTGTAAGTGAGTTCCTCTTTCTCCATATCCTCACCAACATCTGTCGTTTCCTGACTTGTTAATTTTAGCTGTTCTGACTGGTGTGAGGTGGTGTCTCATTGAGGTTTTGATTTGTATTTCCCTGATGCTGAGTGATGCTGAGTACTTTTTCATGTGTCTGTTGGCCATTTGGATGTCTTCTTTGCCAAAATGTCTGTTCATGTCTTCTGCCCATTTCTTGATTGGATTATTTGTTCTTTGGGTGTTGAGTTTGATAAGTTCTTTATAGATTTTGGATTCTAGCCCTTTATCTGTTATGTCATTTGCAAATATATTTTCCCATTTTGTCAGTTGTCTTTGGTTTTGTTGATTGTTTCCTTTGCTATGCAAAAGCTTTTAATTTTGATGAAGTCCCAATAGTTCATTTTTGCCCTTGCTTCCCCTGCCTTTGTTGATGTGTCTGGGAAGAAGTTGCTGTGGCTGAGCTCGAAGAGATTGCTGCCTGTGTTCTCCTCAAGGATTCTGATGGATTCCTGTCTCACATTGAGGTCTTTTATCCATTTGAAGTCTATTTCTGTGTGTGGTGTAAAGAAATGGTCCGGTTTCATTCTTCTGCATGTGGCTGTCCAATTTTCTCAACACCATTTGTTGAAGAGACTGTCTTTTTTCCGTTGGACATTCTTTCCTGCTTTGTCGAAGATTAGTTGACCATACAGTTGAGGGTCCATTTCTGGGCTCTCTATTCTGTTCCATCGATCTATGTGTTGTTTTTATGCTAGTACCAAACTGTCTGGATGATTCAGCTTTATAATAGAGCTTGATGTCCGGAATTTTGATGCCACCAGCTTTAGATTTCTTTTTCAACATTCTTCTGGGTATTTGGGGTCTTTTCTGGTTCCATGCAAATTTTGGTATTATTTGCTCCATTTATTTGAAAAAAAGTTGATGGTATTTTGATAGGGATTCCATTAAGTGTGTAGATTGCTCTAGGTAGCATAGACATTTTCACAATATGTGTTCTTCAAATCCAGGAGCATGGAATGTTTTTCCATTTCTTTGTGTCTTCCTCAGTTTCTTTCATGAGTACTCCATAGTTTTGTGAGTACACATTCTTTGCCTCTCTGGTTAGATTTATTCCTAGGTATCTTATGGTTTTGGGTGCAATTGTAAATGGGATCGACTCCTTAATTTCTCTTTCTTCTGACTTGTTCTTGGTGTATAGAAATGCAACTGATTTCTGTGCATTGATTTCTATATCCTGACAGTTTACTGAATTCCTGTATGAGTTCTAGCAGTTTTGGAGTAGAGTCTTTTGAGTTTTCCACATAAAGAATCATATAATCTGCAATGAGTGAGAGTTTGACTTCTTTGCTGATTCGGATACCTTTTATTTCTTTTTGTTGTCTCATTGCTGAGGCTAGGACTTCTAGTACTATTATGAATAGTAGTGGTGGTAGTAGACATCCCTGCTTTGTTCCTGACCTTAGGGAAAAAGCTCTCAGTTCTTCCACATTGAGAATGGTACTTGCTGTGGGGTTTTTGTAGATAACTTTTACGATATTGAGGTATGTACCTTTTATCCCTATCCTGTGAAGAGTTTTGATCAAGAAAGGATGCTGTATTTTGGCAAATGCATTCTCTGCATCAATTGAGAGGATCATATGGTTATTGTTCTTTCTTCTGTTAATGTATCACATTGATTGATTTGCAGGTACTCAACCACGCTTGCAATGCAGGAACAAATCCCATTTGGTTGTGGTACATAATCCTTTTAATGTACTGTTGGATCCTAGTGGCTAGTATTTTGGTGAGAATTTTTGCATTGATGTTCATCAGGGATATTGGTCTCTAATTCTCCTTTCTAATGGGATCTTTGGTTTGGGGATCAAGGTAATGCCTCATAGAATGAGTTTGGAAGTTTTCCTTCCATTTCTATTTTTGGAACAGTTTCAGGAGAATAGGTATTAATTCTTTTTTAAATGTTTGGTAGAATTCCTCTTGGAAGCCATCTGGCCCTAGGTTCTTGTTTGTTGGGAGATTTTTGATGACTGCTTCAATTTCCTTACTGGTCATGGGTCTGTTCAGGTTTTCTGTTCAGAAAACCTGATTTTCTTCCTGGTTCAGTTTTGGTAGTTGGTATATCTCTAGGAATGCATCCATTTCTTCCAGATTGTCAAATTTGCTGGCATATCATTGCTCATAATATGTTCTTATAATTGTTTGTATTTCTTTGGTGTTGGTTGTGATCTCTCCTATTTCATTCATGATTTTCTTTTTTTTTTAAGATTTTATTTATTTATTTGACAGAGAGACAGATCACAAGTAGGCAGAGAGACAGACAGAGAGAGAGGAGGAAGCAGGCTCCCCACTGAGCAGGGAGCCTGATGTGGGCCTCGATCCCAGGACCCTGAGATCATGACCTGAGCCGAAGGCAGAGGCTTTAACCCACTGAGCCACTCAGGCGCCCTCATTCATGATTTTCTTAATTTGAGTCCTTTCTCTTTTCTTTTGGATAAGTCTGGCCAGGGGTTTATCAATCTTATTAATTCTTTGAAAGAACCATCTTCTAGTTTTGTTGATTTTTTTCTACTGTTCTTTTGATATCTATTTCATTGATTTCTGCTCTCATCTTTATTATTTCTCTTCTCTTACTGGGTCTAGGCTTTATTTGCCGTTCTTTCTCCAGATTCTTTAGGTATAGGGTTAGGTTGTGTATTTGAGACCTTTCTCTTATTTCTTGAGAATGGCTTGTATTGTTGTATACTTCCCTCTTAGGACCGCCTTTGCTGCATCAAAGATTTTGAACAGTTGTGTTTTCATTTTCACTTATTTCCATGAATTTTTAAAATTCTTCTGCCAGAGTCCAGCTCCAGCAGGTCCAGGGGTCCCCGAAGGATGGACGGTGTCGGCAAAAGGAATGAGAGAGCCAAGCAGTTCTTTCTGATCACCAAGCAGCCATCTCTAACTCTGCTGGTCTCAGTAGCTTTTATTTATAGATAGTAAAATGAACAATATGTGACCAGAACATGATTTTTTGAAGTTGATTGATTCCCGTGATATGCTACTTTAATCAATGGAAACATTCTTTACATGTTCTCCTCAGCTTGATTTTTACGTTTTATGTCTGCCCCCTATAGATTGGGGTGGAGATAGATCATCTGTCTTAAATGACATTGAAATGGCTTCTTCAGCCAAACAGGACAAATGGGTCTCATACAGGGAAAGTGGGTCACGCTTTTGTTCTTAGAAACGAGTTAAATGGAAATTCCATAGTAATAGAGTTAGAAGTTAAAGACAGTAACCATTATTATGTATTAGAATCATCTATCTTTGTTAAACTTCTATGAATAAGGCACTAGTTATATAGTTCAAGCATAGTCTAACGTAAGTGAATTATATGTTATTATCTAGCACATTAGTCACAAAAGTGAGGAGTACAGAAGTGAAGGAAATAGTGATAATTACAGAAGTAGGGCCTAAGTTTTCACATGAGCTACTTCTTCGTAACTGAGTGTGCAGGCACCATAGGGGTCCTGTTCTGGCTATTCTTTGAATAAATAGCAATATTCATGGAAAGCAGCCCTTATGGAGGGTACCATGCCCTCTCATTAATCAGTAAAGGAATATGTAGTAATTTATGTCCTGCTCTGACTCGTATACTATCTTTAGATAAGGCTCCTTTTCTTTGGGCTGAACTAATGTCTAGCTCCCAGGTCTGGTGGTGTCTTAAAGTCTTTCTCTCTGATCTACAAGAGCTCCATGAGAAAATGCTAGGAGAGAGGGTCACAGAGATAGAATCTAGGGTCCTTGCTGTGGGGCTAAGGGTCTGATTCTCCTCATATAATATGATGCAAGTAATCTTGGTCTGGTGTGGAGTGCCTTAGGGCCCAATCATAAGAAACAGGTTTATTCTTGGGAGAGAAATCAAAAGCGTTGGAAGGAGATACCAGGTTCGCTCTATATGGCAGGAGCTGTGCAAGCACTGCCATTTCTATGCTGTGACTGTGTCAGCCAGTGAGGCCCATGTGGCTCCCGGCATTCTTCTTTAATTTCCTGGTTGACCCATTCATTCTTTAGTAGGACACTCTTTAGCCTACATATATTTGAGTTCTTTCCAACTTCCTCTTGTGACTGAGTTCGAGTTTCAAAGTATTGTGGTCTGAAAATATGCAGAGAATCATCCCAGTCTTTTGGTACTGGTTGAGACCTGATTTGTGACCCAGGATGTGATCTATTCTGGAGAATGTTCTGTGTGACTAGAAAAGAATGTGTATTCTGTTGCTTTGGGATGATGGAATGTTCTCAATATGTCTGTGAAGTCCGCCTGGTCCACTGTGTCATTTAAAGCCTTTATTTCCTTGTTGATCTTTTGCTTAGGTGATCTGTCCATTTCAGTGAGTAGGGTGTTAAAGTCCCCTACTATTACTGTATTATTGTCGATGTGTTTCTTTGATTTTTTTATTAATTGGCTTATATGATTGGTTGCTCCCATGTTAACAGAAATAAATATTTAAAATTGTTAGATCTTCCTTTTGGATAGACCCTTTAACTATGATAAAGTGTCCTTCCTCATTGCTTTTTATAGCCTTTGGTTTAAAATCTAACTTGTCTGATATAAGGATTGCCACCCCAGCTTTCTTTTGATGTCCGTTAGCATGGTAAATGGTTTTCCATGCCCTCATGTTATGTCTGGAGGTGTCTTTGGGTCTAAAATGAGTGTCTTGCAGACAGCATAATGATGGGTCCTATTTTTTTATCCAGTCTGATACCCTATGTCTTTTGGGGCATTCAGCCCATTTACATTCAGGGTAACTATTGAAAGATATTAATTTAGTGCCATTGTATTGCCTGTAAGGTGACTGTTACTGTATACTGTCTCTGTTCCTTTCTGTTGTATGTTACTTTTAGGCTCTCTCTTTGCCTAAAGGATCCCTTTCAGTATTTCCTGTAGGGCTGGTTTGGTGTTTGCAAATTCTTTTAGTTTTCGTTTTTCCTGGAAGCTTTTTATCTCTCCTTCTATTTTTCAGTGACAGCCTAGCTGGATATAGTATTCTTGACTGCATATTTTTCTCATTTAGTTCTCTGAATAGATCATGCCAGTCCTTTCTGGCCTGCCAGGTTTCTGTGGCTAGGTCTGCTGCCAATATAATATTTCTACCCTTGAAGGTTACAGACCTTTTGTCCCGAGCTGCTTTCAAGATTTTCTCTTTGTCTTTGAGACTTGTAAGTTTTACTATTAGATGATGGGGTGTTGACCTATTTTTATTGATTTTGAGGAGGGTTCTCTGTCCCTCCTGGATTTTGATGCCTGTTTCCTTCCCCATAGGGAAGTTCTTCACCATAATTTGCTCCAATATACCTTCTGTCCCTCTCTCTTTCTTCTTTGTCTGGGATCCCAGTTATCCTAATATTGTTTCACTTTATATCACTTATCTCCTGAATTTGCCCCTTATGATCGCGTAGTTGTTTATCTCTCTTTTTCTCAGCTTCTTTAGTCTCCATTATTTGGTCTTCTATACTACTAATTCTCTCTTCTACCCAATTTATCCTAGCAATTAGAGCCTCCATTTTTTATTGTACCTCATTAATCATCTTTTTGATTTCAACTTGGTTAGATTTTAGTTCTTTTATTTCTCCACAAATGGATTATCCAGTATTTTGTATGCTTTTTTTCAAGCCCAGCTAGTATCTTTATAATTGTCATTCAGAATTCTAGTTCCGACATCTTACTAATGTCCGAATTGATTAGGTCCCTGGCAGTTGGTACTGCCTCTTTTTTTTTTTTTTTGAGGTGAGTTTTTCCACCTTGTCATTTTGTCCAGTGAAGAATAGATGAATGAGAGAACAAATTGCCAAAAGGTTAACAACAACCCCAGAAAAATACACACTAAACGATTCAGAAGAGACCAGAAACTGAGGGGAAAAGAAAGGAAAAAAAGGAAAAAGAAAAAAAGAATATGATCAGGCTGGTGAATAGAACAGAGCCACACCCTAGATTTTGGGTCTCTTTTGGTCTGTTAGAAGAAACTGCCTCCCAAAATTTTAAAGAAAGAGAAACTTTTATACACACACACACACACACAAATAAGGGTAAATACAATGAAGGGATGGAATATAACTATAAAGATGAAAATTTAAAAAGATTTTTAGGAGTGCCTGGGTGGTTCAGTCAGTTAGGCATCTGCTTTTGGCTCAGGTCATGGTCCCAGGGTCCTGAGATCGAGCCCCACATCAGGCTGTCTGCTCAGCAGGGAGCCCGGGGTCCTGGGATCAAGCCCCACATCAGGCTCTCCAGTCAGCAGGGACCCTGCTTCTCCTTCTCCCTCTGCCTGCTGCTCTGCCTACTTGTGCTCTCTTTCTCAGTCAAATAAATAAAACCTTTAAAAAATATTTTTATAATTGACTTGATAGGGTGCCTGGGTGGCTCAATCATTAAACATCTGCCTTTGGCTCAGGTCATGATCCCAGTGTCCTGGGATCAAGCCCCACATCGGGTTCCCTGCTCTGCGGGAAGCCTACTTCTCCCTCTTGCACTCCCCCCACTTGTGTTCCCTCTCTCATTGTGTCTCTGTCAAATAAATAAAACCCTTAAAAAAAATGGACTAGATAAGAAGTTGGTTGAAAAAAGAGAGGGAAAAAGAACTAAAAAAAAAAAGAAAGAAAAAGAATGTGATCAGGAAGGAGACTAGAACAAAGCCATACACTAGATTTAGTGTACATTTTGGTCTGTTAGAAGAAACTGTATCTCAAAAATTTTAAGAAAGAAAAATATATATCCAAAAAATAAGGTTAAATACAATGAAAGGATAGAATACGGTGGTAAAAATGAAAATTGAAAAAGATTTTTATTTTTATTTTTTACTTTTTTAAAGATTTTATATATTTATTTGACAGAGAGAGAGATTACAAGTAGGCAGAGAGGCAGGCAGAGAGACAGGGAGAGGAGGAAGCAGGCTCCCCGCCGAGCAGAGAGCCCAATGCGGGCCTCCATCCCAGGATGCTGAGATCATGACCTGAGCCGAAAGCAGAGGCTTTAACCCACTGAGCCACCCAGGCGCCCTGAAAAAGATTTTTAAAATGAAATTGATAAGATGTTGGTTGAAAAAGGAAAGAAAAAAGATTAAAAAAGAAAAATTTTTAAAATTAGCTCTTAAAGACTAAAGCATCATGGGAAAAAAGCCATGAATTCTATGTGCTGTAGTCCCCTAGTGCTGGAGTTTTGCAGTTCTCATTGATCGGTAAACTTGGTCTTGGCTAGATGTTCTTGCTGATCTTCTGGGGGAGGGCCTGTTGGTGTGATTCTCAAATGTAGTTGCCTGAGGCACAGTTGCACCACCCTTGCCAGGGGCCAGGCTAAGCAACCTGTTCGGGTTTGCTCTAGGTAGCTTTTGTTCCCTGAATGCTTTCTGTACAGTTTTGAAGGATGAGAATGAAAATGGCCGCCTCCCAATCTCTTGCCCCAGAGGAGCCAAGAACTTGGGGCCCCACTTCTCAGTGAGCCCTCAGAGAAAAGCAGTCAATCACTCTGTCTCACTGGTCTCTTGCCCTGCTCCATGCTCACCCTGCCTGTGACCAACCATTTCTCTCTCTGGCACGCAACCCTGTTTGGACTTTCCAAACCCAGCAGGTTCCTGCAGCATGCCCTCATGCTGCTCCTCCCAGTGGAGGAAGGGGAGTATCTCCCCAGATCTGCCACTTGTGGGGTCCCTGTTTGAAGTGTGGTGGCCTGACTTTGCCTCAGGTCATGGTTTATGGGAACCCCAACCTGAGAGCCCCCTCCTTGGTTCCATCTCTGCAGCTGGCTTCCCCACTCCGATACCTAGGAGCTCTGCCACACTCAGTTACCCCCAGTCTTTCTGTGACACCAAGGGTCCTGAGACCACACCGTCCCAGGGAGGGTTCCACCCCCCCACTTAGCCACTGGAGCAACATCCTTCCATGGAGAAGACTTCTAAGAGTTCTGATTTTGTGCTCCGCTGCTCTGTCACTTGCTGGGAAGTTCCCTCCCCCCGCGGTCTGTCTTCCCATATATCGCCTCAGATTCACTTCTGAGCACATCCTATCTTCCAGAAAGTGGTCGCTTTTCTGTTCATAGAGTTGCTGCTATTCTTCTTTCATCTCCTGTGGAGTTTATAGATGTTCAGAATGGTTTGATAACTATCTACCTGAATTCCTTGGACCAGATGAAATTAGGTCTCCTACTCCTCCACCATCTTGCTCCTCCCCCCTCCCTGTCTTATTCCTGACTGTAGGTGAAAAACTCTCAGTTTTTCCCAATTTAGGATGATGTTAGCTGTGAGTTTTTCATATATGGCCTTTATTATATTGAGGTATGTTTCTAAACATACTTTGTTGAGGGTTTTTTATCAGGAATGGATGTTATACTTTGTCAGATGCTTTTTCTGCATCTATTGAAATGGTCACATGGTTTTTATCCTTTCTCTTACTAATGTAGTGTACCACATGGATTGATTTGGAATATTAAACCACCCTTGCAACCCAGGAATAAATCCCATTGGATTGTGGTGAATGGTATTTTAAATGTCTTATTTTGTCTAGTATTTTGTTGAGAACTTTTGCATGTATGTTCCTCCATACATCCATCTGTTGCAGTGCGTCATGCAAAGCTATTGTTTCCTTGTTGATTTTCTATTTAGATGATCTGTCCACTGACGAACGTGGGGTGTTACAGTCCCCTACTGTTATTGTTTTATTATCAATTGGTTCCTTTATGTTTGTTATTGTTCCATGTATTTGGGCGCCCCCATGTTGTATTCCATGGATATTTGGCGGTACTCCTACCTCTTGGCTATTATGAATAATGCTACTTTGAACATAGGTGTGCAGATGTCTCTATGCAACCGTGTTTTCAGGTCTTTGGATGTATACCCAGAAGTAAGATTGTTACATCCCATTTGAATTTTTTGAGGAACCTCCATATTGTTTTCCATAGCATTTATACCATTTTACAATCCCATTAATTGTAATAGGGTTCCATTTTCTCTGCAACCTTATGAACATTCACTTGCTTTTTTTTTTTAAAGTAACAATTTAGTGGATATACAGTGATTCTTACTCTAATTTTGATTTGCATTTCTCTGATGATTAGTAGTGTTGAATATCTTTTTGTGTGTTTATTGGCCATTTGTATATCTATTCAAGTCCTTCACCCATTTTTTAACTGGGTTATCTGATTTTTTGTTATTGAGTTATAAGTGTTTGTATATTCTGGATATTAACCCCTTATCAGGTATACGATTTGCATATATTTTCTCCCATTTCGTAAGTTGCCTTTTTCATTCTGTTGATTGTGTACTTGATGCACAAAAGTTTTTAAGTTTGATGTAGCCCCATTTTTCTGTTTTCACTTTGTTCCCTATTCTTTTGATATCAAACCCAAGAAATCATTGCTGCATCCAATATCATGAAACTTTTCTGCTATGTTTTCCTCTAGGAGTTTTAGTTTTAGGTTTTATGCTTATGTCTTTAATCCACTTTCAGTTAACATTTTGTGTGTCAGTGTAAGATTAGGCTCTAATTTCATTCTGTTGCAAGTAGATATCCAGCTTTCCCAGCACCATTTGTTGGAGAGACTGACCTTTCCTCATTATGTGCTGTGAACACCTTTGTTGAATATCATTTGACCATATACAGGGAGGTTTTTTCCTGCACTTTTTATTCTATTACATTGGTCTGTTTTTGTCTATGCCAGTACCACATTGTTTACATACAGTAGTCTTGTAATCAAATGAATTTTAGGATGAATTTTTCTATTTCTTCAAAAAATAAAATTGGGATTTTGGTAGAGATTACACTGAATCTGTAGGTTGTTTTGAGTAGTAGCAACATCTTAACAATACTAAGTTTTTCTAGTCACTCAACATGGGATAACTTTTTATTTATTTGTGTCTTTAATTTCTTTCTACAATGTTTTATAGCTTTTAGTGTATCCAGTAAGTGATTTTTAAAGTATTTTAGTTCAAAAAGTTTCTTTATACACTTGAGAGTATAAATATTATTATGTAAATTATTGGGGTATATTTACGTAAAATGCTCATTGCTTAAAAAATATTTGCCTTTATAATTTTCTAGTTTCTATTAATCTGTTAATTATGCATTCTACCAATGCATAAATTGCTGGAGTGACTTTTTTCAGAGTATTATTAAAAATTTTATGTGTCATACAAAGCATAGGCATCTGCCTTCTGCAGTGCATAAAATTTGTCAAGTTTTTCTTTGTAGTTGAAAATAAATAAGGTTGGCACAAAGTAAAACAGCGAGGAATAGAAAGTTCTATCCATAATGTTTTATGTTTAATATTCCTTTTTTTAAACTGCTTTTCCCCACTTGTTCACTACTATATAGTAGTGATTCTCAGTCTCCTCCACAACTGTCCCAAGGTACATTTGGCCTTAAGATATTTTTGGTTTTCACAACTTGGGTTAGTGCCACTGGCATCTAGCGGT
Source organism: Ailurus styani (assembly GCA_002007465.1). Classification (NCBI taxonomy): domain Eukaryota; kingdom Metazoa; phylum Chordata; class Mammalia; order Carnivora; family Ailuridae; genus Ailurus; species Ailurus styani. Next base: position 818,539 of record LNAC01000527.1, on the reverse strand, counting down.
TAGCAGGCAGACATGCTGCCAAACATCATACAGTGTAGAGCCCCCCAACCCCCCGCACCCCACTGTAAGAGTTATGTGGTGAGAAGTCACTGGTGCCAAAGTTGAGAAACTGAAATATAACATCCCCTCTGCTTTAGATGAAGTGTCCTTTTGCTTTCATCTTCTCTCACTTTGTTAATTCCTCTCTTTCCTCTCTGCCACATGTATTATTTAGCAAAAGTAGGTGATTAATATTAAACTACTTACAATGGAAAAGATCTTGTAAATAGTTTCCCATCATAGTTATGTAAATGATTTAGCGTGGTTCCCAATGAGTTTAGCCAGTTGTACATTTAGAGGACATAGTCCTCCACAAAACTGTTCTCACTTCTGACACCAATTGCAAGTTTAGGGGATTCCCAAAATCACCTTCAGGTTCAATAATTCTTTGAAAGGGCTCACAGAACTCACTGAAGGATATTATACCCATGGCTTATTACAGGGGAAGGATATAGTTAAAATCTGCAGAGAGAAGAGACACATAGGACAGAGTCTGGGAGCTCTAAACGTGGAACATCTGGTTATCCTTTTCCTATGGCATCATGTGTGACATTAACTTCTCCTGGCCACTGTGTGTGATGACATTACTTACATAATATTGCCAACTAGGGAAGACCAGTTAGAACTTTGGTATCCAGAGTTTTTACTGGGGCTCTATCATATACTGTCTGCATGGCTGACGTTTAGTCTCCAGCCCCTCCTGGGGGATTAGACTAATTCCTCTGGAAGTTGAACTGATACTATGTGTCCCAAAGCTCCCATCATAAATCACAATTGTCTGGTGGCCAAAGCCCCTGGCAAACAAAGATATACATATCAGGTAGGACATTCCAGAATGATCATTCCCAGTATCCAGGACAAACCCCACCTTTCTTTGGGTAAAAGTAATTCTCAACTATATATTTCACAATCTGTATTTTAATTTTAAGGTTACCTTCATCATGGAAATAAAAATCATAGGTTGAATTCTTTCACTAAGCTAATGACTAGTCTATAATCTTTTTGAAGAGGCAGACTCTCTTATTCAGTGTTATTTGCCTGCTGTAGGTGCTTCATAAGTCTTTATTCTGTGACTTAGTAAATAAGCAAACGTTGTCTTCAATTTAGTGATTTCAGGTATCAGACATCAGGTGATCATTTTACCATGCTGGCCCTTGAGTGATATTCAGAAGTAACTTTAGAGATCCTCATTTTATAGATGAGAAAACTGAAGCCTAGAAAGGCCAGATCTCACAGGTATCTGTAACTGGGGCAGAGCTTAAGTCTCTTGACCCCATATTGAATATTTTCATCATATCCTATTTATTATGTTAAACAGGGGAAAATTATATAACTTTTATATGAAAGGTGCTAGGCTTACTCAAGGGATAAAATTCTAGCTGGTTCCAAAGGACTTTATAATCTTAGGAAGGAAAATAAAATGGATACATATATTCAAAGCACAAAGTAATAAGTACTGTAAAGAAAAGAGTACAAATTGTTACGGGACCACAAAAAGGTTATTTGTCACTAGTTGGCACAATCAGCAAGACTGCTTAGAAGGTAAACTTACAGTTGAATATTAAAGGGTATGTACAATTAAGACTGACCTTGAGATATGGGAGGAAAGGCATTGCAGATGAGGGTGTAGGTGAATAAAGAAAGAGCCAGTGTAGAATCCACTCTGTTTGAAGAGATAAATCCCCTGCTAAAAGTAAAAAACTGAAATACCAATTTAGTCATTAGTAAGTAGTTAAAAGAATAATGGTCTCTTTCCTTCAGTTTGTTTTCATGGAAAAAAAATTTATAAGACCCATTACCTTCCTTTTCAGCTTTTTCTAAGATCTGTCAGATCAAGTTTGTTGATGGATTTGTTCAAGAATTCTATATTTTTACTGATTTTTTGGTTGAGGGCCACTAGTTCTGTTAGAAAGATGTCAAATTTTATACTGTGTGGATTTCTTTCTTTTTTTTTTAACATTTTGCTTTATATATTTGGAGCAAAAAGTATTTCAAAGTATTATATTTTCAGGGTAAATTGAGCCTTTTATTATTTTTGAAATGTCCTATCTCTAGTCATGTTGTTTGTCTATTTTCTCAGATGCTGATATATAGATAGGGCTACAGAAACTCTCTTTTGGGCGCCTGGGTGGCTCAGTGGGTTAAAGCCGCTGCCTTCGGCTCAGGTCATGATCCCAGGGTCCTGGGATCGAGGCCCATATCGGGCTTCCTGCTCAGCGGGGAGCCNCCTCCTCTCTCTCTCTCTCTGCCTGCCTCTGCCTACTTGTAATCTCTCTCTCTGTGTCAAATGAATAAATAAAATCTTTAAAAAAAAAAAAAACTCTCTTTTGTCTAGCGTTTGCATAATATGTCTTTCCCACCTGTTTACTTCAAACTTTTCCTACATATCTCTGTATTTAAGATGTATTTCTCATTAGCAGAATGTAACTGAGTTTTCTTTTTAAAATGTGGTTTGATAATCTAATTCTTTTAGTGAAGTATTTAGTTCATTTACATTTAATGAAATTACTGATTTGTTTTTTTTTTTTTAAGATTTTTACTTATTTATTTGACAGAGAGATAGCACAAGTAGGCAGAGCAGTAGGCAGAGGGAGAGGGAGAGGCAGGCTCTCCGCTGAGGAGGGACTCCAATGGATTCGATCCCAGGACCCTGGGATAATGACCTGAGCCAAAGGCAGCAACTTAACCGACTGAACCACCCAGGCGTCACTACTGATTTGGTTTTAACTTGTCTTACTGTTTGCTTTTTTTTTTTTTTCTAACTCTTTTATGTATCATTTTCTCTTAGTTCTTGCCTTTTTTTCTTTCTTTTTTTATTATTCCATATCTTCCCAGTGTTATCTTGTGAGTTTACATTCTTTAACCATTGTTTTAGTATTTTCCTAAAGATTACAATACTCATCTTTAAATAATTAGTCTAGTATAACTTGGTATTTTACTATTTCCTGGACAGTGCCAGAATTTTCAGTTATTTTTGAGTTCTATAATTTCTATTTATTCCTTTTTTATACTTTCCAGTTCTCTGCTTAAATTGTCAAGCTTGTCTTTTAAATTCATTGATCATATTAAGCATACTTATGTTGAAGTCTGTGTCTGACATTTCCATTATATGTATCCTTTTCTGAGTGTCTTTCTAGTCTTTTGCTTCTTTTCACTTTTGGTTAGGTAGTCTTGCCTCCTATATGTCTGGTTGTTTTTGATTCAATGCCAGGCATTGTAAATGAAAAATTTTAGAGATAATTTAAGGCTATACGTCTGAGTTGTCCAGTATGATAATGACTAGCTACATGTGGCTATGTACATTTAAATTATTTAAACTAAAGTAAAATATAAAAATTCAGATCCTTATTACACCAATCACATTTCAAATGCTCAACAGCCACATGTGGGTAATAGCTCTTTTTTTTTTTTAAGATTTTTATTTATTTGACAGAGAGAGAGAGAGATCGCAAGTAGGCAGAGAGGCAGGCAGAGAGAGAGGAGGAAGCAAGCTCTCCACTGAGTGGAGGGCCCGATGCGGGACTCGATCCCAGGACCCCAAAATCATGACCTGAGCCAAAGGCAAAGGCTTAACCCACTGAGCCACAGGCGCCCCAGTGGGTAATAGCTCTTATCAGACAGGGTAGATATAGAACATTTTCACCACTGCAGAAAAATTCCACTGGATAGCACAACTCTAGATGATCTTATCTTTCACTAGATGATTTACTTTTGCTTATAGCCCTGGAGACAGTAGGAGTCCTGGCTCACCTTAATCCAGTTGAGCTGGAGATGGTTCTATATTGTACTTCAGTTTTTATTAGGGCTAATATACTTTTTGTTTACTTTCCAGTTGTAGAGTGTAGCCTTTTTAGATCACAGTAAACACCTAGAGGATTACCAGGGCTGCCACCTTGGCAGTACCCCCCAACTCCAACATTTTATGTCTTAAGACCTGTGAGTCTGTACAGAGCTGTATTTAGCTTCTTAGCCATGCCTCTTGGAGAAAAGCAGGTTCAAGTGCAGGCATACCTTTCTAACTTTCCCTTTTCCTTATCTTGAAACCTTGTTAATTCCTCACTACCTTTTTTGTTCTTTAATATATTCAAATTGATTTTTTATAAACATAGTTTTGTCCTGGGGCACCTGGGTGGCTCACTTGTTAAGTGTCTGCCTTCGGCTCATGTCATGAGCCCAGGGTCCTGGGATCGAGCCCTGCATTGGACTCCCTGCTCAGGGGAAGCCTGCTTCTCCCTCTCCCACTGCCACTGCTTGTGTTCCCTCTCTCATACTGTGTGTTTTTCTGTCAAGTGAATAAATAAAATCTTAAAAAAAAAAGACAATCCTTAAAAAAAAATTTTTTTTTGTCCCCAGCTTTTTTAGTTATTCTTAATGGGAAAGTTGTTTAAAACAGCAGTCCATCCTAACCAGAAGTAGAGGTCTTCTACTAATGATGCTTTAATCAAATATTTTAAACAAATATGGCTAACATCTAAGGTATGGGACATTTCCGCCTCCATGGTCCTATTCGATTCCAACTATAATTTTGGCATCAGGATATCCTTATTTCAAAAATGAGAAAATTTAGGTTCAAAAAAGTATGAATAAAAACAGCTGGTAGAAGGAGAGCTGAAATTCAAACTTGGATTCTCTGATGCCGAATCCTGTGTCTGTTGTTAGGCCTAGTGGCTGGCAGTATTCAGTATGCATAATGAATGATAGATGCAGCCATGAAAACTAATCTTTCTCACTGGAACTTCAGGTAATTCTAAAGTTTATTTTCTCCTTTAAAATGAATTCCAGGGCGACTGGGTGGCTCAGTGGGTTAAGCCTCTGCCTTCGGCTCAGGTCATGATCTCAGGGTCCTGGGACTGAGGCCCGCATCCAGCTCTCTGCTCAGCAGGGAGCCTGCTTCCTCCTCTCTCTCTGCCTGCCTCTCTGCCTACTTGTGATCTCTCTCTCTCTCTCTCTCTGTCAAATAAATAAATAAAATCTTTAAAAATAAATAAAATAAAATGAATTCCAGAATAAGTTTCCTTCTTAATACTTTAAAATACCTGGGACCCTTAATATTTAGGGTAACTTAAGAGACGTTATCCTTTATATTATTATAAATATTTCTCTATTGATGAATCTATATTTCCCATTGCTTTTCTAGTTTTCTATTTTATAGCTTAATTTGAATTCTATTAACTATGTTTTTTTTCCTCCCCAAGATAACTGCTAAAATACCAAGCACAGCAGTTACTAGACCTGTAGCTACTGGATATGGGGTAGGTTTACTTAAGCTAAAAATACTAAGGTGCCTTTTCTCATCCCTAAGTTCACTTTAGGCAGTTGTAAATAATTTGGGGTATCTTTCAGTCTGTGACCCAGGTATATTTTTCATTTTAGATAGTTACAAACCTTATAAAAGTTTAATTTGATTAATAGCTTTATATTCTAGTCATTTTGATTGTACATTTATCAGAAAATATTTTACTATCATTTCTATTTGTAAACTTTGTATTTGTTGATTGACTTTCTTTCATTTTTTGTGTAATATTACCAAGTCTCATGTGTATTCCACTCATATTTTATGTGAAGTTAAGTGTTATATAAAAGTAATGATGTTTATATTTTAAAACCTACCAATTAATAATGAAAAAATAAAAATTGAGAAAAATTTTAGAGGCATGTATTCGGGTATTGCTTTTATTTGAGATCTTTGGAGGAAAGATGCTATATAAAAATCCATATTGGAAAAGTTTTAAGTCTTGCCCAAATTTGGATGTCTTAGCATACATGAAATAAAGGGGTAATGGGAGAAAAATGGAAGAATGAGGTGGAATAGCATTTCCTAGTCCTTATTATAATATTCCATAGGGGTCAGAAAAATGGTTTTAGTACCTAGAGGTCCAGGATACTTGACTTCGTATGAATAAGGAAAAGGAAATAAGGAAATATTCTTTATATGAATAAGGAAAGTAATCATATATATAATGTAACTGTGTTAAATGAAACATGGTTTTATTAATCAGCCTAAGCATGTATTACTCATAAATTTGATTTTTGGTGGTGCTTCAGAATAGAAAACAGCAAACATTTCTGTGAAGAGCCAAGCAATTTAGGTTTTGCAGGTCATAGTCCCTGTTGCAGCTACCAAACTCTGCATTTGTAGTACAGAAGCCGCCATAAACCATGTGCAGATCAGTGGGGTAAGGCTGTATTCCAATAAAATGTTATTGACAAAGGTTGAAAGTTACAGTTTTCTGAAGCTTTAGAGTTTTATTGTTTAATCTTATATTCTTAGGTTATAAATGGAAAGAATTAGGTTTATTTGCCAATAGAATGAAGAAAAAAATTATGAAGAAAATTTTTTGTAACTTGATTTTTTTTGGAATCATTTTAATTTAGTTTTCTGTTTACTAGTCCAAGACATCCCTGGCATCATCGATGGGAAGACCAATGACAGGGGCTGTTCAGGTATCTCTGTCATGTGGTTATTCATTTTGGGCCTCTCTTGTGACTTAGAATATTCTTCCCAACATTTTTTATTATATTATTTTAAAATGTTAAAGAAGCTGTTTCTTATATAAAGATCCTAATTCTTTAAATTGTGGGCTGAAGTTTGTACTGTTCAGAATCTTTGGAGGCAAAATCTCGTTGGATTTAGTCCTGTCTCAAATGAAATCCCATTGGGGAGTGGACATAGAACTGATAGTTTGCTTGTGTAGTGAACGCTTGGTCCCGTTTTTCCTATGCTGTCACTCGCAAGAATTTCTGTAGTTTCTCTCAGAGGCATATAGGAGACCAAAAAAGTAGAACAGTAGCCAGCCAGTAACCTAGATAACTTATATAAGGTGCTATATACAAATCTTTTAGTTTTTCTTTTCAAACTAGGAGTAAGATCAGTTTAAGCAAAGAATTGAAACTTTATAGGGTGAAGGGAAAGGAGACACAGAACTGACATATGAGGAGGCAGGGGTAAGGAATAAGCAGAGAGAGATTAAAAATCAGTGTTAAAGGAGTGCCTGGGTGGCACAATGTGCAACTCTTGGTTTCAGCTCAGGTCATGATCTCAGGATTGTGAGACTGAGCCCTGTGTGATGCTTTGCAGTCAGCTCAGTCTGCTTAGAGTTTCTCTCTTCCTCTCTCTCTGCCCCTCCCCACCACATGCTCTCCCTCTCACTCTTTTCTCTCACTCTCTTCAAATAAATGAATAAATCTTTTTTAAAAACCTGAAAAATTGGGACTGAAAAAATGGGACTATGTTAATATATGTGCAGAACTACAAATAAGAAGTAAATTTTATTTAAGAATACCTTTTAAATGATTTTTTTTCTTTCAAGGATGGAATTACTAGACCAATGACAGCAGTGAGAGCAGCTGGTTTTACCAAAGCAGCTTTGAGAGGTTTGTTATGTTATCTCTTCTAATAATTTTTTTCAGATGTTTTAATGTTATTGTGTTTCTGTGTGTAAATGTAAAATGTTACCATTTTAAATAAAACCTAATATGCCGTTGATTATACGGTATGTCATTATTTTAGGTACCATTAAGAAAGGAAAGGGGTAATGAAAATGTTCTGCATCTCAGTTGGAATGGTGGTTATACTGGCATGTAATTTGTCAAAGTGTGCTGACCTGTACATTAAAAATGTGTGCATTTTAAAAAAACTTAAAAATGCGCAATTTATTTTATATAAATTAGAGCCCAGTTAAAAATTTACAGGTGAGGGCGCCTGGGTGGCTCAGTGGGTTAAAGCCTCTGCTTTCGGCTCAGGTCATGATCTCAGCGTCCTGGGATCGAGGCCCGCATTGGGCTCTCTGCTCAGCAGGGAGCCTGCTTCCTCCTCTCCTTGTCTCTCTGCCTGCCTCTCTGCCTACTTGTGATCTCTCTCTCTCTGTGTCAAATAAATAAATAAAATCTTTAAAAAAAAAATTTACAGGTGAAAATAGTATTTAAATATGTAAGTTAAGTCATAATTTAAAAATAAAATTATTATGACAAAACTTAATGTATATTATACCAATAAATTAGTTAAAAAGTCAATACCAGGTCATTACCCACGTGATTGATAATTTAGAGTTACTAGAGTTAGGATAGATCACTGTGGAGGAGAAGTAAACACTGAGAGAGTACTCATTTTTGTTTTCACACTTTATTATATAATTTGATGTATGTTAAAATGTTACCAATTTCTTGATATATGAAGTATTTATATAAACATAATAAATGTCCTGGCCATTTAATAAATAGGTAATTTAAACCATTTAATAAATAGGTAAATTAAATAACTTATGCAAGTTTTTATATTTTCTTTAATTTTCTGTATCACAAATTCAATATGAGCCTATGAATTGTGTCTCAGGCTCTGCATTTGACCCCCTTGGTCAGTCGAGGGGACCTGCACCCCCTTTGGAAGCCAAAGATGAAGACAGGTATGTAAGTTTTCATGTTGTTTTAGTGTTGTTGTATATTTTTAATTTTTATTTTCCAAATACATAATTTTCGGGTGTTTTAAAAGGTCATGTCAGCAGTACCTCTATGTTTATAGCAACTTTACTTATAAGCCAAGATTTGGAAGCAGCCCAAGTATCCATCAATTCATGAATGGATGAAGAAGATCTGGTATATAAATTTATTGTGTGAGTGTGTGTGTGTGTGAGTGTGTGTGTATGTGTGTGATGGAATATTCAGCCATTAAAAGAATGAAGTCTTGTCATTAGCAATGACATGGAAAGAAATAGAGTGTACTACTAAATGAAATCAGTCAGAGAAGGACAAATGCCCTATGATTTCACTCATATATAAAATTTAAGAGACAAAACAGGGAGGGGAAGATGGCAGAGTAGGACCCTACCCCCACGTCATGAGGCTCACCTCATCCCACAAATATAACTAGACGACTATCAAATCATCCTAAATACTTCAGAAATCAATCTGAAGCCTGGCAGACCAACTCCACAACTAAAGATAGAGAAGAGGACTCACTGAAGAAAGTAGGAAGTGCGGAGACAGGGTTTAGGAAGAAACATGGCTGCTGCAGTGGGGAGGGAGCTGTGCTGGTGGAGTAGGGTGAGAGACAGACTAATAGGAGAGTGCATAAGGAAAACCGATTCCCATAGAAATTGGCTTGGAAAGCCAAAAGGACCGAATTTTATGGATTCTGGCAAGCAGTGGGACTTAAAACCTAGAGTTTTAAAGATTAGCAGGTGTGGCCAGGATAGAGCCTGGCAGACATTGCACACTACTCTTGGAGAGAAGGCAGATAAACAACCTGTGGACAAGAGGCAGGGAAACAGTGATCTGAGGAGTGCCTGGGGCACACCTTGGGGAGGTTATTCACTCAAGTCAGAGGGCGTCCCAGAGAAAGTGTTCATGGAGAGACCCTGCCAGGAACAAATAAATTGGCTGTTGCCATTTCCCTCCTTTGTCCTTCAGCATAAGCATAGGACCACCTGTAGGGAGCAGTGCAGTGCAGACATTTGCTTACACCAAGCCCCATCCCCCGTACTCCAATGAAAACGCACTTTGCAGTCAGGATTGTATAAATCCCAGTACTGCAGACCCCTCCCCCGGAAGACCAGAACAAATCCCTACCAGCACCGCACCTCCCAACAAGGGAATTTTGCAGACTCTCAGTTCCAGTGGCAGTGGTGACAGGTCTCATTTCACAAACAGGTCAGAGAACACCTCATTAAAATTTGCCACGTTCCAACCAGGGACCAAAAACTGTTCACACCAGGCAAAGAGAGCCTTTGCAGATGACGGGCCTGAAGGATAAAGCAGCCAGGACACAACAGCAAGTGTGCATAGTACACACCGGAGACACTCCTGGAAGCGCCAGGCCATGGGGGACAGGGGATGCTACACAGAAGGGCACTACAGTACCTCTTCTTGATAAGGCTCTTACCCTCAAGAACAGGAGACATAGCTGACTTATCCTAACACAGAGAAACAGGTGCGGAGACTTAGAATGAGAAGGCAGAGGAATTTGTCCCAAATGAAAGAACAGAGGACAAGGCCACGGCAGGAGATCTAAGTGAAACAGATAGAAGTAACAGGCCTCAGAGAGAATTTAAAGTAGTGATCATATTAGTGATCTAGTAGTTCACTGGACTTGAGGAGAGTGAAAGACATTGAGACCCTTAATATAGATATAAGGTATACCAGAGGATTAAAGTATAATAAATGAAATGAGAAACATGCATGGTGGAGGGAATAACAGTCTGGAAGAAGCAGAGGAACAAATTAATGACAGAGTAGTGGAGAGTACTCAAGCTGAACAACAGAGAGAAAAAAAAATTAGGCAAAATGAGAGTAGACTCCACCAAGTGTAGTAACATCCATATTCTAAAACTCCACCAGAAGGAAAGAGAGAGAAAAGGGGGGCAGAAAATTTATTTGAAGAAGTAATAGCTGAAAGCTTCCCTAATCTGGGGAAGAAAACCGATCTCCAGAGCCAGGAGGCACACGGAACCCCTATCAAAATTGACAAAAGCAGATACCAAGATATACTGTAATTAAAATGGCAAAATATAGAGATAAAGAAGAAAATGTTAAAAGCAGCAAGACAAAAGAAGACAGTAACTTATGAGGAAAAATCCACTAGGCTAGCCAGAGATTTTTCAGCAGACACTTTCCAAGCCAGAAGGGAGTGGCATGATATATTCAAAGTGCTGAATGGGGAAAATTTTCAGATGAGATTACTCTATCCAGCAAGGCTGTCATTCAGAATAGGAGGAGAGATAAAGGGTTTCCCAGACAAATACTGAAAGAGTTCATGACCACTAAACCAGCCCTGCAAGAAATGTTACAGGGGATTCTCTGAGTGGAAAGGGACGACCAAAAGTGACCGTAAAAATGAATATTTTATAAAAAATAAGTCAAGGAACTCAAAAGGACATAAAATATGACATCATATACCTAAAACGTGGGGAGAACAGGAGTGAAACTCAGACAGCCCATCAACAATATAGATGGCTATACGCAGAAGATGCTATATACAAACCTGATGGTAACCACAAATCAAAAAATAGTAAATATGGAAAGAATAAAGAGAAAGAAATCCAAATATATCACTAAAGAAAACCATAAAACAGAGAAAGACAAAAAAGATCAGAGGAAAATCTTCAGAAACAGCCACAAAACAAGTAATAAAATAGCAATAAATACATAGCAGTCAATAATTACTTTTAATTAACTAAACATTCCAATCAGAAGACACAGGGTAACAAAATGGATTAAAAAACAAAGCCCATCTATATATTGCCTACAAGAGACTTATTTAGACCTAAAGTCACCACCTGCAGATTGAAAGTGAGGGGACAGGGACGCCTGGGTGGCTCAGTTGGTTGAGAAGCTGCCTTTGGCTCAGGTCATGATCCCAGGGGCCTGGGATCGAGTCCTGCATCGGCTCCTTGCTTGGCCGGGAGCCTGCTTCTCCCTCTGCCTCTGCTTGCCGCTGTGCCTGCTTGTGCGTGCTCTCTCTGACCAATGAATAAATAAAATCTTAAAAAAACAACAACAACAAAAAAGTGAGGGGACGGAGAAATATTTACTATGCAAAGGGATGTGAAAAGAAAGCCAGAGTAGCAACACTTATATCAGACAAACTGGACTTTAAAACAAAGACTGTAACAAGAGACAAAGAAGGACACTATATAATAATAAAGAGGATAGTCCAATAAGATGATATAACAATGATAAATATTTCTATACCCAACATGGGAGCGCCCAAATACATGGAACAATAACAAACATAAAGGAACTAATTGATAATAAAACAATAACAGTAGGGGACTGTAACACCCCACATTCATCAGTGGACAGATCATCTAAACAGAAAATCAACAAGGAAGCAATAGCTTTGCATGACACACTGGAACAGATGGATTTAACAGATAAATTTAGAACATTCCATCCTAAAACAGCAGAATACACATTCTTTTCAAGTCCAGGACAGATGGCTTCACAGGGTACTTCTACCTAACATTTAAAGAGAAGTTAATACCTATTCTGAAACTATTCCAAAAAATAGAAAAGGAAGGATTACTTCCAATTCATTCTCTGAGACCAGCAACACCCAGATACCAAAACCAGATAAAGACACCAAAAATAGAGAACTACAGGCAAATATCTCTGATGAACATAGATACTAAAATCTTCAACAAAATACTAGGAAGCAGGATCCAACAATACATTAAAGAAATTGTTCACCATGGTCAAGTGGAATGTATTCCTGGGTTCCAAGGTGGTTCAGTATTTGGCAAATCAATCAGTGTAATATATCACATCAATAAGAAAAGATACCCATAGGATCATTTCAGTAGACACAGAAAAAGCATTTGACAAAGTACAACATCCATTCACAATAAAAAATCAACAAAGTAAGTTTAGAGGCAACATACCTCAATATAATAAACCCAACTAATTTCATCCTAAATAGGAAAAAAACAGTCCTTTTCCCCTCAAGGTCAGGAACAAGACAGGGATGTCCACTCACCACTTTTAGTCAACACAGTACTGGAAGTCCTAGCCACCAAACTCAGGCAACAAAAAATTATAAAAGGTATCCAAATGGGCAAGGAATTAAAACTTTCAATATTTGCAGGTGACATGATACTATATATAGAAAATCTGGAAGACTTTGCCAAAAAACTGCTAGAACTGATAAATTCAAGGAAGTTTCAGGATACGAAATCAAACTACAGAAATCTGTTGCATTTTTTTTTAAAGATTTTTATTTATTTATTTATTTGACACACAGAGAGAGATTACAAGTAGGCAGAGAGGCAGGCAGAGAGACAAGGAGAGGAGGAAGCAGGCTCCCCGCTGAGCAGAGAGCCCGATGCGGGGCCTCGATCCCAGGACACTGAGATCATGACCTGAGCCGAAAGCAGAGGCTTTAACCCATTGAGCCACCCAGGCACCCAGTCTGTTGCATTTTTATATGCCAATAATGAAAAGAAAACAATTCCAGACATATTTGCACTAAATATAATCAGATACCTAGGAATAAATCTAACCAAAGTGGTAAAAACCTTTACTCTGAAAATTATAAAGTACTGATGATGAAAGAAGTTGAAGACAACACAAAGAAATGGAAAGATATTCCATGCTCATGGATTGGAAGAACAAATATTGTTAAACTGTCTATATTACCCAAAGCAATCTACATATTTACTTTCCCAAAGGAATCTACATAATTTATTTAAAATACCAATAGCCTTTTTCACAGAACTAGAATGAACAATCCCAGAATTTGTAAAGAAATGCAAAGACCCTGAATAGCCAAAGCAATCTTGGAAAAGAAAAGCAAAGGTGGAGGCATCTCAATTCCAGACTAGTAAGCAAAACAGTATGGTCCTGGCACAAAAAAAGATACAAAGTTCAATGGAACAGAATAGAATATCCAGAAATAAACTACAACTATACAGTCAGTTAATCTTGGACAACACAGGAAAGAATATCTGTTGGGAAAAAGTCTCTTCAACAAATGGTGTTGAGAAAACTGAATAGCCACATGCAGAAGAATGAAATTGGGGCACTTTCTTACACCACGCACAAAAATAAACTGAAAATGGATTAAGAACCTAAATGTGAGACCTGAACCATAAAAATCCTAGAAAAGAACATAGGCAGTAATTTCTCTGACATCAGTCACAGCAACATTTTTCTAGATATGTCTCCTGAGACAAGGGAAGTAAAACCAAAGATAAAATATTGGGACTACATCAAAATAAAAATCTTCTACTTAGCGAAGGAAACAACCAATAAAACTAAAAGGTAACCTATGGAAGGGGAGAAGATATTTGCAAATTACCTATCCATTTAAAGGTTAGTATCTAATATATATAAAGAACTTATAAAATTCAACACCCAAAAAACAAATCCAGTTAAAAAATGGGCAAAAGACATGAGCAGATGTTTCTCTAAAGAAGATATCCAGATAGCCAACAGATACATGAAATGATGCTCATCATCAGTTGCTATCAGGGAAATTCAAATCAAAACTATAGTGAGCTATCCCCTCACACCTGTCAGAATGGCTAAAGTCAACAACACAAGAATCAACAGGTGTTGGCTAGGATGTGGATAAAGGGGAACTCTCGTGCACTGTTGGTTAGAATTAAAACTAGTGCAGCCACTGTGGAAAACAGTATGGAGTTTCCTCAAAAAGTTAAAAATGGAGCTACTGTTCAGTCCAGCAATAGCACTACAAGGTATTTACCCAAGGAATACAAAATACGAATTAAAAGGGGTACATGCACCCCTATGTTTATAGTAGCATTACTTATAATAGCCAAATTATGAAAGAAGCCTAGGTGTCCATAGGTCAATGAATGGAAAAAGAAGATGTGGCATATTTATGTGGTGGAATATTATTTAGCTATAAAAAATGAAGTCTTGCCATTTGTAAGGACATGGATGGAGATAGAGAGTATCATGCTAAGTGAAATAAGTCAGAGAAAGATAAATACCAAATGGTTTCACTCCTATGTGAAATTTAAGAAACAAATGATCAAAGGGGGGAAAAAAGAGACAAACCAGGAAAGAGAGTCTTAACTATGGAAAACAAATTGATGGTTACCAGAGCGGAGGTGGGTGAGGGAAGTGGAGAGTAGCTGATGGGGATTAAGGAGTGCACTTGTCATGATGAGCACTGGGTGACTAAAAGAAAGAGTTTTTGGGGGGTGCCTGGGCAGCTCAGTCAGTTAAGTGTCTGCCTTCCGCTCAGGGCATGATCTCGGGGTCCTGGGATCGAGCCCCACATTGGGCTCCCTGCTTGGCGGGAAGCCTGCTTCTCCTCTCACACTCCCTTGCTTGTGTTTCCCCTCTCACTGCCTCTCTCTGCCAAATAAATAAATGAAAATATTTTTTTTAAAAAGATAGTTTTTTAAAAAATTAATCATGTATCCTCAAAAATAAAAGTTCATGTCAGCAGAATACTAATCAAAACGTCATCCCTGGTTCTTGGAACAGGCAAAAGAATTAAGTCTAAGAAAAATAGCCATGCGTGTTCTATGCAGTTTTATTGTACTATTACTTGATGTGAAGATATGTGTAGTGTTTACAAGATGCCAATATCGATTCTCTTAGAAACCAAATAGAGTTGAAAACAGAATAAGATATGCTTATTTTTTTTTAAGATTTTATTTATTTATTTATTTGACAGAGAGAGGTCACAAGTAGGCAGAGAGGCAGGCAGAGAGAGAGGAGGAAGATATTTGCAAATATCCCTGCTTAGCAGGGAGCCTGATGTGGGGCTCGATCCCAGGACCCTGAGATCATGACCTGAGCCGAAGGCAGAGGCTTTATTTAACCCACTGAGCCACCCAGGCGCCCCATGATATGCTTATTTTAAAAGAATATTTCAATGAAAAAATTAAGAGAACATACAGGAAGTTAGTCATATCAACATTGAGAAATTTAATTTTTTAGAGAATTAACTTAGTTTTGTGCTAGTGGCTAAAGAATAGCTTTTGCTGTGATAAAAATTCAGGTGTATGTACTTACTGGTATCTAAGTACCATTGACATAAACATTTTATAAGTAATAACATAAGCCAACATTTACTGATTATTCTGCTGCTGTGCAAGTGCTATATGTAAATGAAGACTGAGCTGTCTTTATCAGTAGTTCATTGAGGGAGAAAGTAAACACAGCAGTCTTCATTTGGTAACACTAATAAGTGGCAGGACTGAGATTTGAACCCAAGCTGTTTATAGAGCCTCTTGTTATTAAATACTATTTTTCTTCTGTATAATAGAGATTTAAAAACTCTAGTTCTTAAACCCACTATGTGGGCTATTATATAAATTACATAATTTCTCTTTTTCACTCACAAGGAATCTCTATAGAAAATTTGTTTTCTTTGTGTCCTAATTAATGACAGCATGTTTGCTAATAAAAGTATATTACTTTTATTTAAATACCAGGTCATTTGGAATCCTTTCAGCTGCCAACAGAAGATACATGAGGAAAACACACATACAATAAGAACATTTATTATCTTATTTAATAGGAAGTCTGGAGGAAGGGCACTTCTAGGGATGGTTAATTTAACTTTAGCTCAATAACATCATCCCTGGTTCAGCTTCTCTGTGATTCCCTTGGCCTTTCTTAAGAGCCTGCCATCCTATCATGCCAAAAGAACCCTGAGAGTTCAAAATCTCCATGTAGTTAGTAAAGCCTAGAGCCAGAAAGTTCCCAGTCTTGGGTCCCTTTCATAAAGCAAAGAAAATCTTCCCAGGAACCTTTTACCCTAAGCAAACCTGTCTTCATTTCTCACTGGGCAGAAGTGCATCACATGTGCATGACTGAACCAAACATTCGGCAAGAGAATGAGACTCTTGACTAGATTAGATCTGTATGCAAGGAGGAAGGATGGTGGCAGGTGTCTAACAGTGTCTGCATATAGAGTACATATTCCTGCCATTTGATAGGGACAGGGTAATTATTTTTAGTGTCTTTATAACTTTAAATTTTCTTATTCATATTTTACGTTTAATTATCTGTAAGCAATATCTGAAGACACTTATTAGAGTGTTTTGGGCTATAAAATAGAATTCTGTACTTTGTTGTAACCTTTATAAAATGGCCTATAAAGTTAGAATTTTGAAAATTTTTAGTAAACTAATAAAATTTGTATCCCACCTAAGTTTTAGTCAGATTCTACCAAAAAATATTCTATAGACAAAGCTATACTATTAAATTTATTCCTATATTTTTTTAAAAGTCCATTTGTAGAGAATTACGAGAACTGTGTATTCTGAAATATTCTTAGTAAAATTTTATTTAGACACTGATGTACATTCAGAGTATTATATTTTGCTGGAAGAAAGTGGTAGCAAAATGTCATTAATGTTATTTTTGGAAATGTGACTGATTTGGAAGTACTGTGTTTGCTACTAATTGAATCAGGATTTTTTAACTTCTTCACATTGTTGGAAATATTCTCTAGAGTACCCATCTGGTAGTAAGTAATAATTTTCATCTCTTTTATGGGGGCTTCAGTTTTCTTCACTATAAAGTTTTCATTTGTCATAGGCTCTGAGAAAGGATCTACTTTCTTTTGTGGATGATAATATAATAGCCTGGGTCCTTGAATGGGTCCTTACTAAGGTTTAAATCCTGGCTCTATAACTTAACTAGCTTTGTGATCTTGGGCTTAATAATTAACTTTCTAAACCTCAGTTTCCCTATCAGTAAAATGATAATAACGGTAGTACTTACATCAAATGTCATTGAGAGGATTAAATGGCATAATTAGGGTAAAGCATTTGGCTCAGTGTTAAATTATACTTGTGCCAAGTAATTGTTTACTTTTATTAACCAAAAATGTTATTTTTTTACCGTTAATTATTTAATTATTAAAAAACAGTAGTAGATTTTCTCTTTAATGACTCTTATACATTTGTCATATCTGTAACCTATTCCTATAAAAGCACATAGTGGACAATGTTACAGGTAAATTTCAGTATGTATTATTTGTGCTTGAATGAATCAGAGTACACCTGCTTTTTCTTTAACAGTCTAGAAGAAAAGATTAGACAATTAGAGAAGAAAGTAAATGAGTTGGTAGAAGAAAGCTGTATTGCCAACAGTTGTGGAGACTTAAAATTGGTAAGTTCATAAACTTATAGGATTCAAGATGGTGAAGCGTGTGTCGTATGTATGTGCACAAATAGAAAGCACATGTACAGGTTTCTTGCGCTCTCCAGAAGTAGAAAAAAACCTTTCATAAGCCAAAATGGCATCAAACAATTATTGTGAATTTATATTGAAAATTTTTTGAGCATTCCTAGACTCCAAAACTAACCTCTCTTAGGCTTTTCTGATATCTCAGGACGCATCTTGCCAATGGATACACAGAGTAAATCAAAATAAATCACAGATGCTCACAGTTCAGAGCTCTGGTGGCTTGATGCTGAGACGACGGGTGTGGCGGGGCTCCTCTCGCTGCTGGAGGTGTGTGCACTGCCTCTGAAGGGTTTGCTACACAACAGAGTTTGCACACTATTTCACTTCTTACCTTTTTTTGTAAAAGCAGAAATCTTCACATTTCTTTCAGTTAGCAGAAACAGGTGCTAATGTAGGTCTTTCATTAAAGTAGAGTGGTATTATGTGAACTTTCAAAAAGTGAGAGATACCTGCTAGATACACGTGGGTTTTTTGTTTTTTGGCTTTTGGTTTTTGGTTTTTGGGTTTTTTTTTTTGCCTTTGACAGGCTTTAGAGTTTTCACTAAAGCAGTTTTTTGAAAACATAGGCAGCTGCTTCATAAAAACTCTCAGGTCAAAACAGTTCACTGATTTTGTAATTTTTGACATTGGTCAATACAGTAGGAAAACAAATTCTAGTGGAATAGTTGACTGAATTTTGCAGTCTGGCGGCCTATTGGATTAGACTCGTAGCTTGCTAAAAGGCATAGCTACTGTAGTCAACATGCTGTGCTAAAGGTTGGTTTCTTATTTAAGCCTCACTACCCTAAAATACTCTTTCCTAAGTAAACTGCAAAATCATAGTTTGCTTTTTGGTACGCCCACTCTAGTTTTTCATGCCTTTTTAAAAAAAATATTTTATTAATTTATTTGTCAGAGAGAGAGAGCATAAGGAGGGGGAGTGGCGGGAAGAGGGAGGAGCAGGCTCCCTGCTGGGTAAGATGCCCATTGCGGGACTCCATTGCAGGACCCCAGGACCGTGACCTGAGCCGAAGGCAGACGCTTAACCACCTGAGCCATCCAGGCATCCCTTGTGCTTTTTTTTTGGGGGGGGGGACACTTGGGTGGCTCAGTAGGTTAAGCATCTGTCTTTGGCTGGGGTCCTGGGATTGAGCCCTGCATAGGGCTCTCCGCTCAGTGGCAAGTCTGCTTCTGCCTTTCCCTCTGTGATCTCTCTCATTCTGTCTCTCAAATAAATAAAACCTTAATAAATTAATTAAATATTTTCTCTTAATTTGCTTTGTCCTTGTTACTTTATCATACCATATACATGTAATTTCTATGACTTAGTTATCACATTAATGAATACCATTAAAGTTCAGTATAAAGCCTACTCTTATTGCTCACAGAACTGGTGCTTTTTTATCTAGCTCTAAAGAAAAAATCCCATGTTAAAGTAATCTGTCTGTGGTTAGTCTTTTGGTGGAAATCAACAAAAGGTTCTTGGCATTCTGAGTGGGCTATAAGCGAAACTAAGTAAGCATTTGTTGTGATATTGGATAGAAGTTATCCATTGATTTTTCTGTGTTTTGGGCATCCCAGAAACCAAACAAATCCATCCAAGTTTTTATCACATGAGTTGGAATTAAAATACCCAAAGACTCAGGATTAGATGGGGAAAAGAAGAAAATATGTCAGGTCAAATCTAAATGGTGATGGAAGGTAAGATAAACTTGACTTGGGGCTAATATACTCTCCATTTTATCATTCATACTTCCTCTTCTTTCTAGGGAGCAGTGGGGAGAACACATGACAATTTTATGATGGTGAGAGTTCCACTTTAAACAAATACCCTGGGTTCTTTTGTTTTCAAGGGGAGTTTATTGTAAGAGTGTAGGAGGGCATACTGGGAATCCAAGAAAATCTAAGGAATCCAACCAGACTTCATGCAAATATTTTCCAAATACATAAAATGCTCATAATGAATGCTTAAAGGAATTTACAAAGTATAAACTTGATTTCAGGCCTTAGAAAAGGCAAAAGATGCAGGAAGAAAAGAGAGAGTCTTGGTGAGACAACGAGAACAAGTTACAACTCCAGAAAATATCAATTTGGATTTAACTTACTCAGTAAGTATAAAACACTTGTTGAGTAAAATTATTTTGGCTAGGATTTGTAGATTCTGAAAGGTTTTTTTTCTTTTTTTTATTTTTAAAAAGACTTTTATTTTATTTTTATTTAAATTCAGTTAGCCATTATAAATCTGATTGGACTTTAGATGCTCAGGATTCGATTACTAGACATCTTTATGAAGTTCATGAGGCACTCTTTGTTCTGTGCAAAGACTTTTTTATTTAGTTAGTTTTTAATAACTTAGGAAGTACCCGCAAACCCACCACCCAATGACTCTATTTCTGGAAGATTGCTAATATTTATGCTCTGTTTTTAGTGTGGTTACTTTAATGAGATTCTAATGTGGACTTTTAGTCTGATTTTCAAGAACTTCCAACTAGGTAAATAATACAGTGTTCTGTGAGGGTTGTGGAAAAAACAAAAGCTAATTTCTTACAGAATTTTTTTTAATTCTAAAAAGATACTTGATGTTTATACTGGTGTTTTAAAAGGGTATATTTTTAGTGGGGAAAGTGTTCATCTGCCATACAAATGGGAAAAAAGGGCATTTGAAACTTTGAATAGGAATTTTTAGATGTTTACTCTTGGTAGCTAGTATCTTTAAATTCCATAGAATCTTTAGGGAATAATTTCTAATTATCTTTTTTTATTTATAGGAAGATAAGCTTCTATAACTTAATAACTTAAATTATAATTTTGTATACAGGGAAATACTTTTTATAGTTTTGCATATAAAGAAGTATACTAATGAATCCTTAAGGTATTTCCATATGTTTAATTTTTATTTACAAAGAAAATTTGGCCCACTATTTTACCTACTCCTTTTATTACCAGTAACATTAACAAGTTTATTCTTTGTAGGTCTTTATGAGATTAATAGATAGCAAATACCACCTAAATTAGGAAGAATACTTAGAAAATGAAGGTGCTATTTAGAGGATAGCTATATTTGTCTTAATGTTCAGGTTCATTCTGAATGCAGGATATTTCTGTGCATGTTTTACTTCCTAATTGGTTGGGTATCTTGATAAAGGCATCTAACTTTGTTATAAGATCTTAAGGTCTGAAAAGATTATAGGCAAAAGGGGCCTAAAATGGTCACTACATGTGTTTTTGCAATGTTTATTCCTTAGGTTCTTTTCAACTTGGCTAGTCAATACTCAGCTAATGAAATGTATGCTGAAGCACTAAACACATATCAAGTTATAGTGAAAAATAAGATGTTTAGCAATGCAGGTGGGTATATGTAGTCCATTTTCCTAATAAGTGTAGTTCTTTTTTTCCCTAAAGTTTTTATAGTTAAGTGATCTCTACACCCAGTATGGGGCTCAAGCTCACAATCCCAAGATCAAGAGTCTCCCAAGATTAAGAGTTAAATGCTCTTCTGACTGAGCCAGCCAGGCAGCCTGAGTATAGTTCGTTTGTAGTGTTAATTTACGTTTCCCCACTTTATGTTTCCTTATAATAATCTATGCTCTGAACAAATTTGTGTTTATATGGAAGTGTCCTTCTTAAAGATACTGCTTATAGGAAAACCCACATAAATAGGAAGAAACACTGTTGGTGTGAGATATATTGCCTAATAGTAAACAAAAAATGTATTCTATCATCACAAGTAGAATGAGCCATTGCAATCCCATCAAACATGCTTTCCCAAGGGGGCACCTGGATGGCTCAGTTGGTTAAGTGGCTGCCTTTGGCTTAGCTCATGATCCAGGAGTCCTGGGATTGAGCCTGGCTTAGGGCTCCCTGTTCAGCAGGGAGTGTGCTTCTCTCTCTTCCTCTGTTTCTCCCTCTCTCTCATGCTCTCTCTTGCTCATCCTCTCTCTCTCTCTCAAGTAAATAAAATCTTTAAAAAAATTGCTTTCCCTTATAAATTTATCCCCAAGTGACTACAGTTTATGTGTATCATTTATATTGCATAATTTTTTGGTAATAGTATTAAAGTTTATCAGAATTTCATTTTCTTTAATATATTAAAATATGTAGCATTATTGAATCTAATTTTTAAATCCATATTTTTTTAGAATAACATAATTTCAGTTTTATAATGTAAATCACTTGTTTTCTAGCCATATTTTCAGGCTTTCATATTTCCATCTGTCGTAAGTTCCATTTCCTTACGGAAGATTAGTGTGTAGATACATGAAAATAGTGTAACCCTTTTAAAGTGAGAATTTAGGTAGTGTCTGAAGCTTCCTAACTTTAGAAAAGCTTCAACGAATATGAATTAAGGTCACCTAAAGTACAGAAAAAGTGAAGAAAATAGAATACTATATATTCATTATTTTTTATTAGGAAGATTGAAAGTGAATATGGGAAATATTTATTTAAAGCAAAGAAATTATTCCAAAGCCATTAAATTCTACCGAATGGCACTAGATCAAATTCCAAGCGTCCATAAAGAAATGAGGTAAGTTTACATAACGATAACTTGGTGAAATTTAAGTGTTCTTTTTCAGGAACAAGATAATTCTTCTGACCTGCCACCAGTGGGTTGAATGTTTTTAGGTGTTTATACATGTGAGGTGTTTAGACTTATGTTATATCTGTAGTATTTTGGTGAGGTCCTGTACTGACTACTTGCACACATATTTATATAGTGACAAGTAAAAGGTTAGAGACAAACTATGTAATCAATTGAAATAAAACAAAGATAATTGGCCTATATAAGGGATAACCTAGCAGGCCATTAGCAGCAAATAAAAGTCACTGCCAACATAAAATCAAAACAGCAGTCCTCTAGAACATAACAGACTACAGAATGTCTTAATTCCTATAGGCTAGGAATTAAGACCACCTTATATTCTTGCTGTAGATTGAGAATGAAATAGTTAAAGAAGGGATTGCATTTGAACTTTAGAAGAGGGGAGAGGAGGAGGAAGCTGGAATATTTTCTATTCATGCAATATTTCAGGAGCAGAAACAGTAAATTACCTTATGGTCTGGTAATGACCTAGATATCATAGAAGATTTCCAAGATATTTACTGATTATAATTTTCCTTAGGCTTAGTACAGTTGCTCTGTGAAAGTTAATTTATTTCTGAATGCCACCTTTAGTGATCATTTGTCTTTGAATAATATATCATTATCATTGGGAAATATCTAGCTTCTAGGACACAATGCCCTTAGGCACTTTGTACTCAGTTAAGGCCAAGACTTTGAGCATTGTAGAAGATAGTAATATTAGATAGTTTGTGTCAGGTGCTTAATTACCAATAATCAAGAGGTGCTATGGTAACTAAGTTGAGGGACTGATTATTAAAACAAGAATGGTCTAGAAAGGCTTTATGAAGGAGGTGTACTTGTAATAGGTTACTTACATGACGAAGGGAGAAAGGGTAATATTCCAAACAAAGGGAAAATTGGGATGAGCCAAGGAAATAACAGTATTTGTGACCTGATCAGAAAATTATGAATAAATGAATTTAGTTGAAATAGAGGTATTATGTTGAGGAGTGGTCAGAAATAAGGTAGGATCACATCTATTATAATGGCTATAATGAAATGACTGAAAATAAGTATTGGGCATGTAGAGAAATTGGAAACCTCATACATTGGGCATATAAAATGGTACAGCCAGTTTGGAAAATAATTTGGTAGTTTTTTAAAAAGTTAAACACAAATTTACCAGTGGACCAGCAATTCCACGCCCAGGTATATATCCAAGAGAAATTATACATGCTGTCACAAAGGATTGTGTATGAATGTTCATAGCATTATTCATAATAGCCCCAAAGTAGAAACAATCAAAAGTCTGTCAAATAGGCCATGAATAAATAAAAATATTATATATTCATACTGTGGATTACTATTTGGAAATATAAAAGGAATGGAGTACAGCATATTGGAGTACTGATATATGCTGTAGTATGGAGGAACCTTCAAAAGATTATGCTACTTGAAAGAAGCCAGATATAAAATATTATATATGACCCCATTTATAGTCAGTGTCTAGAAAAAGCAAATCTCGAGAGACAGAAAGTAGGTTAATGATTGCCTAGGGCAAGAGATAAGAATGGGGAGTGACTGCTAATGGGCACAGATTTTCTTTTTAGGGTAATGGAGATGCCTTGAAATAGGAATGTGGTTATAGTTTCACAGCTGTGTAGCTACAGCAATGCTCACTGAATTGTATACTAAAAACAAGTGAATTTTATGATATGTAATTTAAACCTCAATAAAGCTTTAAGAAGACAAAATAAAAAGCAAGAAAGAAAAGAAGGAAACTATCTGTGAAAAGTCTTGACTACTATACTAAAGAATTGAGACTTTTAAAGCTTATCCATGTTTGTTTTTCTTTAGGATTAAAATCATGCAGAACATTGGTGTCACATTTATAAAAACTGGTCAGTATTCAGATGCCATTAATTCATTTGAGCACATCATGAGTATGGCACCAAATCTGAAGGCAGGCTTCAACCTAATTCTTAGTTACTTTGCTGTTGGAGATCGAGACAAAATGAAGAAGGCATTCCAAAAATTGATTGCTGTTCCGTTAGAAATTGATGAAGATGATAAATATATTTCACCAAGTGTGAGTATGAAGAAGACTACTGTGTGGCCAGCTGCCCATGCTTTTCTGTTTCTAGAAATGAAAAGGTTGGAATGGATGACCTTTTAGGTTTCTCCTAGCCCTCTATTAATATATTTTAATTAATTAAATTTAATTAAAGTGCTTTTATCAGTTTCATTTGTTATTTAAATTAGGTTGACACTGGGACTCTGTTGAAATAGGGCAAGAAATTATGATTGAAGACTGACTTTATAATTTTAGCGAATAAAAAAGAAAATCTTACAAAATACAAGATTACATGCCATTCTTAAAGAATGATATCCTGATGAAGGAACCCTTGTAAAGCCTTTTATTGTTTACTGGTTTTTTTTTTCAGTCATTGTTGAACAGAGGAAACTAAAACTATGTGTACTCAGTAGATCAAAAAATGAAAAGAAGAATTCCTTATCCTTATGCATAGAGTGCAGCAAAATACAAAAGTCATATTTTCAGAGAGCTGAGGAGGAAATATTACACAATGTTAAGTGAAAAACCAAGTGAAAAAGAAAAAAAGATAAACACACACCCATACATGGACATAAACTGGAAGGAAATACACCAAAATAGAAATAGTTTCCAGGCAGTGAGATAATTTTTCTTAATATTTTAAAAATATTTTTCATGTTTTTCCATTTAAAGTATTCGTACACTGCTGTATTTTTCATATTAAGCTAAATCGTATGAAAATGCCTGTATTTATAGATCAAAATTGTATAATAATGCCAATTTCATAAATTGAACTTAACAGATTTTCTTAGTAGATTATAAGGGATTACAACATAGTGGTTGGCTCCATCACTCAGTACTTAACTCTTCTAATGCCTCAGTTCCTTTATACATAATATAAGACTAATTATAATAAGCTACCATATAGGGTTGTGAGGATTAAATGAGGTATGTGAAATGCTTATAACAGTGCCTGGAACATAATAAGTTCTAAGTAAGCATTAACTACTATATATTATTTTCATGTTGAGAAAAAATAATATCTTATAAAAAAATCATCTGTATTTTTAGTAGAAAGTAGAGATATTGACTACTAAGGAATTTGATGATCATTAAAGTATTTATATTTAAGTTTAGAGTTTATAATATCACACAGCTTCTGTGTATTTGGTCCTATTCTATCCAGTCTGACCTTTTATCAGTTGCTCAGAATCTATTTGTTCAAGAAGAATGTAATTGGTAATCAGAAATGAGAAGAAAAGTTATACTTTATGCAAGGGAAAATAGCTTAGAAAGATTAATTTACCCTCTATTTTATGTAACTGCTCAGTGGTGAGGTTGATTAGAAATCCAAGTTCTTGGCATTTACTTCTGAATTCATCATTTTTTTTCCAATTTTATTTTTCCAGGATGATCCACACACTAACTTAGTAATTGAAGCTATAAAAAATGATCATCTA
Organism: Ailurus styani; assembly: GCA_002007465.1. Taxonomy (NCBI): domain Eukaryota; kingdom Metazoa; phylum Chordata; class Mammalia; order Carnivora; family Ailuridae; genus Ailurus; species Ailurus styani. Next base: position 792,777 of record LNAC01000527.1, on the reverse strand, counting down.
AGGCAAATGGAACGTGAAAGGTAATATTTTGTGCCTTAGTAATATAGGTTTAATTTTTGTAAAAGAGTTGAATGTACATTCTGATTATTTCTCTCAAAACTTGTTATATTCAGTATATTTCTCCAATAAGGCTATTGTTTCAACATTTCTATATTTTACTAGATTCTTTTTTTGCCTTCAAGATAATCATAGTCCTCAGGCTGACCCCAATTATTCTTATTCAAAAACTCTTACTATTTTCTTGTCATTTGCTTTCCCTCTCCATTTGGTGCAATATTAGAATTTTGCTTATATTACTTTTATTTAAAAAATTATATTTTTATGTATTTTTGCCCACCTTCCCAATTAAATTTCATCTCCCAAAGACAAAATTGGGCTTATTTCTTCCTTCCTTCAATATGGTACCTAGTCTCTACCAAGTATGTTCTGAAAGTTCTGATATTTACTGTGTATATATTTGGAGTATATTACATAATAGAGGGCCCTTAATTATTTTAATTGTGGTAAAATACACGTAACATAAAATTTGCCATCTTAATTATGGTGCATAAGACTTAATGGTTTGGTAATGTTATGTGCATTAACATTGTTTTATAACCAGTCTTCAGAACTCGTATGTATGTGTGTGTTAAGTGTTATGTCATATGCTAATTTTGTTTATTCATTTTTAATTCCACTGTCATTAAGGTTACATTAATTTCAGATGTACAATCCTATACATTAGTCAGTGCTCATCATGATAAGTTTACTCTTAATCCCCCTCACCTATTTCACCCCAGAACTCTGTATCTTCTCAAACTGCAATTCTACCTATTGAACAACTCTCTAGGACCTGCCCCCAACACCTGGCAACCACCATTCTACTTTCTGTGCTATGAATTGACTTTATTTACCTCATGTAAATGGAATTACAGTATTTGAGACTGGCTTATTACATTTATCATAATATCCTCAAGGTTCATCCATATTGTGGCATGTAACAGGATTTCCATCCTTTTTAAGGCTGAATAATATTCCATTACTGTATAGAAGGCCCTTAATTTTTAGGAATTAGTTTAGTATTAAAAATACTTCTGGGGCGCCTGGGTGGCTCAGCGGGTTAAAGCCTCTGCTTTCGGCTCAGGTCATGATCTCAGGGTCCTGGGATCGAGGCCCACATCGGGCTCTCTGCTCAGCAGGGAGCCTGCTTCCCCCCTCTCTCTCTGCCTGCCTCTCTGCCTCCTTGTGATCTCTCTCCCTCTGTGAAATAAATAAATAAATAATCTTAAAAAAAAAAAAATACTTCTGGGAAGATGGAGTAGACGTAGTTTTCCCCTGTTCTTCCCACTAAGTACAAATAAAAAACCCTAGAAGTTATATATAAAACAAATATAAGAAAGGTGGAGAGAAGAGGGTAGATCAGCAAGGGACCTCAGGAAAAACGTGGCAGTGAGTTCCCCTCATGTTTCCCAAACTCGGAGTTGAAGAAGCTGGCAATCAGAAAATGACAATGGTTGTATTTAAAAAAAAAAAAAAACAGCCCCAAGAAAAGCCTGCTTTTTCTCTAGCCAAAGGACAAGGAAGGGAGACAAAGAAGGCTAGCAAGATTGAAAACTTTGAGACAAATAGCACACACACACACACACACACACACACACACACACACACTATGACCCCACTCCCATGCATGCCAGCAAAAGTCAAGTGGGAGCCTAGCTTTCTACCCCAGTAAGGCTATAAAGAGATACTCATACCCCAAAAGTCAGGACTTTAATTTGACAGGTCCTTATTGAGTCCCACCACTCTGTGGTGTCAACAGACAGCACATGGGGAGCCTGGAACTCCACTCCATGTGGCAGTAATGAGGCATTCCCGCTCTCTCCTGGTGTCAGAGAAAATAATGGAGAGTCAGAACCTTCATCATCATTCAGTGGTAACAAGGCCACTCCACTGTGGTGTCAGCAGAGACTATGGTAGAAGCAGGAACTCCTGCCACACCCAGCAGACACAAGGACTTCTTCCCACGTTAGTTGTCAAAGGAAGTTGTATTGGGATCCTAGACATCTATTATCTTATGATAATGAGGTGGTGTCCCTTCTTCACCTGCTGGAGTGGTGTCAAAACCAGCTGAAACAGAAGATTTAAATAAAAATTTAGAGTATTATAATGCAGAAATGTCCCAAGTTTTCATCAAGAATACTCATCTTACCAAGAACCAGGAATGATTTCAAACCAAATGAAAAATCCAATCAATAGGTGCCAACACTGACATGACAGAGATGTCATAATTATCTGACAAATTTTAAAGCAACCACGATAAAAATGCTTCAACAAGTGATTATGAATATTAGTGAATGGGCTCAATAGGAGAATAAAGAATATATGGAAAGATTCAGTGAACTGGAATATGGAAAATAGAAATTACCCAATCTGAACAACAGAGAGAAAATAGAGTAAAAACAAATGAACAAACTCTAGGTGACATCTGGGACTATAACAAAAGATATACAATTTTTGGGCGCCTGGGTGGCTCAGTGGGTTAAAGCCGCTGCCTTTGGCTCAGGTCATGATTCCAGGGTCCTGGGATCGAGGCCCACATCGGGCTCTCTGCTCAGCAGGGAGCCTGCTTCCTCCTCTTTCCTCTCTCTCTGCCTGCCTCTCTGCCTGCTTGTAATCTCTCTCTCTGTGTCAAATGAATAAATAAAATCTTTAAAAAAAAAAAAAAAGATATACAATTTTTGTCATCAATGTCTTAGAGAGGAGAAAGAGATTGGACTAAAGAAATAATGGCTGGTAACTCCCCAAATTTGGCAAGAGAAATAAATATATAATATAAGAAACTGAATAATTACCAAAGAGAATAAACCCAAGGAAATCCATATGAAGATACATCGTGATTAAACTTCTTAAAATTAAAGAAAAAGTCTTGAAAGGAGGCAATGAAAAACAACACTTAAGGGAAAGCAATTAGAATGATAGTGGAAAAGTCCTAATAACCTAAGCTCCCAGGTTAATAAACTAGAAAAAGAAAAGCAAAATCAGCCAAATAATAACATAAATCATTGACATTGAAAAAAAAGAAACATCAGTGAAAAACACAGAGCCGATTTTTTGAACAGATGAATAAAATTAATAAACATAGCAAAACTGATAAAGAAGACACAGATTGCCAATATTAGGAACAAAACAGGAGCTATCACTACAGACTCTGCATACATCAGAAGGGTAATAAGGGAACACTATAAACAACCCTACACCCACAAAGTTGACAACTTAGACAAAATGGACCACTTTCTTGAAAAACAAATGACCACAACTCACCTGATATTAAACAGATCAATAGACCTGTAAGTATTAAAGAAATTTAATTTGTAATTTTAAACCTCCCAAAAAAGAAATCTCCAGGCCCATATGGTTTTACTAGAGAATTCTAGCAGATGTTTAAAAAACAATTAATATCAATTCTACACAACTTCTCCCAGAAAATAGTTCATTTTATGAGACTGGTATTCCCTTGATGCCAAAATAAGACAAAGACAGTATAAAAAAAGGGGGGGAAATAGATCAATATCTTACGAATATAGATGCAAGAATCCTAAAGAAAATACTAGTAAACCAAAATTACAAACAAAATATAAAAGGAATTGTGTACCATGTCCAAGTGGGATTTATCCTAGGAATGCAAAATTGGTTTACTCTGTAAAAACCAATGAGTATAATAGAGGATAACGGTAGAATGCAGGACAAAAACGACATCATCATCTCAGTATAAAACAGAAAATTTTTTTTTGCAAAATCCAATATGCTTTCATGGTAAACGAAAAACCTCAACAGGCTGGGAGTAGAAAGGAACCTCCTCAATCTGGTAAAGGACATTTATGAAAAACCCAGTTTGACATACTTAAAAGTAAAAGACTGAATGCTTTCCCCCTTTGAACAGGAATAATATAAGGGACCTGTCACTAATTCAGCGTTGTACTTGGGGTCCTACCCACGGAAATAAGGCAAAAAGGAGGTAAGAGACATCCAGATTGGAAAAGAAGAAGCAAAATTATTTCTGTTCACAGATTACACGATCTTGTATGTGGAATATCCTACATAAAATTTTAGAATGCACTGAAGAGCAATTGCAACTAATAAGTTCAGCAAGCTTGCAGAGTAAGATACCAATATATAGGAATCAATGCTATAGAAATATACACTACCAATGTACTATCCAAAATAAAATTCATAGTTACATTTACAGTAGCATAAAACATATTTAAGAATAAGTTTAACAGATGAAATGTAAAACTTATACTCTGAAAAGTATAAAACATTACTGAAGGATATGCTAAGTAAATGGGAAAACATCACATTTTTATGGATAGGTACTTGATGTTAAGATGACAGAGTTCCCCAAATTATTTTATAGTTGCGATATAATCCATATCAAAATCTCAGCAGTGGTTTTTTAGAAAGTGACAAGTTGATTCTAAAATTCATATGGAAATCTAAGGGATCCAAAATAGCCAAAACAATATTGAAAAAGAAGAGCAAAATTGGAAGGCTCACACTACAAAACTACACCAATCAAGTTGTGTAGTACTTTATGCTAGTAGCAGAAAGGTAGACATAGAAATCATTGGAATGGGATTGAGGGTCCAGGAATAAACTTGTACATTTATAATTAATAAAAGTGCCAGGACAATTTGATGGAGAAAAGATAGTCTTATCAACAAATGATGCTGGGAAAATTGGATATCCTCATGTGAAAGAATGAAGTTGGGTCTCTCTCATACCATACACAAAAATTACTTCAAAGTGGGTCATAGACCTAGCTGTTAAGGGCTCAGAACTATAAATTCTTAGGGGGGAAAAAACCCAGTATTACTGATCTTGTATTAAGCAGTGACTTCTTAGATATGACACCAAAAGCACACCGAAAGAAAAAAAAATAGGCAAATTGGACTTCATCACAATTAAAAACTTTTGTTCTTCAAAAGACACTATCAAGAAAGTGAAAAGACAATCCACTGCATGGGAGAAAACATTTGCAAACCATGTATCCAAGATGGGACTTATTTCTCCAATATATAAAGAACTCTTCCAATTCAGTAATAAAAAGGCCAGTTAATAAAAAGGCCAATTAAAAGCATACAAAGGATCTGAATAGCACATGCAAAGATGCTTAAGATCTCTACTTCTTAGGAAAATGCAACTCAAAACCGGAACGAGATACCACTTCATACCCACGTGTATGACTGTAATTAGGAAGACAGATAACAACAAATGTTGGTGAGGATGTGGAGAAATTGAAATCTTGTATGCTGGTGGTAAGCATGTAAAATGGCATAGCCACTTAGGAAACAGTTTGGAAGTTCCTCATACCTAACCCAGCAGTTTCTCTCCTAGGTATATACCCCAGAGAAGTTAGAGCATATGTCCACATGATAACTTATACACATATGTTCATGGCAGCAACATTCATGATATCCAAAAAGTGGAAACAACCCAGATATCCACAGCTGATGAATGGATAAATAATATATGGTCTGTCCATGTCATGGAATATTATTTAGCCACAAAAAGAAATGACATAGCAATATATGCTACAGTACATACAAACCCTGAAAACGTTACAGTGATAAGTGAAAGAAATTGGTGACAAAAGACTATATATTCTATGATTCCATTTATAGGAAAGGTACAGATTTGACAAATCTATAGAGACATGTAGTAATTCAGTTTTACAATTTCCTGCATACTATTCTTCAGTGGTCATTTTTACCCTTTCCTTTCATGTCCACAGACAGTGCAGGTTATGTAACTTCAGCTGCAGAACTTTGTATTTCTCCAGTGCTTCTCTCTTTTTTTGTTATGTTTTGTTTTGGGGTTTTTTGTTTTGTTTTAAAATCAGTTTTTTTATTATGTTCATCCACTGTTTCTTCTTCCATTTGTCAGCCTGCATTGAAAAGAAAGAGATGAGCTGTTGATCCAGAAGGCAGTTATGGCTTGCTAAATCCATTTCCTAGCCATGGTTGTCAACCTGACTTATAGATTTCTAGTGTAGCTGTCCACCCTTTAGTAGACTTTCATGGTATGTTAGCTTTGATAGGTAATGTTTATACTTAAAAAAAATCCAAACTCGGGCGCCTGGGTGGCTCAGTGGGTTAAAGCCTCTGCTTTCGGCTCAGGTCATGATCTCAGGGTCCTGGGATCGAGGCCCACATCGGGCTCCCTGCTCAGCGGGGAGCCTGCTTCCCCCCCGTCTCTCTGCCTGCCTCTCTGCCTCCTTGTGATCTCTCTCCCTCTGTGAAAGAAATAAAAAAAAAAAATCCAAACTCTTTATACCAAGTCTCTCAATAAAACTTTTTTGTTTGTTTGATATAGGAAAGCCATGGCAGAAAAATACATCATGACAGCCGCAAAACTCATTGCTCCTGTGATTGAAACATCTTTTGCTGTAGGTTATGATTGGTAAGAGAGAAATTCAGTATAACTGGATGGATATGTTGTTTTCATAATTTATACTTTTATTGATTTAAACTTTTATTTGAAAAGTAATTATGAATATTGATTTCTGCTTATCAGGAATATAATATTATGTGGTAAAATCAATATAGGGCATTCTAAAAGTTCTACTGTATTTTTCTTATTGCTTATGTCATTTCTTAAATACTAAGTAAGGCAAGTGTGCTACCATTTGATATAAGGATACATAATTCCACTGTATAAATCTAACCTGTATCCTCTTTCATTTTACTGTATCTTTTCTCATTTTTTTCCTTTTCTACCTGAAGTTTGTCAGTACTAAAACTTTCTGTCCTGAGGAATAGCTCTCATACCTAAAGGAGCTGTTGTCTCCTGATATAATGTACTTCCTAAATAGAAGTGAAGAGTTTTATTAGAGTTGGAAAAATCTTAGATCATTTGTTGAATAAGAAGTGAATTTGTTTCTTTCTTCCATCCAGTACAGGAATCCTCTTTGTAGCGTCCCATTAGGTGACCATTTAACTTCTGCTTGGAGTCTTCTGGTATTCAAGTCATTTGTTTTATTTCTAAACATCTATAAGGGTTAGAAAAATCTTCTTTGTATTGAACCCAAAATTGCCCCTCATGGAACTTTTTTCTGTGATCTTTTAAGCAAACATCGACTGAGTCTATGACCTCTTCTATATGGTACCTTATAGAATTTTAAAAATCCAAGATACTTATATGTAGTTACATAGTCAAGTACAGAAGAGTTACTATCTTCATTTTCGTTTTTTCTTTCGTTCTTTCTTTTTGTTTTTTATTGAGATGTAATTTATATATATTACAAAATGACCACAAGAAGTCTAGTTAACATTTGTCACCATTCATAGTTACAAATTTTCTCTTATGAGAACTTTTAAGATCTATCTTAGCAACTTTCAAATATGCAGTACTGTATTATTAACCATGATCAGTATGCTGTACATTACATCCCATGTCTTATTTATTTTATAACTGGAAGTTTGTACATTTGATCTCCTTCATCCATTTCACCCCTTCCCTGCCCCTACTGTTGGCAACCAACGATCTGTTTCCTGTAGCTATGAGCTTGGGTTTTGTTTTGTTTTCTTGTTTTTTAAGTACCTTTCATGTTTCTTCTTGCTAGACATAACTTACGTTTTCTTTACCATATTCTTACCTTAAGCATCCTTCAGATGCTTACCTATTCTGTTATTCCTTGGAGTCCATTCTATTCCTTGGAATACATTGCCTCCCTGGTTTAATTTGTATTGGAGGGTTCACAATTGATCCGTGACATTTTGTTTTTATTGGTATTTCCAGTTGCCTGGCTCTCTTTTTTTGCATTTTTTGCTTCTGTTACAGACTCAGGTTTTCTTGGAGTTCTCCCTTACAGAATCTCTCTCTCTCTGCCTCAGTTTTTGTACAATGGTTACTGTCTTGACCTGGTGTTAAATATCATCTTGAGGATTACTGCCATTTCTCACCTGGTTTGGATCTTTTTTTCTTGTTTAACACTTTATTTTTTCCTTGATTTCATCCTTAATTAACCTGTTTAAGATCTTCCTGTGCATGTCTGTAAACGTGCAATTCTATTCTCATTCCTGATTGGTTATTTATTTTATGAGGTAAAAAATTTAAAATTTTAAGTTGTAACTTCCTTTTAGAAGTTTAAAAGCATTTCTTCATTGTTAGCTAACATTGTTGCAGATTAGAAGTCTAATACTAGTCTCATCTTTGTTATTTGTAGGTGAACTGTGTTTTCTTTCTGATGATTTTTAGAATTTCCTCTGTAGCTGTTATTCTGAAATTTCATAATGGTATGTTTAAGTTTGTCTTTTTTCTTGTCTTCCTCCTAAGCACTCAATAGACCCCTCAATTTGTAGTCTATTGTTTCCTTTCAATTTGGGGAAATAGTGTTATATTTTTTCCTTGATAATTTATTTCCTTCTTCTCTACTTATAAATTTCTATCAATTGGGTTTGGGACTTTCTTGTCACTTATCTTATATTTTCCATCCTTTGCTTTGCTTTCTGGGAGACTTTCTTGAGTTTCTTCATCCAATACTTCCATTTAATTATTTTGTTCATATATTTTCATTTTGTATTTATAAGAGCATTTTCATTGTCTCTGGTTGTCTGGATAAGGGGAATCTACGGGCTTTGCTGCACACAGAGATGGGAAGCTCAGTGATTCCATAAGAGTCCTGCAGGCAAGCACCGTGACTCAACCACCTTTTCAGCTCAGCTCAGCTCCTCAGTTGCCATCCCTGAACCCCAGTCTCACCTGGATTCAGTAGGGGCAGGAAGCTCTCTCCTCTGCTGCTGCTTTCGTAGTATCACTTCCTTTTCTCTGGTTTATAAGCCAGCACTTTCTCATTCTTCGAGAAGTTGTATTTGCTCATGGAGATAGGAATGGGAGATAAATGCATAGGTCTGCTGCTGTTTTCAATCAGAAGTTTTGCCAGTTAGTGCCAGTAGTGATAGAAGGACTTTCTTCAGAATTTTTTCTCTTTGCAGATACACAGTTCCAGATTCTTTACTCATTTCAGATATAGTGTGTTTTTCTAGAATGACTGGTTTTGTACCTGACTAGTTGCCTGCCTAGTTTATAAATGAGTCCCTTAAAATGTGTCCCTGTATGTGTACACAGTACTCCACTTGTGTTTTGACCAGTGTTATAGTACAACAGAGTCACTGTATCCCTTTTTGTGGGCACCAGACTGTGGTTGTAACCAAAGATTTCCTTGATCTGGGGACAACCACCTCACAATATAAATGAACTGTGTGTATTTACCTTTATTTATGCTGAATAGTATATATTATTTGTTTTAACATTATTAAATCTCACCTGAATTCTCTTAATGTTTAGTAGGCATAAATATTAACTTTTTTAAAGATTTTATTTATATACTTGACACAGAGAGACACAGCGAGAGAGGGAACACAGGCAGGGGGAGTGGGGGAGGGAGAAGCAGGCTTCCCTCTGAGCAGGGAGCCCGATGTGGGGCTCGATCCCAGGACACTGGGATCATGACTGAGCTGAAGGCAGATGTTTCACCCAGGTGCCCCTACATATTAATGTACATATTTAATGTTTTTACCTTTTCAAAAATGTGATTATAATTGTGTCTTTGCAACCTAGCAGTTGAGTGAAATTTTCAATATTTATCAAATGCCAACCAGTTTGACTGACATTTTCCACTAAATTAACATTTTAACTTATCAAAAGGCATTGCATTTGTCATATGAGACTTAAGATCAAGCCAGACTAGATGGTTCTACTCATGTATCATTTTACTTTTACCTAGGTATATGTTTGTTAAATGATAGCCTTATATTAGAAATTTGTTAGGTTCATTTAAGAAATGTTCACAAACAGCTGTCATGAAATGTGAAAGTGAATGTATTCACATTTATGTTAAAGATAGATTCCAAGAGATTTTTGGTGTGAATACTGATACAATGAAAGAAGGAATCTAAGAAGACCCATTCTTTTACTGAGGTTCCAGGTTTACCCTCACATATTGTTTTATCCAAGCTCAGAATTTTTCCCCTTTATTTTTTCCAGGTTTATTGAAATATTATTGACATAACATATGTGCAGATTTAAGGTGTACAGTGTGGTCGTTTGATATATATATTACAAAACTATTACCACAGTAAGGTTAGTTAAACCTCCATCCCCTCACATAATTATCTTTTTTAAATTGTGTTTATAAGAGTTAAGTTACTTGTTTAACAACTTTCAAGTATATAATACAGAATTGTTAATTATAGTCACCATTTTGTATATTACATCCCAAAACTTATTTATCTTATTCCTGAAAATTTGTGCCCTTTAAACAACATTTCCCTGTCTCCCCCACCTTCCAGCCCCTGGTACCACAATTCTACTCTCTCTTTTTATTGTAGGTTCTACATATGAGTGAGAATACACAGTGTTTGTCTTTCTCTGTCTGACATATTTCACATAGCATAATGTCCCATAATGTCCTTAAAGTCCATCCTTGTCTCAAAAGGCTTTGTTTTATGGCTAAATAATATTCCTCTGTGTGTGTCTCTGTGTGTGTGTCTGTGTGTGTGTGTGTGTGTGTGTCTGTGTGTGTGTGTCTGTGTGTGTCACATTTTCTTTATCCATTCATCTGTTCTGGACACTTAGATCGTTTAAATTTCTTGGTTAAAAACCAAGAAAAATAATGAATAATGCTATAATGAATGTGGGTTACAAATATCTCTCTGGGTTAGAGATTTCATTTCCTGTGGATATATACCCAGAAGTGGAATTGCTGAATCTTATGGTAGTTTTCTTTTTAATTTTTTTAGCAATTTCCATACTGTTTTCCTTTTTTTTTTTTTTAAAGTTTTTATTTATTTGACAGAGAGAGATCACGAGTAGGCAGAGAGGCAGGCAGAGGGAGAGGGGGAAGCAGGCTCCCTGCTGAGCAGAGAGCCGGATGCGGGGTTTGATCCCAGGACCCTGAGATCATGACCTGAGCCGAAGGCAGAGGCTTAACCTACTGAGCCACCCAGGCGCCCCTCCATACTGTTTTCCATAGTGGGTGCACCAGTTTACATTTTCACCTACACAAGGGTTCCCTTTTCTCTAACACTTATGCCTTCTCTTTTTGTTGAGACTTTTTCTCATGAAAGATTGTTAAATTTGCATTTATTGAGATAATCATATGATTTTTATCTTTCATCCTATTAATGTGATGTGCCACGGTTAGTAATTTGCACATATTGAACCATTTTTGCATTCCAGGGATAAATCTCACTTAATCGTGGTGTATGATCCTTTTAATATGCTGTTGAGTTTATTTTGCTTACATTTTGTTAACGATGTTTACATATAAATATTCATCAGGGATATTATCCTATAGTTTCCTTTAGTTGTAATGTTCTTACCTAGCTTTGGTATTGGGTAATGCTGGCCTCATAAAATGAGTTTGGGAATTTTCCTGTTCAGTTTTTTGTAGAGTTTGAGAAGGATTGACTTAGAATTTACCTGTGAAACCATATATAAGATCCTGGCTGTTCAAATTTTCTTTTTCTTCCTGATTCAGTTTTGGGTAATTACGTGTTTCTAGAAATGTATTGATTCCTTCTAGGCTGTCCAATTTGTTTGCATATAATTTTTCATAATATTCTCTTGTAATCCTTTATACTTCTTTGGTGTCAGTTGTTTCTCCTTTTTCATTTCTAATTTTGTTTGAGTATTTTTTTTATGAGTCTGGCTAAAGGTTTATCAATTTTATTGAACTTTTCAAAGAACCAGATCCTGGTTTCATTGAACTGTTCTGTCGTTTTTTTTAGTTTCTATTTCATTTATTTCTGCTCTAATCTTTATTATTTCCTTCCTACTACTGGTTTTGGGTTTTGTTCGTTCTTCTTTTTCTAGCTTCTTTAGATGTAAGGTTACATTGTTAGATTTTTTTTCTCTTTCTTGAGGTAGGCCTGTATTGCTATAAACTTCCCTCTTAGAACCATTTTTGCTGCATCCCAAAGATTTTGGGTCATTGTATTTTCATTATTATTTGTCTCCATGTATTTTTTATTTCCTCTTTGATTTCTTGATTGGTCCATTCAATGTTTAGTAGCATGTTATTTAACTTCCATGTATTTGTGGTCTTTCCAGATTTTTTCTTGTGGTTGATTTCTAGTCTCATAGTGCTGTGGTCAGAAAGATGCATGGAATGACTTTGATTTTTTTTAATTTTTTGAGGCTTGTTTTGTGGTCTAATATGTGATCTGTTGTGGAAAATGTTCCATGTCACCCGAATGTGTATTTTTCTATTTTAGGATAGAATGTTCTAAATATAACTGTTAAATCTACCTAGTCTACTGTGTCAGTCACAGCCCTTGTTTCCTTATTGATTTTCTGGTTGGGTGATCTGTCCATTGACCTATCAGTTACTTCCTTTATGTTTGTTATTACTATAAATTATTTTCTTTATGTTTCTTACTAACTCCTTTAAGTGTTTGGGTGCTCCCATGTTGGATACATAAATATTTACATTTGTTATATCTTTTTGTTGGATTGTCTCCTTAATGATAATATAATATTCTTCTTTCTCTCGTTACAGTCTTTGTTTTAGAGTCTGTTTTGTCTGATACAAGTATTGCTACTTGGCTTTCTTTTCACATCCTTTTGAATGATAAATGCTTCTCCATCACATCACTTTCAATCTGTGGTGTCTTTAGGTCTGAAATGAGTCTCTGTTTCTAGGTCTTGTTTTTTTATCCATTCCATCACCCTATGTCTTTTGATTGGAGTGTTTAGTCTATTTACATTCAAAGTAATTATTGATATGTATATATTTATTCTCATTTTGTTACTTGTTTTATGGTTGTCTTTGGAGTTTTTCTCCATTCCTTTCTTCTTTTGCTTTCTTCTTGATTACTTGGCTGTCTTTAGTCATATACTTGGATTCCTTTCTCTTTATTTTCTGTGTATCTGTTACTGGTTTTTGATTTGTGGTTACCATTAGTTTTGTGTATAACCTCTTTTGCATACAGCAGTACAAATTACATTGATGGTCACTTAAGTTTGAACCCGTTATGTACTCCTTTCTTCTCCTCTCCATGTTTTAAGTATATGGTGTCATTCTTTACATCCCTTTATTTTGTGAGTCCCTTGAGTGATATTTACAGATATACTTATTTTTTTATTTTTTTATTTTTTTTAAAGATTTTATTTATTTATTTGACAGAGAGAGAGAGATCACAAGTAGGCAGAGAGGCAGGCAGAGAGAGAGGAGGAAGCAGGCTCCTTGCTGAGCGGGGAGCCCGATGCAGGCCTCGATCCCAGGACCCTGAGATCATGACCTGAGCCAAAGACAGAGGCTTTAACCCACTGAGCCACTCAGGCGCCCAGATATACTTATTTTTACTGCTTTCTTGATTCCTACTTTTTTTATTCTTGCATATGGTCTTTTCACTCAGTGTCCCCTTTAACATTTCTTGTAGGGCTAGTTAGTGGTCATGAATTCCTTTAACTTTTGTTTGTTTGGGAAGCTCTTTATCTCTCCTGTTCCGATTGATAACCACGATGGGTAGAGTATTCGTGTCTGCAGATTTTTTCCTTTCAGCACTTTGAATATATCATGCATTCTCTTCTGGCCTGCCAAGTTTCTCTTTTTTCTCTTTCTTGAGGTAGGCCTGTATTGCTATAAACTTCCCTCTTAGGGGCGCCTGGGTGGCTCAGTGGGTTAAAGCCTCTGCTTTCGGCTCAGGTCATGATCTCAGGGTCCTGGGATCGAGGCCCACATCGGGCTCCCTGCTCAGCAGGGAGCCTGCTTCCCCCTCCCCTGCCTGCCTCTCTGCCTCCTTGTAATCTCTCTCCCTCTGTGAAATAACTAAATAAAAAAAAAATAATNCCTGCCTGCCTCTCTGCCTCCTTGTAATCTCTCTCCCTCTGTGAAATAACTAAATAAAAAAATAATAATAATAAATAAATAAATAAATAAATAAATAAATAAATAAATAAATAAACTTCCCTCTTAGAACCATTTTTGCTGCATCCCAAAGATATCAGCTGAAAAATCAGCTCATAGCCTTATAGAGTTTCCATTGTATGTAACTGTCTTCTTTTTTCTTGCTGCCTTTAAAATTTTTTCTATATTACTACTTTTTGCCATTTTAATTATTATGTACGTGGGTGCGGACCTCCTTGGATTGATTTTGTTGGGGAATCTTTGTGCCTCCTGGGTCTGAATTTCTTTTTCCTTCCCCAGATTCAGGAAATTTTCAACCATTATTTCTTTAAATAAATTTCTGCCCCGTTATCTCTCTTGTCCTTTCGGGATCCTTATAATGCCAGCCAGTGTTGTTGCATTTGATGGTGTCATTGAATTCCTTAAGTCTATGCTTATTTTGCATAACTTTTTCTCTGTCATCTTCTCAGCTTGATTACTTCCAGTTACTCTATCCTCCAGGTTGCTTCTTCATTCTTTTGCTTCCTCTAGTCTGTTATTTATTCCCTCTAGTATATTTTTAATTTCATTTACTGTGTGCCACTCTTGGATTGGTTGTTTTTCATCTCATGTTTATGGTCTCACTTATGTCCTCCAGTCTTAAGTTCAGTGGGTATCTTTATGATTATTACTTTAAATTCTATAGCAGGCATATTACATATCTCTCTTTCACTTAGATCTCTTGCTGTGGTTTTGCCGTGTTCTTTCATTTGGGACCTATTCCTCTGTCTCTTCAGTTTGTCTATCTCTCTATGTGTTTTTCTGTGTGTAAGGAAAGTCAGCTACATCTCCTGCTCTTCAAAGTGCAGGCCTCATGAAGAAGAGGTCCTGTAGGGCCTTGCCATGCAGTATTCCCTGTTCACCAGAACCTGGCGCTTCAGAGATTATCTCCTGTGTGTGATATGTGCACCCTGTTATGTGTGTTATGTGCTTCTGCCTTTGCCTCAGGTCATGATCTCAGGGTACTGGGACTGAGCCCCGCATCAGGCTTTCTGCTCAGCAGGAAGCCTGCTTCCCCCTCTCTCTCTACCTGCCTCTCTGCCTACTTGTGATCTCTCTCTCTCTCTCTCTCTGTCAAATAAATAAATAAAATATTTTTTTCAAAAAGTGGTTGCTAATTGTTTTGTTCACTGTCGAATATTTTAGCCTGTTTGAAATCTGGAATATGCCAATATCTAGTTCTCAAAGCTAACTATTATTTGTAAGTTAATTATAAAGCCAGACATTTTATATATTTTTACTAAAGACAGGCTCATTAATTTTGTTCCCTTCTCTCTGGGGCAGTTTTCAATGGGTGTATAGCTCAGGCCTGGTATAGTATCATTCACATCCTAAATTGTGGCAAAAATTTTTTGACTTCAGCTTTAATTTATTGAGCACACTACTTTGGATTCTTGATTAATGCTATTATATATTTTGTCTCAATGAGATAAGCATGAAATCATTGCCTTTTTGTAGCTGAGAGAAATGAGAAGTAAGAAATGTATTGGCTTCACTAAGGACAAATAGTTAAGGTCAGAACATTCACTACACCAGTGACTTTTATTTATTTTTGTGTGTGTGTGAATTCTAACATTTATTTATTTATTTGTTTATTTTCTGTTCACTTAACTTTATTTTTTCTTTTTTTTTATTGTGTTATGTTAGTCACATAAAATACATCATTAGTTTTTGTTTTGTTTTGTTTTTCTTTAACATCTTTATTTTTTCAGTGTTCCAAGATTCATTGTTTATGCACCACACCCAGTGCTCCATGCAATATGTGCCCTCCTTAATACCCACCACCAGGCTCACCCATCCCCTCACCCCCCTCCAAAACCCTCAGTTTGTTTCTCAGAGTCCACAGTCTCTCATGCTTCGTCTCCCCCTCCAAATTACCCAAATTCACTTTTCCTTTCCTTCTCCTAATGTCCTCCATGTTATTCCTTATGTTCCATAAGTAAGTGAAACCATGTGATAATTGACTTTCTCTGCTTCACTTATTTCACTCAGCATAATCTCCTCCAGTCCTGTCCATGTTGATACAAAAGTTGGGTATTCATCCTTTCTGATGGCTGCATAATATTCCATTGTATATTTGGACCATATTTTCTTTATCCATTCATCTGTTGAAGGGCATCTTGGCTCTTTCCACATTTTGACGATTGTGGCCCTTACACCAGTTAGAATGGCCAAAATTAACAGGACAGGAAACAATAAGTATTGGAGAGGACATGGAGAAAGTTTCCCATCTTACACTGTTGATGGGAATGCAAGTTGGTGCAGCCACTTTGGAAGACAGTGTGGAGATTCCTCAAAAAATTAAAAATAGAGCTACCCTGTGTCCCTGCAATTACACTACTGGGTATTTACCCCAAAGATAGAGATGTAGTGAAAAGAAGGGCCATATGTACCCCAATGTTCACATCATTATTTTTTGATGCAGTGATCCAAGATTCATTGTTTAGGTACAATACCCAGTGCTCCATGCAGTATGTGCCCTCCTTAATACCCACCACCAGACTCACCCATCCCGCACCCCCTCCCCTCTGAAAACAGTGTATTCATTGGAATGACACTGTGAGCTTATTAAAAGAAAAATGACTAGATTCCATGCCCCCCAATATATCTGAGTTAGGGTTTTGAGGTAGAGAGCAAGCGTTTGTATTTTTTCAACCTCTCCTCCCCTGCCCAAATATGATTCTCATGCATACCATTTCGTAACTCTTTATCAGTGATTATCACCCTTGGCTGTATCAGGGAGTTTTTTAAAAATCCCAGTGTCCAGGCTGCACTATAGACTATTTAGGTCAGAATTTCTGGGGTAGGTCTCAGGGATCAGCATTTGAAAGCCCTGTAGTGGGTCTCGTTATCTATATCCAACATACAGAACCACTGCCCTGGGCTATGCCAGTACTTCTCAGCTGCCACTGACTAAGGAACTTGTTGAAAGTAGATAGTAGGTGTTAGATGGGACAGAAGAATCTATTTTTTCGTGTTTTCCATGCAGTTCTGATGTGCAGCCAGGTTTGGAAACTCATATAGTATAATACAACTGTTTATTGAAAACCAAAAAGGAAAAAGTCCTGGCATTATTTGGATTTTTCATTATAAATTATTCTGTCATTCTTACTATATTTTTGTTAACTCATTTATACAAGTGAGTTAAAATTAACGTTAAATGTTAACTCATTTATACAAATGGCTTAAAATTATTTTTAACCTTTTTGTGTTTAAATATAAAGCACATAAGAATTGTATGAAACAATAACATCAGCTCAATGATTTATCACAAAGCAAACGCCCATGTAACTCCTATGTACATTAATAACATTTAAAGAATAGAACATGGTACCTTAGAAGTTCTCCTGTGCCCATCCCAGATACTGCCCCTCCCATTCTGAAGGGTGATGGATATCTTGACTTAAATGGTAATCACTTCCTAGCTTTTCTACAGACTTTAACCACCTGATCGGGCATTCCTATAGTTTTGCATTTTTTTGAACATCATATAGGTAGTCTCATGCTATGCATATTGTTTCGTGTGTGGTGTCTTTTACTCTGTGTGGGAGTTGTCAATGTTGTTGCATGTAGCTCTGGTTTGTTTGTTTTCATTGCTGTGTAGTAGTACATCCATACATTGGATATTATTCTTGACCATGAGAAATTGAGATACACAAGTTTATTACTCACACATCCTCGAGGAAGTACACAGCACAACTGGAGGCACCACACAGGGAAGTCAAGACAGGGTACAGGCAGAGAAAAAGGCAGGACCTGGGGTACATTAGGGTCCGTGGGTGGAGTGTTTTAGGCTCATGGGATAAGGCCAGATTGGTCGATTCAAACCAAAAAGAGAGGAAGCTTCAGTAATCTCCATAGGGGTCTTATGTAAGGGGTACACAAGGAGAAGGCCCTGGGAAGTGGCGGGAGACTCTTGATCACAAGGATTTTTGTGGAAGTCCTATCAGGAACTTAGATTTGCTTGGCCTCTGCAGGGTGCTGTCTGGGACATGCTACTTGCATTAGGGGCTAGTGTCAATTTTTGGTCTCTGCAGGCTGCTTGACCAAACAAGATGGACAGCGGGGCAGCAGTACTGTGCAGTAGCTTAGTGAAAGTCTGGGAATTGTTTTTCAAGTGTTTTCTCTTAGTCTGTGGCTTATCTTCCATTTCTCTTCACCTACTGGGAAATTAATTGGGATTTCATTCAAATCTATAGATCAGGCTGGAGAGCATCTTTAAAATGTTTACTTTTCAAATTTGTAAGTACAGTACATTCCTCCATTTAAGTCTCCGTAATTTCTTTCAAATACTTTCTAGTTTTAAGTCTAGAGGTCTGCATGTCTTTTGTTACATTTATTCCTATGTGTTTGATGTTTTTGATGGTATAGGGCATAGTTTTAAAATTTCATTTTCTTACTTGTGCTTTTCTAGTATATAGAGATATAGTTGAATTTTAGATATTGATCTTTATCCACTGACCTTAATACATTTACTTATTAAATGTGTTAAATGCAGATAGTCATCACTAGATGTTTTTGGGTTACCTACATACACATTTTTGCCATCTACAGATCATGACAATTTATTTCTTTTTGCCCAATCTTTATACTTCTTTTTGTTTTCTTGCTTCACTGCACTGGCTTTGATGCCCAGTTCAGTGCTGAATTGAAGTGGCGAATAGGCATTTTTGTTTTGTTCCTGATCCCACGGGGTAAAGCTTTCCACAACTTGCCATTAAGTATGATGCTTGCTATAAGATTCTTACAGATATTCTTTATCATATGAAGGAATGTTTCCTTTCGTTTCTGGTTAGCTAAGAGTTTTTATGAAAATCCGTCTATCAAAAAATTGTAAGATTGATTTTTGAATGTTAAGTCATCTGGAATGAACTCTACTTGATTATGATGTATTATCCTTTTAAAATATCACTGGATTTAATTTGCTAATCTTTAACTGAGGATTTTTGCATACACATTAATGAGAAGGATGAAGTTTATAATTTTAAGAATTTATTATTTGAGGGAGAGAGAGGGAGAGAGAGTGAGCAAGTGCTGGTGGGGGGTGGGGCAGAGGGAGAGGGAAAGAGAATCTCAAGCTGACTTCCCACTGAGCCCAACATGAGGCTCAATTCTATGATCCAAGATCATGACCTGAGACAAAATCAAGAGCTGAACACTCAACTGACTGAGCCACCCAGTTGCCCCTGAAGTTCGTAATTTAAAAGATAATGTCTTTGACTTTGTTACAAGGGTAAGCCGACTTTATACCACAAGTTCAGTTATTCTGCCCCCCCCCCGCCTCTGGAGGAGTTTATGGGATTGGTATTTTTTTTATTAAACAATTTTTATTAAACAATTCACTAGTAAATCCATCTGCATTTGAAGTTTTCTTTATAAGAAGAGTTTTATTAAACAGATTCTACTCTTTTAATAAATAAGAGACTTCGATTTTCTTCTTGTGTCACTTTTGATGAGGTGTATTTTTTAAGGACTCTGTCATTTTTCCTTACTGATTTTTATTTGCTTATCCTTTTAGCTATTGTGAAAGGTGTGTTAAAAGGTTTTTTTTACTATAACTAGATTTCTGCATTTCTTTAGATTTATTAACTTTTGTTTTATATTATTTTGAAGTTATTTTTTGAAGTTATGTTATTGGGTGTATGAAGATTTAGAATAGGGGTATATATATCCCTGGTGGATTAATAAGCCCTTTTTCATTAAGCAGTGTCCTTTATTACTTCTAATAATGTCTCTTGCCTTAAAGTTTACGTTTTCTGTTTTCTTTTGGATAGTGCTATTGCTTTTTTCACTTTACTTATGATGATTCTATGTTCATAATTTTAGGTGTGTCTCTTTTAAGTAATAAAAAGTTGAGATTCAAACTGAGTGGCAGATATCTCTGGAATATGTTTCCCCAGTCTGGTTTAGAGTCTCTACCCCTGCATTGTTGTATTCCTTTATTATAGTTCTTACACAGAACTTAATTTACTGGTCTGCTTCCCCTGTAAGGGCATGAACCATATTTTGTTTACCCCTTTAGCCCCTGAACCAAATATAATGACTGACATCTAGTAGATATGCAACAAATGTTTGCTGAATGCAGTGATGTATCAATGGTTTCCAGATCATTTTCTTGGAGCCCTTGCAGTCTTAGTAGGCTATTTTGTTCGGGTGGGACTGGGAACAGAGGGCCATTTAAAGGGGTACTGTGCAGGCAGGGCTTCACATCCTCTATCCCCACTGCAAGCCGAGAAGCTTTTTGGTAAGTTGAGGATAAAATAAAAGATTCTACCTGAAGAAAGGGATCTTCTGCTATAATGTTTTTAAAGTATTTGTCCAAGCCAGGAGTACCTTTGTGGCTCAGTCAGTTAAGTGTCCAACTCTTGATTTCAGCTCAGGTCATGATCTTAGGGTAGTTAGATTGAGCCCCACATTGGGCTCCACAATCAGTGGGGAGTCTGCTTGAGATTCTCTCCCTCTCCCTCTGCCCCACCCCACCATGTTCATGCTCTCTCTCTCTCTCTCTCTCTCTCTCAAATAAGTAAATGAATCTTTAAAAAAAAATTCTTTGTCCAGGCCATTGGATTTTAAATATTTTCGAACCAGACCTTGTTAAGAAATTTATTTTACATCATTTACTGAAATAAGTTGCATGAAACAGTCCTTGTACAATGTACTATGTACAATGCCCTTTAATATTTTATATGTTATGTTTTTTTAAATAAGGGTCATGATCAACTAAACTGATTTTGGTTGACTTCAATTTGAAGAACAGTCTTGGTGCGGTGGATTTTGGTATCAATCAAAACTGGGTTCAAATTCTTACTTGACAGTTTTTTAGATGTGTGATCTCAGATCTTCCATTTTTGTATCTATAAAGCAGAGATCATGCCTATCTTTCAGGGTTGTTGTGAGGGTTAAATGTGATAATGCTTATAAGGGAATCAGTGCAGTGTCTGATATATAGTTGAAAACAGATATTCTGTGTGCTTTGGAGAACAGATCTATGATAGTCTGTTCAAGTTGGACATAAACATATTCTACAAGTTCTATAGAATTTTTTTCACCATCAAAACATTTAAGATGAAAAAATATATAGAAGTACTTTTAACCTGTTACAAATTGAAATTGTTTTAGTAGTTATTTCAAAAATAAGACTATACAAATCAATCCAATTTTATTTAAAATACTGTAAATAATTAGAAGTGACAATAAACCAAAGGAAATTTAGATAAGATTCGTGTGGAACTGAAGACTTCAGTAACTTATTCCCTGCATTGGAAGAAATCAGGTGCTTAGCCTTAGATAGCATAAGGGGCACTTAAACATTGTTTTGAAAAGTCATAAGGAACCCATGAACAACATAAATATGCCGAAACAAAATAAAATAACTTTTTCTACGCTTTCCATTTTAGGTGTGTTGAAGTTGTGAAAGCTTCTCAATATGTAGAGTTAGCAAATGATCTGGAGATAAACAAAGCAATTACATACTTGAGACAAAAGGACTTTAATCAAGTAAGTTTTCAAAAGTTGTAGATGAAGTTTTATATGTTAACTGGTAAAAGCAATAACTTGGGGAACTATTTCTAGAATATTGATATCGTTATCTGTGATTATTCTGAAGTTGAGTAATATTTTTACTTGTCTTAACATCATTTCCAATAATATAGTATTACTTTAATTTTGACTTGTTTGTCCTGTTTGTGTAAAGCATAGTTCCTAAATTACTAAACCATATTCTTGTCCAGAGATCAATTTTCCCCTAGAAGTTTTCAAACTATTGCCCAAAACTTTAAGTTTTTTAGAATCAGGGAATGCCAGGAGCCCAACTAATACTTTTCTCACCAGACCAGCTTCCCTGTTACCTGTTTTATATATTTGGTTTACTCATTAACATTGCATTGGGCATAAAAGCGTCCCATTGCTAAACACAGTTTCATAATGCTCCAGGATCTCTTGCTGGTACCACTGCTACCTTGCTATCTTAGGTCAAGATGGAATGGGTATTCCACCTTCAGTGGTCTCTCTCAAATGAGACCTAGTTGTGACAACACCTAGGAGAGTAGACAGCTTTAAAAAGGAAGGATGGGGATGATGATAACAGAAGAGACTAAACAAAATGAAACCTGATATCCTGGTTCATAAAACCAATGATTAGTGTCAAATGTGCCTACAACTAGAAAACTCAGCTCCTCCCAAGTTTAGACCCAGAGAGGCAGGGCCAGAGGAAGCCACAGTATCTTTCCTGCATCCTATCCCAAGCCTGCATTTCAGTTTTCCTTCCTACCTAAGGGCCTTCCTTTTGTCTAGGAGACAACAGAAATGACTAACTCCTTCCTAGAGGAAGGGGGAGATATAGCCCCAGGGTTCATACAATTATTATATGATTAATATAATGCAGTCCCATGGACTGGTTCCATTGTATATATGCATTTAGTGTGCTTAACCTTTTTTTGGCATTTGTAAAGCACCAACAAGACTTTCATTTATTTTATTTTATTTTATTTTTTTAAAGATTTTATTTATTTATTTGACACAGAGAGAGAGATTACAAGTTACTAGGCAGAGAGGCAGGCAGAGAGACAGGGAGAGGAGGAAGCAGGCTCCCTGCTGAGCAGAGAGCCTGACGCGGGCCTCAATCCCAGGACGCTGAGATCATGACCTGAGCCGAAAGCAGAGGCTTTAACCCACTGAGCCACCCAGGCGCCCCCAACAAGACTTTCAAAGTACTTTTATGTCTCTTGTGTCATTTGATCATCACACTCACGGTCATTACAAATGCCGGTGATGATTGGGGCACCTGGGTGGCTCAGTCCGTTAAGCGGCTATCTTCAGCTCAGGTCATGATCCCAGTGTCCTGGGATAGAGCCCCACACCGGGGCTCCACATCCCTGCTCAGCGGAGAGCCTGCTTCTCCCTCTCCCTCTGCCTGCAGCTCTGCCTACTTGTGTTCTCTCTCTGTCAAATAAATTAAATCTTTAAAGAAAAATGCAGTGATAACTCTCTAAAACTGTTGTAATGCTTTTCCAGTAGAAGTGAGGTCACACCAATTGGTCTTTATTATCTTGCCAAAGTCATCTGTGCACCAAAAAAATAATTTTTTATGTGTGTGATAAGTACTGTTACAGGTGACAAAGTAGAGAAAACCATGTTTGCCAGTTTTCTCTTGATATTTTATTTTAAATGTTTTAAATGGGTTTTTTTTGAAAGATTTAGCAATGTATTACCGTTGTTTTAAAACTGTCCATTAAAAGATAAACGATAATTTCTTCATTTAAAATTTCATTTTAAAATTCATTTAACCCAAACCATATCGTTTGTTGCTTTCCTAGCCATCCTCATTTAAAATACCTTATGTTCCATTTGCATTTTCAACATTTTAATTAGTTTACTTATGTTTTAAAAATGTAATTTCTGCTTTCTTTTCAACATTGCTGCTTTGACTTTGTGTTTCTTTTATTTGTATATTGTAAGTATGATGAGGTGGGTATGATACAACCTTAGTTGAAAGGAACCCTGTTAGATTAAAAGGTATTGAGTTGACATAACTCATAATGATCATTTGGTGAGGACTACTTTAGTTACAATTCAAAATAAAAGAGAAAAATGTATGCCTTCTTATATGAGATTATAATTCTATAGCTAAGTAAAGATGCTGAAATCTCAGAGTATGGTTCTTTGTGATGATAGTGCCGTTTTGTAGTCACCTTTGTAATAAAGAAGGAATCCACTAAAAAGCCAAAGGTGGATGAAATGAAGTAGTTTGGCCTGAAGGCCAATGACAATGTATGGACTGATGCAGTGGAATACAGAAACCAATAGGTAGATGGCATCATTCAGAAAAGAAATCCAAAATGGACATATATCTATTTTCCTTATCATTTTTGGGGGGCGGGGGTGAGAAGAAACATAACCCAAACTAACAGTGTTTGTTTTCATTATTTGTTTTGCTGTTCAGAACTAAATTTTATTAGGTGTACTTTTATCAGTTTCACTTGTAAATGAATAGATGTATAATATTTTATTTTTAAAAACAAATATTGGCTATGCATTTATTGATATGTAAAGAACAGTTATGAAAACAGCCCATTTCAAACCTAGATATCCCGGGATTAGTCCCTTTATTAGAATAATTTTATAGCTTTTTTAAAGTAATTTATAGTTTAGAAATTTAAAATATGAAATATTTTTTATTCTCTCATATTTTTTTAATGAATGTTGTAAAGTTTGGGGCACTTGGGTGTCTTAGTCAGTTGAGTGGCCAACTTTGGGTTTTGGCTCAGGTCATGATCTCAGTCTCAGTGCTCAGCGGGGAGTCTGCTTGAGAAATTTTTTCTCTCTCCTGCCCCTCTCCCCACTCATGCAGTCATGTGCTTGCACGATCTCTCTCTTTCTCAAATAAGTAAATAAATAAATCTTTAAATGAATGTTGTAAAGTTCAAAATATTTCTTTTATTTCTTTTAAATAGTGGCTTAGGGTTATGTTGCTTTTTTTTTTTTTTTTTTAAAGATTTTATTTATTTATTTCACAGAGGGAGAGAGATCACAAGGAGGCAGAGAGGCAGGCAGAGAGAGAGAGGGGAAGCAGGCTCCCCGCTGAGCAGGGAGCCCGATGTGGGCCTCGATCCCAGGACCCTGAGATCATGACCTGAGCCGAAAGCAGAGGCTTTAACCTACTGAGCCACCCAGGCACCCATGTTGCTTTTTATATATTGTTTGAATTCATAGTAACCTTTCGAGAGGAGAATAATTTGTTGTTATATGTAGTCTTAAAGTCTTGTTACTAATGAGCCACAAGTTAACAAAGATGAAAATTTAAAAACCTAAGACATTTTCTTGACTATAATATGAATAGTTGTTTCTAAAAGGAATGATGTAAACAACTATATAGCATTCTGTTTTTTTTTAATTGTTGTGGGTTTGCCTTTGATAATCTGCTTTATGGATGTCATGAATATCAGAAAACAATTTCTTTCCCTCTGCACTTCAGAGAATTTAATGGATATGTGAGTTACAGCTATTCATATACCTTCTATTTTAAATTAACACATTATATTTATTGTGAAACACTCAAAGTAAAGATTAAAACATGTTAATTCTTATTCAAAGTGAAATGCAGCTTATAAAACCTAGAGATTCAAAACTGCAGTGACTTTTACATTAACAGCTGTGGAGATTATGTAAAGAGTCAGTGAGATAACTTCTACAGGATGAACAGTGTAAGCAGCAGTAATTTCTGAGGTGCATTTTAGGAACTCCTTGGCAATTCTGTCAAAGATCTTTCGAAGAAAGTAAGTGAGAAAGAGAATCTAAAAAGTGAGCATATGATGTTGGGGTCTTTTTTCTTCCAGTGTTTACTTTGTATAATTGTAAACTACTAGCCTAGAAACTTCCAGTGGTTTTCTTTACAATAATCAAAAACCCTTGAAAAGAATAATTACCTATATTATAACCAATATTAGTGTTTTAAAATCTTTTTCCTTAACAAAATTGAGTCAGTACATTTAATTACTTCATTTGAGGTCAAACACTTGCACAACACAGATTTGTCAGATATTTTCAACATTAGCAGGACTTGACCGTCGTAAAAGGTAAAGTAGGATTTTTGGTTGGACTCAACTCTCCCTAAGAGCAGAAGGTGCCAAGAAGCCAATCATTTTCTATTCAGTAAATGTATTTTGAAGGAAGGAAGGAAAACCCATTAACCTTCCTCCACTTTTTTTTTCTGTTATTTCTCAGGCATTTTTAGGTTGAGTACTCACTCACTTTTCATGTTAAGTGTTTGGCCATTCCAAATATCCTGTTTGGTTAGGATTGTCTCAGACAGGCCAAATGGTTAAAAATACACTTTCATTTCTCATGGCTTGAGAATATAATTTATATTTGGATCTACTTAAGATAGTTTTTTGTAATACTTCCAGAATTAGTTTCTGTCATCAGTTTTGAAAACTTCTCGACCATTAGTCTTTCTTCCCTTTTTGGAACTCCAGTTACATTTCTATTAGACCTTTTCACTGTGTTCCCATGTGTCTTTTATGTTCTTTCCTGAGACCTTTCTTTGGCCTCTTGTTTTGCTTTGCTTATTTAGTCTGAACATTTTCTGGAATCTTGACATTCAGATTCCGGTTACCTCAGTAGTTCTCTGATGCCTTCAAAAGATATTTGTAACATTTTAATATAACTTTTCTAATTGTTCTCGGTAGAATGGTCTTCTGTAAGTTGGTCTTTGATAGCCAGAAGCAGAAATTCTAGAATTATTTTGTAAAGAGCACATTTGATTGTGTCTCTTAGGCAAAACCTCATGTATACCCCACCCCATTATGTGAGATAAAAACTAAACTGTATCTTAAGACTCACAAGGCCCAATATTTACTACTCTCTCCAGCTGTTGCTAATCTGCTATTAAGCCCATCTATTACGTTCTTAATTTCAGTTATTATATTTTTAGGTTTTTAAAAATTCTTTTTTATAAATTTTAATTCTCAAATAAAATTCTCATCTTGACATCTGTTTTCTTAAGCCTATTAACCCACCCCCTTTATGTCCTTCCCTGGCCTTATACTCTAGATTCATTGATCTTTACCCTAACCTTAAGCCTAAATACTGTCATATTACAATGGTAGTAACTTCCATATATTTCATTTCTAGGCTGTAGAGACCTTAAAAATGTTTGAAAAAAAGGATAGTAGAGTGAAAAGTGCAGCTGCAACCAACCTCTCATTTCTTTATTATTTGGTAAGTTTTTTTTAATACTAAGAGTTGATAATGTGATATTTTTATGTTGCTGGATTTCTGCCTGAAGAGCATGCCTAGAGAGGCTCCAAAGAAGACAAGTGGAGAATATTAGTAGAATTGGGTATCTAGAGGGTCTCTGGTCATGACAAGTTCTGGGCCAGGGGTCAAGTCTATGGACATGAGTGAGAGGACCATCTCAGAAGTAGAAAGGAAGGAGAAAATTATGGTGCTAAGCATCACTGAGAGAATTATGGAATGTAGATCTGGGAGATGAGCTAGAGGTGTTTTTTGTTTTTGTTTTTGTTTTGTTTTGGAGCACGTGTGCTCGCGAGAGAGAGAGAGAGAGAGAGAGAGAGAGAGAAAGCGCACGAGGGCGTACGCACGCAAGAGGTAGGTAGGGGGAGGGGCAGAGGGAGAGGGAGAATCTTGAGGAGGCTCCCCATCCAGTGTGAAGTCCAATACGGGGCCTGATGTCATGACTCCGAAATCACGACCTGAGCCAAAATCAAGGGTCTGACGCCTAACTTGACTAAGCCACCCAGGCACCCCCTATTTCAACACCATCTTAGTAGTAAAGAAAGTGATGTCTCAGGTTAAATGATTTATGTAAGGTATGGTGTCATCCATAAGAAGCACACTTTGAGCATCTGCTGGATCCCAGTTGTGGGGAATACCAAGAGCCTAGAAGCTAATTGAAAGGGCACTTTCTTAATTCGGAACAAAAGTAGCATGCAGGTAGCCTAGGAGGGAAGAAAGGAAGGTTGGTTGAAAGTAGAGAGCAATAAATTAATATAGGTAATAAGTGCTTCAGAAATTCAGGGAAGAGATGCCTGGGTGGCTCAGTCGGTTGAGCATCTGCCTTCAGCTCAAGGTCATGATCCCCGAAGTCCTGGGATCAAGTCCCGTATTGGGCTCCTTGCTCAGTAGGGAGCCTGCTTCTCCCTCTGCCTGATACTCCCCCTGCTTGTGCTTCCTCTCACTTGCTCTCTCTCCGTCAAATAAATAAAATCTTTAAAAAAGAAAGAAAGAAGGAAATTCAGTGGAGGCAAATAACATTTTGGGGGACTAAAGGAATGAACAAAATCACAGAGGCAGGAAAGCTGGGAGGGGATGTGTACATTGGATCACTGTATTTAGTTAAACTACATTTCTAGTCCCTCTTCGAGCTTCTGATCTGTGCCCCACTGACGATTAGTGCTGTGCTGAACTACCATTACAGTGGAAAGATGTTATTCCCTGCATGTGTTACGATGGAAAAGACCTCAAAACCACTGGTGAACAATGCTTCCAGTATTTTAAGTCTGGCAGGAGAGTGGTGCCAGGTGCAGGTTTAGAGGAGGCTGCAGATTAGGGGGAGAGGTGCTGAGTTTGTTTTTAAATATATTTTTAAAAAATTTTGTAGCGATGGTGATATATTTAAATAGAAACATCTAGGAACATGTGGAACTGATCTCAGATGGGAAGTTAGGGTTAGACATAAAATTTTATTATCTCTGATGAGATTAAAGTTTTGATAATAGATGCTATGGGCTGATTGTTTGTGTCCTCCCTCCCCCAGCCTAATTCTTATATTGAATCTCAGTGCCCCAATGTGACTGTATTTGGAGGTAAGGTCTTTGAGAGATAATTAGGGTTAGCTGAAGTCATGAGAGGGCTGAAGTCATGAGAGTCCCCTGATGGGATTAGGACCCTTATTAGAAAAGGAGGAACCAGAGCCATGTGAGGACACAGCAAGAAAGCCTTCTGCAAACCAGGAAGTGGCTTTCAGCAAACACCACATTTACTGGCACCTTCATCTTGGATCTCCCAGCCTCCAGAACTATGAAAAATAAATGTTTGCTGTTTAAGCCAGTCTGTGGTACTTTGCCATAGCAGCCTGAACTGACTAAGACAATAGAGGGTATTTCCTTGTGTGAGAGTGTAGTGCAGAACTGAGAACTAACTTTGGGGTTCACATACATTAAAGATGCAAGAATAAGACTCGGATCAAGAAGACAGGAAAAGATCTATAGTATGATGTCTAAAGTAAAGGAAGGCACCAAGAGGAAGTATATAATATTTGAAATCAGAGAGGTAGCACACAAGAATGAAGGATCAGAAAAGGCCACTTTTGCTGGTAAGACAGCAAACTGAGCTGGTGATGAGCTTGCATGAAGTTTACTGGGCAGATATCTTTGGATCAGCACCTCAGGGAGAACGACTGGAAGCAGCATCGAGTTGAGAAGGAAGTTGGGCTGTGACGCAGTGCTGAATTGGGATGGCTGCTTAGCACCCCTCTCCCACTGGGGTGAGGGGTTGGGCCTTTGTACCTTTGCCTCAACCAGTCATTGGATACAGCCTGCTCACCAGCAAGGGGGTGCAACTTTGGGCAAGGTGCCTCTTTCGCTTTGGGGTAGAGTGGTTCACAGAGAGGACTGACAGCTGAGGCTGGTGGCCAGCAACATTCCCAGCACTTCTGAAGGACAAGTATGGGGGACCGAAGCACAGTCTCCATTACAGCCATTACATTTGAAGTTAGAAAATCATTTGTGATTATTGTGAAGATGGTTAAATTCGTGACCAAATCTTTACCAAGTTTGATGAGTGTTTGGGAGGAGACCAGGAAGGATTTTAAAAAGGAAGAAAAATGGTTAGATTTAGTCAACCGAGCAGAGTCATCACAATCTCTGATCAATAATTTGTTGCACATAGTTCTGAGGAAAATAGTTGTTTTGAGGCAAAATTATGAGTCTGGTACATAGTTATATACATGATATATAATAGGATACGTATTGTTGGTATCCTGTATGTAGTTGTATTGGTTTCTATTGTTCTGTAAAATAAGCTGCCCCAAAACATAGTGGCTTAAAATAACTGTGTATTATGAGGGATCTGGGTGGCTCAGTCGTTAGGCGTCTGCCTTCAGCTCAGGTCATGATCCCAGTGTCCTGGGATCGAGCCCCACATTGGGCTCCCTGCTCAGAGGGAAGCCTGCTTCTCCCTCTCCCACTTCCCCTGCTATGTTCCCTCTCTCACTGTGTCTCTCAGAGGTCAAATAAATAAAAATTTTAAAAATCTTAAAAAAAATAAAAACTGTGTATTAGCTCATATTCTAACTGAAAATGCTGGATTTGCTTGGATGGTCCTTCTGCTGGTCTGGCCTGGGGTCACTCATCCTGCTGCCATCTTCTGAGGCTTGACTGAGGCTATGTGGTCCCAGTGCTTCCCTCACATCAACAGCTGAGCTGCTGACCAGCATCTCATTCCTTCTCCTTCTCTGGCAGGGGAGTCCAAACTTCTTACAAGGGATAGGGTCCACAGGAGGAGACCCCAGTGCACTCAGGTCCTTACCAGGCTCCCGTGTGCATTGAATTTGTTGTTAGTCTTACTGGGCAAAACAAACATGGGAGAGAACCATGTAAGGGCCTGAATACTGGGAGGTGTGACTCTTTGGGGCCTTTATTTTAACAGTCTGTCACTGCCTGTGTTCAGTGCATCCTTTCCATATGTAAAATGATTACCCGCTCCAAGGACACTCATAGTCTCACCAGTCATAGCATCAGGTCTAGATAGAGACAGGACTTTCTCAGGTGCAGGGCCTCTTGATTCAAGGTCTGGGAACAGAAAAACACACCATCTCTCCCATAGACTTAACAGCCTGTGGTGCGATAAGAGTAGGGTAATTGTAATAGATACTCTTGTTCAAAAGGGGTGAGATGGAGGTACCTAGCAGTCACCAGTCCTGACTGGGTCAAGAAATCCAACTAAGTACATGGGGCCAATGCCCCCTAAAGTGGGAAAAGGGAATGTTCCTCAGTTAGGGCCCAACTCTGATCCTTGGGAGTGGTACCCCCAGTCCTTTGGGGTCTGTGGCTCTTGGCTCTGCTTTCAGAGAGCATCTTCCTTTTACAAATGATAATAATAATAATAATAATAATAATAATAATAATAATAATAACCTGTGGTTGCAGCTGATTAACTTTCTTAGCTTGCTTTCTGCCCAGAAAAGTTGGGGACCCACAGCTCTTCTTTCATTTTGGATCGTGTCTGTCCCTTTAATCCAAGCTGGCAACACTTAGACTTATTCCCTTAAATAATTCCCTTAAGGGAACTTAAACAATTCCCTTAAAAACTTGGCAGGTGTTCCAAACTGAGGGTTACTGGGGGATGGGAGGGCAGGGATAGGGTGGATGGGTTATGGACATGGGGGAGGGTTTGTGCTATGGTGAGTGCTGTGAAAGGTGTAAGCCCATACCCCTGGGGCAAATAATAATAAAAAATATATATCATGACACCTCTAGGAAACTACTAAAATTTTCTGCATACAAAAAAAACCCAGAAAACTTGGCAGGTTTTCTATAAATCTTATTGGGGGTGCCTGCATGCCCCAAAAGCCACATCCACAGTTCTTTTCAAGGCAGACCCCTTTCCACTTAGGTGTACAGGCTTTTGTAGAATAGAGCCCCAAGATGCTTGGAAACTTTTTTCTACCTGAGAGAGAAGGTCGGCTTTGCTAGGCACTACCTTAGATCTTTCTGAGAGGTTTCCAAAGGGTGTTACAGCCACACCCTTGATGTGATCCCTGCAACCAGTTCTTACTCTGAGACTCTTGCTGCTAAGAGAAACTAGAGATATGAAATAATTTTATTTTCCAATCCAAGTCCTGGTTTTTCTATATTTCTTCTAAATTCAAGTTAGAAAATCAGAACAGTTCTCTCTTAGGCTCCTTTCTCTTTGTGTACTTTATCATACCCAGTTAAAGTAAGTTAATTGGTACTTTAAACCTCGTGCCTAGGGACGCCTGGGTGGCTCAGTCGGTTAAGCGGCTGCCTTCAGCTCCGGTCACGATCCCATGAGTCCCGCATCAGGCTCCCTGCTCCATGGGGAGCCTGCTTCTCTCTCTGCCTGCCACTCTGCGAGCTTGTGCTCTCTCCCTCTCTCTCTGGCCAAAAAAAAAATAATAATAATCGTTAAACCTCCTGCCTAGAAACCTCCTTGGCCACATGCACACATTTACTAAGTACACTTTCTGACTTCCAAGTCAGTGTTGATGCCAGTTTTCCCAATTGTTTCATGACTGCAAAACATGACTTGCCCTTTACCCATCCTCTGATAGCAATTCCTTACTGCCTCTCCAGCCTTCACTAATGTGGTTCTAATGCTTCTCTAAATTTTGCCTGCTGCCTAGTCCAAAAGACAAGGTTATATGTTTTAGTTTTTATGACAGCAGCACCCCACTTTTAGGTACCTGTTTTTATATCAAATACATGAATGTTCATAACAGCATTATTCATAACAAAAGTGGGTAGGCACAACCCAGGTATCCATCAACAGTCCGTGGAGACGGAAAGCAGATAAGTGCCTGCCAGAGGCCAGAGCAGGAGGAGGAATGGGGAATGACTGCTAATGGGTACAGGATATCTTTGGGGGGGGGTGATAAAAATATTCTGGAAATAGATTTTGGTGTTGGTGGTATAACTTTTTGTGAATGTATTAAATGCCTTAGAATTGTACGTTGTTAGAATGTGAATTGTATCTTGGTTTTTTAAAAGCTCACTCAGGGAAGCAGTCACTGTGAGTATTATGGGAGAAGGGATCTGGGAACTAGAACTTACACAGTGATGGAGGAGCAATGGGGGTGAAGGTGCAGAAGGAGAGTTAGAGGATCTGAACAGGGATCACCAATCAGTGAGTTGGTGGCCAAGCATATCCAGCAGCCACCAAAAGGGGGCCTTCATGGAAAGGCCTATGGAGAGCAATTGCCTCTGCACTACTGCCTTCAGTGTGGGTCCAGAGCCAAGCCCCATCAGGGATCTGGGTCGCTGTGGTCAACAGGACAGCACAGTTGGGAAGAAGACCCAGATGTGGAGTCAAAGTGAATAAGGACAGGCTAGAACCTCCGGGGATTTCTGCATCAGTCCTGCCACTGGTGACCAGAAAAAGACCTTCAGAGAGTAAAAGCTGCTACTTCATGGCTGCATTCCACATGTCCTACAAGTTCCTTTCAGCCAACTCTAGACAAGAACCATACAGGGAAGGAGAGTCTAGGAAATCTGGTTCCTAGCTTAAGAATGCTGACACGGCACAAATACTGTACTATTTAAAAATTGAAAGGTCCATGCAGCTTAAATGAATGATGGCAAAGTCCTGCTGGAGCATTTGGCAGAGGGGACAGAGAGAAGACAATTTATTGCTAGAAATGCAAGTCCTAGTAGGTGATGCAGCCAATTTGAGGAGTAGAAAGGAGAGTGATCCCCTTATAGCTATTTCAGTGTTTTAGGTTTGGGAAGCATAGTACTGCAATTGTGATGTGAAATTTGGGCATTCAGAATGGAGCCACTTACATGTAATTAGTGTTGTTATTCAACCATGAGAAGTCAGTCCTAAGAAATTTGGGTAGTTGAAGGAGCTTGCTGATTAAAAATCTTCTGTAGAATAAGCCTATCAAGACCAAGATATGTAAAATATTTGTTTATCATATTTGTAATCTCAGAAAATCTGTTTATCATGTCTGTAATCCAGAACAGTCAGAAAAGTTATATGATGAACTCCAAATATTTTGTGTATGTTTTGTACTTTATTTAGGAAAATGAATTTGCACAAGCCAGCAGCTATGCAGATTTAGCTGTAAACTCTGATAGATACAATCCCTCAGCTCTGACTAATAAAGGGAATACAGTTTTTGCAAACAGTGATTATGAGAAGGCAGCTGAATTCTATAAAGAGGCTCTAAGAAATGACTCTTCTTGTACTGAAGCACTTTATAATATTGGTAAGTAAAATGGGCAAAATTGCTTTCTTTTGTTTTCTCCTTTATAATTTTTTTCTCTCTTTTTTTAAGTTGGCTTAAAGAGCTCCAATTCATTAGAGGGAAGAGTTGACTTCTTTTAACAAAAAATTGAAAAGAAGACTCTTGGATTATAGATTATTTTTAATGGAATTAATGATTCCAAAGTTGTGTACATGTAAAATTTGGATAGATGTTGTCTCTTGCCCTCTAAAAAGACTTTTCCAGTTTATGTGCCACCATAGTATATGAGACTGATTTCCCAAATTCCTGTTAATATTGGATATTTACCTTTTGCCAAACTGATAGGTGGGAAAAAAACCATTTTCTTCCTTTTTAATTATGATAAATTTCAAACATAAAGAAATTTTACAGAAAAATAAATACCCGTGTCCCTACCAACTATATTTAATGCATTTTAACATTTTGTCATATTGACATCAGGTATTACTTTTAAACAAAATGTTATAAGACCTGGAGGCGTACCACCATGTTATTCCCTTCGCTGCCTGTCAGAGGTCACCTGACATTGGTATCATTTCTTCCTGTTCATGAGTTTTCAGTGTAGCAAACACATTGATGCAATACTGTGTCTTATCTCTTGGGATATTAATGTTTCTTTTGAAGTGTTCTTCTCCCTGCATAGGTTTATTTTGGGGTTTTTTGGTTTGCTTGCTTGTTTTATCCTCTATATTTCATGTCATGAACTCTTCTCAGCTGTCTGATGATCCTGGCCGGTCTTCTCGCATTTAGGAGTTTGCAGCTAAAAGCTGAGTGGGATCTCTGAGGCCACAAGTGAAATTGATGCGCTGGCACCCTGCCACAGGGCCATCTGTCTGATCTGTGTAGTTGGGGAACTGCCTGTTAGCCAATTGGATCCTTCCTCCCCCAGAAGATTCTTTAATCTCCTGCCAGAGGTGAAAAGAAGACCTGGCTGGTTTGGGAGGAGAGGAGGCTGGGAGGAATTGGCCATTTTAGATGGAGTCAAGGAGAGTTTAAAGTCGTATTAAAGGAAGGGAGGGTGTGACCATGTGGGTAAGTGGGAAAAAAGCATTACTGGCAGAAGGAAGTAAATAGTAAAAGCCTTAATGCAGGAGATTTCTTGCCTAGGTATATATTTACTTATTCTCTTTATAGGTTTTTGCTTGTCTTTTTAACTTTGTAATTTCTTTTGTCTGATAATTTTTCTATTTTTATATAGTTAAGTTTTGCTTTTTGAAAATGTGTGCTTCATTTGTTTGTTGCTTTTCCCCAAGATGATAAAATCATTTTCCTATATTTTCTTTTCATACTTTTACATCTTTTTCTATTTCGTTTTAAAATAAGTTTTGAAGGTATTCAAAATAGGAATCTACATTTTTTTGTTTCATGTGTAGTCAGTTGTCCTGGCACCTTTTGTTACTAGTCCCTTAGTCTCCACAGAGTTTAAATTCGGTAACTGAGTCAGTTTCTGAACTCTGTGTTCTGCTGATGTATCTCTCTATTCCTGGTCCCCCTCCCACGCTTTACAATCATTAAAGCATTAGAGCATGATTTGGTGTCTGCCAAATGTTAGTGTAAATCCCCTCCCCACCTTGTTCTTTTTTAAGAAAAATCTATTCATCTTTATTTTCTCTTCTGGATGAATATTACATATAAAAGAATTTATTTTGCGACTTTGAGAAAATTACTACCAATAATGCTTATAGCTTTTTTCTTTCTTCTTTCTAAGGCCTTACCTATAAGAGGCTAAATCGGCTCGATGAAGCTTTGGATTGTTTCCTGAAACTTCACGCGATCCTGAGAAACAGTGCCCAAGTTCTTTACCAGATAGCGAATGTGTATCTTATGTGAAAAACTTGAGGACAGTTGTTAATTCATTCAGTGACTGAGTACCAATCATTAAATAACCTTAGCCAATTAGGTGATTGATGAGGATAATATTTTAAAACCCATCAGATTAATATGTAATAAAAATATTTGAGTGGTCCTGTTTTATTTATTTATTTTTTAATTCCAGTGTAGTTAACACTAGTGTTAATAACACAAATGTTATATTAGTTCCAGAGGTATGGCATAGTGAGTCAATAATTCTGTACATTACTCAGTGCTCATAAGTGCCCTCCTTCACATAGTGAACTAAAGACCAATATCTGAATAATAATTACATTAGGAAAATTATTACCTCATTCATTAATTAAGCCACTGATCACATTTAATATTAGATGCCAATTTTATATGAATTTTTTCTTTTTCTCCAGGGACTTTTAGTGCAACTATACTTGTGTACCAGTGTATACTAATGTATTTAACACTTTACAAATTGTATATTTCCTATTACAAACATATCTTGTCAAGCCAAAAGACCTTAATCAAATAAAAACAATTCTATAGCTGTGTACTGTGTATGTTAGAGCAAATAAGTGTTAAATATTATTTTATTCAAGAAAAAAAAAATAAGTGCCCTCCTTAATCCCTATCACCTATTTCGTCCATTCCCCCACCCACCTGCCCTCTGGTAGGCATCTGTTTGTTCTCTATAGTTAAGAGTCTGTTGGGTGATCCTATTTTAAAAGATCACTTGCATTATAAAAGGAATTAAAGTTTAAAATTACTATTTCTGTGATGGTTATATGCATTTCACTTCATAAATATTCACTGAATTGTACAAGAAAGTTTTATGCAGTTTTCTGCATATATGACATATATCGTAATGGAAAAGTATACTTTCAAAATATATATTTTAATCCTTTGCTTAAAATTAAAAAAATAAAATTACTATTTCTTAATTTTTGGAAATAATAATTGGAATCATTGAGTATAACATGTTTAATACATACAAGCTATTTATTGACTATAGATTAGATACTTTAGAATGCATTAACTCTGAGTCTTGTTAGGGTATTTTTGAAGAAGTAACTTACTATTTAAAAGGAAAATATTGTTTATTACTGGTTAGTACTATTGATTGAGTTTGGATAATTTGTCTTAATTATTTTAGCTGACCTATAGGTTTAATGAGTATAACTCTTTAAAGGCCTTTGCCCTACAAAATTAGCCAGTAGTTTATATGAATTCACTCATTCACTCCCTTCGTTCAGTAGTCACTTATTGACTGTGTGCTGTATGTGCCAGTATTATGTTTAGAACTCTGGGGAATGTAAAAAGAAACATTCCTCTCATGTCGGTTTTTTCTACAACTCCTGGCTTTCTTTAGTTTGAGGTTTTTTTTCCCCCCCTTGCCTTTGGTTGAAAAAGAAGAAATTTGTTGATATTTTTAATACCTTTGACAGTATTTGAAAAACATTTTAATTTCTCTATTTTAAAAATAATAAACCTTCACGACAATA
Source organism: Ailurus styani (assembly GCA_002007465.1). Lineage (NCBI taxonomy): Eukaryota > Metazoa > Chordata > Mammalia > Carnivora > Ailuridae > Ailurus > Ailurus styani. The sequence continues at coordinate 756,038 of LNAC01000527.1, read as the reverse complement.
TTTGGGAAGAGTTAAATCTTTTTTTTTTTTTTTAGATTTTATTTATTTGAGAGAGAGAGAGTACATGCATGCATGGGGGGAAGGGCATAGGGAGAGGGAGAGAAACTCAAGCTGACTCCATGGTCAGCATAGAACCCATCACAGGGCTCAGTCTCACCACCCAGAGATCATGACCTGAGCCGAAACCAAGAGTTGAATGCTTAATTGACCATGCCACCCATGTGCCCCAAGCAAGGTTAAAATCTCTCTTTTTAAAAAAGATTTTATTTATCTTTAGAGAGGGGGGTGGACAGAAGAAGTGGGAGAGAAGCGGACTTCCTGCTGAGTGGGGAGCTCGACACGGGTCTCGATCCTGTGACCCTTGAGATCATGACCTGAGCTGAAATCAAGAGTTAGTTGCCTGACTGAGCTACCCAGGCCCCCAAGGTTAAAATCTTATGTAAGTTTTTAAGATAACATGATCTTGATATAGATTTTATAGAAATATATTAAGGAAAAGTATGTTATAGGGTATACCATTAATTATTTTAAATACTATCTGCTCTACTGTTGTTAGAGTACATAAAACATTTTTAATGAAAAATTATTTTTAGAGCAGATGGTTTCATGTTTATTCCTTTTAGCTTTTTTGTTTTGTCCATATGATCTCTTCTGAAATTGCCACTATCATGATCTGATACTGCCCAGTTAATGATCAGTATGGATTCAGTTAAGCAATTGATATGTTTAAGGCTGTTTGAATACATTTTCTTATTTTTATGTTTCTCCTATGGTATCACATTTGTCATCATTAAAAACAAAATTCTTGGGGCGCCTGGGTGGCTCATTCGGTTAAGCGTCTGCCTTTGGCTTAGGTCATGATCTCAGGGTCCTGGGATTGAGGCCCACATCAGGTTCCCACCTCAGTAGGGAGGCTGCTTCTCCCTCTCTCTCTGCTCCTCCCCCTGCTCGTGCTCTCTCTCTCTCTCTCAAATAAATAAAACCTTTTTTTAAAAACCGAGAAGATTCTTCTTTTCCAATAAAACTTTGAATTGGGATATTTTCATTTCACTGAGACATGTAATATAAAAATAAATAGTAGTCAATAAGTATTGGTGGGAATAAATTATTTGAATGTATGCAGAGGATTTACTAGGTACAAAAACTGCAAAAAACGAAATCCCTGTTTGCAGTTTATAATCTAATTAGAGAAAACTCACAGGAAAACACATAGAAACTCTTCCTTTAATATGTTGAACATAATTTGAACACAACTTTCAGGCATTTTTTTAAGGACAAATTTTGGATATGCTTTGAATAAAAGAGCAAACTTAAGTCTGCTAGAAATTTGGGAGTTGATTTTAGTTGATAGTAATGAAACAAAAGGAAAAGCAAGGTATATATGAACATGAATGTATAGTGCTCCATTTTTCATCCCTATCCCTGAAGAAATTCAGAGTAAACAGTATTTAATAGCACATTGCTATAAGCTAAGAAATATTTTTATTGTAATGTTGTTTTTAGGTTTCCTTATTGATCAATGAATTTAGAAAAATTGTGTTATCCTTAACTAAAATTGTCCAAGTTATGAATTAATGGAAGATCCCAATCAAGCTATTGAATGGTTAATGCAACTGATCAGTGTTGTTCCAACTGATTCTAGAGCTTTGTCTAAACTAGGAGAATTATATGATAATGAAGGAGATAAATCCCAAGCATTTCAATATTACTATGAGGTAGGTATAAAATCTTACTTTCCTTCTACTTTTCAACTTTTTACAAATTGTTATAAGACAGTCAGCAGGCCTTTCATTTTTAAAATTCAGAAATGCTTACTAGTTTCTAAATGAATAATGATTTAAAATAAAGCACTTATGGAATATAAAGTTTTTTATTTAATAAGAAAATTAAAAGTAAAATTCATTGTTCCCTTGAAGCATGATTTTCATCCCTTTTTTGATTCTATTACTTATTTAATTTGACTCAGATTATCAGTACATCAAAAAGTTATTGATAGGTAATTTAAAAATATGTCAAACAATGTTAAGTTTTCTAAATCTTGTTTTAAAACTTAGAAAGTACTTATGACAGCTCATAGTTTTTTACTAAGAAACTTCACATTGGATAAATTAATCCGTTCAGTAGGTAAAATGTTGAGGTGTAAATTATATGTTGCCACTGATGTTGTATTGTTACTTTCCATATTTTTTCCAGTCATATAGGTATTTCCCCTCTAACATTGAAGTCATTGAGTGGCTTGGAGCCTATTACATTGACACCCAGTTTTGTGAAAAAGCCATTCAATACTTTGAAAGAGCTTCTCTTATACAGTAAGTAACTATATTGATTTCATGTTTACTAAAATGCCTTGTGTTGGGATTTGATTTTACCCCTAAAACTAGAATCTGATAAACATAAATATTATATGAACAAATATTAAAGAACATTCGTGGATTTCCATTTTCTTGAATGCTATTCTATTTTACTTCGTCTTTATTATGATAAGTATATTAGTCTTTTATCCAAAAATTTAAAAAAATACTTTCCTTAAGGTACTTTTCCTTATGTATTTTTTATTTATATTTCAGCAAGTAAATATTATTTCATTATCAATTAGAAAATGACTGACTTGATCCTAGGGCAAGGTTTCATTCCTGAAAGAGTCCTGATAGAAATAAGTTGTGTTGGTTTCAATTTATAATTGATTTACATTGTATACTAAAAATTTTAAAGCTGTCCTTAAGGTATATCCCAAAGTTTTGTACATGCCTGATTCAAAACTAATTGAAAAATTCAGGTCTGTTTTGTAAGTGGCCAAATTGAATTTTAACATTAAATATGACTTCAAATCATTTGAATGATAAAGGAATGCTTAATAATTTGATTGATATCTGTGTGGAATTTGTGTTAGACAATTTTTTATTTTTTAATTTAAATTCAGTTAATTAACATATAATATATTACTGGTTTCAGAGGTAGAGTGCAGTGATTCATCAGTCTTTTTTTTTTTTTTTTTAAAGATTTTATTTATTTATTTGACACACAGAGAGAGATATTACAAGTAGGCAGAGAGGCAGGCAGAGAGACAGGGAGAGGAAGAAGCAGGCTCCCTGCTGAGCAGAGAGCCCGATGCGGGCCTCGATCCCAGGACCCTGAGATCATGACCTGAGCCAAAGGCAGAGGCTTTAACCCACTGAGCCACCCAGGCGCCCTCATCAGTCTTATATAACACCCAGTGCTCATTACATCACATGCCCTCCTTAATGTCCATCACCCAGTTACCCCAACCCCCCACTCTCCTCCCCTCAAGTATCCCTCAGTTTGTTTCCTGTGATTAAGAGTCTATTATGGTTTATCTCCCTCTCTGATTTCATATTGTTTTATTTTTTCCTCTCTTCTCTNACCCCCCACTCTCCTCCCCTCAAGTATCCCTCAGTTTGTTTCCTGTGATTAAGAGTCTATTAATGGTTTATCTCCCTCTCTGATTTCATATTGTTTTATTTTTTCCTCTCTTCTCCTATTATCCTCTGTTTCTTAAATTCTGCATATCAGTGAGATCATACGATAATTGTTTTTCTCCGATTGACTTATTTCACTTAGTACACTTAATACACTCTAGTTCCATCCATGTCATTGTAGATGGCATGATTTCATTTGATGACTAATATTCCATTATATATATATATATTACCACACCTTCTTTATCCATTCCTCTCGATGGACACTTGGACTCTTTTCATAGTTTGCCTATTGTGGATATTGCTGCTATGAACACTGGGGTGCAGGTGCCCCTTTGGATCACTACATTTGTATCTTTGAGGTAAATACCAGTAGTGCAGTTGCTAGATCATAGGGTAGCTTTATTTTCAACTTTCTGAGGAACCTCCATACTGTTTTCCAGAGTGGCTGCAGCAGCATTCCCACCTCTCCAATAATTGTTGTTCCTGTCTTGTTAATTTTAGCCATTCTGACTGGTTTGAGGTGGGATTTCATTGTGGTTTTGATTTGTATTTCCCTGATCCGGGTGATGTTGAGCATTTTTCATGTGTCTGTTTGTCATTTGTATGTCTTTTTGGAAAAATGTCTCTTTGTGTCTAATGCCCATTCCTTGACTGGATTTTTGTTTTTTAGGTGTTGAATTTGATAAGTTTTTCATAGATTTTGGATACTAGCCCTTTATCTGATATATCATTTGCAAATATCTTCTCCCATTCCACACATTGCCTTTTAGTTTTTTTGACTGTTTCCTTTGCTGTGCAAAAGCTTTTTATCCTGATGAAGTCCCAATAGTTCATGTTTGTTTTTTGTTTCCCTGGCCTTTGGAGACATGTCTAGCAAGAAGTTGATGCAGCCAAGGTCAAAGAGGTTGCTGCCTGTGTTCTCCTCTAGGATTTTGATGGATTCTTGTCTCACATTTAGGTCTTCTTCCATTTTATCTGTTTTTGTGTATGGTTTAAGAAAATGGTCCACTTTCATTCTTCTGCATATGGCTGTCCAATTTTCCCAGCACCATTTGTTGAAGAGACCTTTTCCCATTAGATATTCTTTCCTGCTTTGTCGAAGATTAGTTGACCATAGAGTTGAAGGTCCATTTCAGGGGTTCCCTATTCTGTTCCACTGATCTATGTGTGGTTTTTGTGCCAGTACTATACTGTCTTGATGATGACAGCTTTGTAATAGAGCTTGAAGTCTGGCATTGTGATGCCATCAGCCTTGGTTTTATTTTTCAGCATTCCTCTGGCTATTCGGGGTCTTTTCTGCTTCCATACAAATTTTAGTACTATTTGTTCCATTTATTTGAAAAAAGTTGATGGTATTTTGATAGGGATTACATTGAATACGTAGATTGCTCTAGGTAACATAAGCATTTTAACAATATTTGTTCTTCCCATTCATGAACATGGAACATTTTTCCATTTCTTTGTGTTTCCTCAGTTTCTTTCATGAGTGTTCTGTAGTTTTCTGAGTACAGATCCTTTGCCTCCTTGGTTAGGTTTTTTCCTACATATCTTGGAGAACAGTTATAAATGGGATTGACTCCTTAAATTTTCTTTCTTTTCTCTCATTGATAGTGTATAGAAATGCACCTGATTCCTGTGCACTGATTTTATATCCTGCCACTTTGTTGAATTCCTGTATGAGTTCTTGCAGTTTGGGGGTGGAGTTTTTTGGATTTTTCACATAGAGTATCATATCATCTGTGAAGAATGAGAATTTGACTTCTTCTTTGCCGATTCGGATGCCTTTTATTTCTTTTTGTTCTCTGATTGCTGAGGCTAGGACTTCTGATATACTGTGTTGAACAGCAGTGGTGATAGTGAACATCCCTACCATATTCCTGACCGTAGGGGAAAAGCTCTCGGTTTTTGAGAATGAGAATGAGCTGTGGGCTTTTCATATATGATACGATTTTGATATTGAGGTATGTTCCCTCTATCCCTACACTGTATAGAGTTTTAATCAAGAAAGAATGCTATATTTTGTCAAATGCTTTTTCTGCATCAACTGAGAGGATCATATGGTTCTTGTCCTTTCTTTTATTTATGTAGTGTATCACATTGATTTATGGATATTGAACCACCCTAGCAGTTCAGGAATAAATCCCACTTGGTCATGGTGAATAATCCTTTTAATGTACTGTTGGATCCTATTGGCTAGTATTTTGGTGAGAATTTCTGCATCCATGTTCATCAGGGATATTGGTCTCTAATTCTCCTTTTTGGTGGGGTCTTTGTCTGGCTTTAGAATCAGAACAAGTTTGGAAGTTTTGCTTCCATTTCTGTTTTTTGAAACAGCTTCAGAAGAATAAGTATTAATTCCTCTTTAAATGCTCGGAAGAAATCCTCTGGGAAGCCATCTGGCCCTGGACTCTTGTTTGTTGGGAGATTTTTGATGACTGCTTCAATTTCCTTGCTGGTTATGGGTCTGTTTAGGTTTTCTCTTTCTTCCTGGTTCAGTTTTGGAAGTTTGTGTGTTTCTAGGAATGCATTCATTTCTTCCAGACTGCCTAATTTTTTGGTGTATAGTTGCGCATAATATGTTCTTATAATTGTTTGTATTTCTTCAGTGTTTGTGATCTCTCCTCTTCCATTCATGATTTTATTTATTTGGGTCCTTTCTCTTTTCTTTTTAATAAGTCTGGCCAGGGTTTGTTTTTTTGTTTGTTTGTTTGTTTGTTTGTTTTTTAAGATGTATTTATTTATTTATTTATTTGACAGAGAGAGAGATCACAAGTAGGCAGAGAGGCAGGCAGAGAGAGAGGAGGAAGCAGGCTCACCACTGAGCAAGGAGCCTGATTCGGGCCTCATTCCCAGGACCCTGAGATCATAACCTGAGCCGAAGGCAGAGGCTTTAACCCACTGAGCCACCCAGGCGCTCTGGCCAGGGGTTTTACCAATCTTGTTAATTCTTTCAAAGAACCAGCTCCTAGTTTTGTTGATCTGTTCTACTGCTCTTTTGGCTTCTGTTTCACTGATTTCTACTCTGATCTTTATTATTTCTCTTCTCCTGCTGGTTTTAGGATTTATTTGTTGTTCTTTCACCAGCTCCTTTAGGTGTAGGGTTAGGTTGTGTATTTGAGGCCTTTCTTGTTTCTTCAGAAAGGCTTCTATTGCTATATACTTCTCTCTTAGGCCTACCTTTGGTGCATTCCAAATATTTTGAACAGTTGTGTTTTCATTTTCGTTTGTTTCCATGAATTTTAAAAATTTGTTTTTAAAAGAAAAAAGAATTTTGGTACCAGTTGAGACCTGATTTGTGACCCAGGATGTGATCTATTCTGGAGAATGTTTCATGTGCACTCAAGAAGAATGTGTATTCTATTGCTTTAGGATGGAATGTTCTGAATATACCTGTGAAGTCCATCTGGTCCAGTGTGTCATTTGAAACCTTTGTTTCTTTGTTGATCTTCTGCTTAAATGATCTGTCCATTGCAGTGAGTAGGGTGTTAAAGTCCCCTAGTATTATATTCAATATATTTCTTTAATTTTGTTATTAATTGGCTTATATAATTGGGTGCTATCTATGTTAGGGGCATAAATATTTATGATTGTTAGATCTTCTTGTTGGATAGACCCTTTAATTATATATAGTGTCCTTCCTGATCTCTTATTACAGTGTTTGGTTTAAAATCTAATTTGTCTAATAAAAGGATTGCCACCCAGCTTTCTTTTGATGTCCATTAGCATGATAAATGGTTTTCCATGCCTTCACTTTAAATCTGGAGGTGTCTTTGGGTCTAAAATGAGTCTCTTGCAGACAGCATACCAATGGGTCTTGCTTATTTATCTAATCTGATACCTGTGTCTTTTGATTCGGACATTTAGCCCATTTACATTCAAAGTAACTATTGAAAGATATGAATTTAGTGCCATTGTATTACCTGTAATGTGATTGTTACTATATGTGTCTGCTTTATAGTCTCTGTTCCTTTCTGGTCTATGTTATCTTTGGGCTCTCATTTTGCTTAAAGAATCACCCCTTTTAATATTTCTTGTAGGACTAGTTTGGTGACCACACATTCTATTAGTTTCTGTTTGTCCTGGAAGCTTCTTATCACTCCTATTTTGAATGACATCCTAGCTGGCTACATATTTTTCTCACTTAGCATCCTGAATATATCATGCCAGTCCTTTTTGGCCTGCCAGGTACCTGTGGATAGGTCTTCTGCCAATCGAATATTTCTACCCTTGTAGGTTATGGACCTCTGGTCCCAAGCTGCTTTCAGGATTTTCTCTTTTTCTCTAAGATTTGCAAGTTTCACTATCATATGTCATTGTGTTGGCCTATTTTTATTTATTTTGAGGGGGATTCTCTGTGCCTTGTGGACTTGGATACCTGTTTCTTTCCCCAGATTAGGGAAATTCTCTGCTATAATTTGTTCCAATATACCTTCTGCACCCCTCTCTCTTTCCTCTTCTTCTGGGATCCCAATTACCCTAATATTGTTTTGCTTTATGGTATCACTCATCTCTCAAATTCTCCCCTGGTGATCTAGTAGTTGTTTATCTCTCTTTTTCTCAGCTTCTTTATTCTCCATCGTTTTGTCTTTTATATCACTAATGCTCTCTTCTTCCTCATTTATCCTAGCAGTTAGAGCTTCCATTTTTTATGCATGTCATTAATAGCCTTTTTTATTTTGACTTGATTAGATTTTAGTTCTTTTATTTCTCCAGAAAGTGATTCTCTAGTGTCTTCTATGCCTTTTTCAAGCCCATCTGGTATCTTTATAATCATTGTTCTGAACTCTAATGCCCACATCTTACTTATGTCCATACTGATTAGGTCCCTAGCAGTACTGCCCTTGTTTTCCTTTTTGAGGTTTTTCCATCTTGTCATTCTTTCCAGAGACGAGTAGAAGAATGAGAGAACAAAATACTAAAATGGCAACAATGACCCCAGAGAAATGTACACTAAACAAATCAGAAGAGACTCGAAACTGAAAAAAAATTTTTTTAATTTAAAAAAAAATTTTAAAATAGAAAAAAAGGGTATAATCAGACAGGTGAACAGAATAATACCCTGGATCCTGTATGTATTTTGGTCTCTTTGTTAGGAATCTAGATCACAAAATTATAAAGAAAGAAAAACTTATATATGAACAAAAATAAAATTAAATACAATGAAAGGATAGAATGTAACTATAAAAAATGAAAATTAAAAGAAAAGAAAAAAAGGAGAAAAAATAACAACAACAAAAGGGAAGGCATATAAACAGATAGGTAAACAGAAAAGAGCAATACCCTAGATCCTGGGTGTATTTTGGTCAGTTTGTTGGTAGAAACTACATCTCAAAATCGTAAAGAAAGAAAAACATATATACAAAAATAAAATTAAATACCTTGAAAGGATAGAATGTAATTATAAAGATGAAAATTTAAAAAGACTATACAAAGCAAGAAAAAAAAGGAAGAATGAAAAAAAAGAAAGGAAAAAGGAGAATATGATCAGACAGGTGAATAGAACATAGAACAAAGCCATACATTAGATTTTGGGTGTATTTTAGAATGTTAGAGGAAACCGCATCCCAAAATGGTAAAAAAAGGAAAACTCATATATACAAAAATAAAATTAAATACAATGAAGAGATAGAATGTAACTGTAAAAATGACAATTAAAAAATTTAAAAAAGAGTCAATAAAATAAGAAATTGGTTGAAAAAGAAAAGAGAAAAATTAAATTTGAAAGACTAAAGAATCGTGGGGGAAATGCCATGAATTCTATGTGCTGTGTTCCGGTAGCACTGGAGTTTTGCAGTTCTCATTGCTTGGTAAACTTAGTCTTGGCTGGATGTTCTTGCTGATCTTATGGGGGAGGGGCCTGTTGCTTTGATTTTCAAGTCTTTTCCCCGGGTGGAATTGCACCTCCTTTGCCAGCAGGCCAGTATAAATCTGCTCCGGTGGCTTTCTGCTGTCTGTGGCTTTTGTTCCCCAAAGGCTTTCCTCCCAGCTTTAGAGGATGATAACAAAAATGGTGGCCTCCCAGTGTTCGGCCCTGGAGCCAAAACCTTGGGACCCCACTCCTCAGTGCTCCCTCAGGGAAAAGCAGTCAATCACTCCTGTTTCCCTGGTCTCCAATTGCACCCCATGCTCACCCAGCCTATGACTGAGTGTTTCTAACTCAGGGACACAGCCCCATTTCAAGTTTCCAAACCCTGAAGACTCCTGCAGCATGCTCCCATGCCATTCCTCCTGGGGGAGGAAGGGGATTCTTACCAGTCCAGACACTTGCTGGGCCCTTCCTTGGAGAGCAGTCACCTGATCAGGCCGTGATTCACAGTTTATTGGCAGCCCCAAGCTGAGATCCCACTCTTGTCCTCGCTAATTGCAGCTGGCTTCCCCGCTCTGATGCTTTGGGAGCTCTGCCGCTTTCAGGCATTCACAGTCTTCCTGTGGTCCTAGGGAATCCCGAGACTACACTGTCCCACCTCGGGCTCCACCCCTGCTTAGCCACCTGAGCACTTTTCAGGCGGGTCGTCCCTCACCGGAGCAGACTTCTAAAAATTCTGATTTTGCGCTCCACTGCTTTATTGCTTGCCGGTAGCCGGCTTAGGAATGCTCCCTCCCCTGTGGTCTGTCTTCCCATATATCACCTCAGATTTGCTTCTCTGCACATTCTACCTTGCAGAAAATGTTCACTTTTCTATTTGTAGAGTTACAGCTATTCTTTTCTTCAATGTCCAGTTGAGTTTGCAAGTGTTCAGAATGATTTGGTAGCTATCTAGCTAAATTCCTGGGACCTGATGAAACTAAGGTCTCCTACTTCTTCACCATCTTGGACTCCTCTCCTAAACAAATTTTATTTTATTTTATTTATTTATTTGAGAGATAGCATGAGTCAGGGGAGATCAGAGGGAGAAGCAGACTTCCTGCTAAGTGGGGAGCCTGATACAGGGCTTAATCTTGGGACTCCAAGATCAAAACCTGAGCCAAGGGCAGACTCTTAACTGCCCAGGAGCCCCTAGATAATTAATTTTTATGATGTTAACTTCACTAGCTAATGTCATAAAATTTAATCTCATTTAATCTCTTAAATCACATATTTTGAAAATTATAAAACTAATCACCAACACTAGGGGATAGTTTTTAGTTTAATCATATGCTTGAGACTAAAGCTACATAGGTATTACACTCTAACTTTTTATTACACTTAATACTAATCCTAGCCTTAGCCCATTAACTCGTCTAACACCCTTCCTACTTTGAGGCTGCATCCACCACTGTTCCATCCTTGACTCCTATTTGCAAATGTTGAATATTGACCTCATAGCCATTCTCCTACCTTGTCTAGTTCATGTTCTTTCTTTTTTTTTTTTAAAGATTTTATTTATTTATTTGACAGAGAGAGAGATCACAAGTAGGCAGAGAGGCAGGCAGAGAGAGAGGAGGAAGCAGGCTCTCCGCCAAGCAGAGAGCCCGATGCGGGCCTCGATCCCAGGACTCTGAGATCATGACCTGAGCCGAAGGCAGAGGCTTTAACCCACTGAGCCACCCAGGTGCCCAGTTCATGTTCTTTCTGTCTGTGCCATCAGAGTCTAGTTTCACAGATTTAACCTCCCTGACTTCATTGATATCTTTACCTCCTCTGCAGTTCAGCCACCTAGATCTTACCCAATTCTGATTATTACTCAGCACATTTATACCAACAAAAGCTCATTAATATCCACCTGTCTAAACATAACCTCTCTTTCCAACTTCCAAACAACTTACTTTCCATTATGCCTTTCTTTGATAAGACCTCCAGTCTCTTGACCTTTCTTTCTCTTGCAGTTTCAGTGTCTCCTGGCTTTAGTTCTGAGCCTGTCCTTTCTAGGCTGCTTAAATGATCACATCTGTTTCCTTTCTTGCTTACTTGGTTACTTTTTCTCTCTTGCTTTGCTGCACCATCTGTCCCAATACATTTTAGTTCATGGGTTAATCCAACCATTTATTCCATTCTTTTCTATTCATACACAGCCTCGGAAACACTGCTGGACATAAATTATGTAACTAGATGGGTTGATGTCATACAAATTTGTATTTTGTAAACACTCCTCATTAGTCTTAAGTGTTCCTGACTAACTGCCCTTCCTATATTCCTCACAGATCTCAACCTACCTATTTTAAACTTAAGTTTCCCAGAAAATAGAGAAGTCTTTTCTAGGAACTCCCTTAATATCCCCCTCTCCCTGCTTTCCTGTACATTTACTTTCTATTCCCACCTGTTTTTACTTCCTTCTTTCTGTGTAACAGAGACATTCAGTAAGAGTTTGGGTATTTACTTTCCTAAGCATTTATTTTCTGTACAATACATCTAATCTCCACTTTTTCTCCCTTTTTGTTTTTAATATGCTAAGTCTTTATTTGTCAGGTGATTTTACTTCTAGAATAAAAATGTAAGCTCTCTGGAGGCAGTGGAGAGGTATTGGTTCTTGTGTCACATAGTTCTTACATATTCCAGAGTAGTTGGCATATAGTTGAATTGAGCTACATTATCTATCATTTGTGTTCCTTTACAGTAGAAACTCCTCACTTTGCTGTATTTCTTAGATGTTTATGGTTCTCAATAATCTGGTATTTTTGGTAATTGTATTAAGCCTATACTACTGGTTCCTATTTTCCTTTACCCATGAATTATGTCTTAAAACATCAAGAAATCTTAGTCATAACTGGTCCATTTAATGTAATGTCATTATTAGAGAATTCTTTGCATTAGAAATTGTTTCTTAATATTGATCATGATTATTATAAATATGGGATACAATCAAGCAGACTAATATACACATTATAGGAGTTTGAGAGAGAGCGAGAAAAAGCAGAGAGACTCAAGAGACAGTGAATGAAACTTCCAGAATTTGAGGAAAGACATGGATCTACAAATCCAATAAACTCAATGAATTTAAAGTAGGAAAAACCCAAAGAGACTTACATCAAGACATATTATAATAAAACCGCCAAAAGACAAAGATTCTTGAAAGCATCAAGAAAAAATTTCCTCATAATGTACAATGGATCCTCAGTAAGATTATCAGATTTCTCAGAAATCTTGGAGGCCAAAAAAACAGTAGGATGATATGAAATCCTAAAATAAAAGACAGTTGATCAAGAATTCTATATCTAGCAAAACAGTTCTTCCAGAATGAAGGGATGGGCAGATAGTGACAAAGTAAGAGGCCTAGGTTTGCCTCATGCTATGACTACAATTAGATAACTATCAAATAATCCTAAATACCCCAGAAATCAACCTGAAGACTGGCAGAACACACTCCACAACTGAAGGTATTGAAGAGGCCACACTGATGAAGATAAGAAGTATACAGATGTGGTTTAGGGGAGAAATGAATCCTGGCTGCTGTGGAAGGAAGGGAGTGTAGTTGCAGAGAAGGGCAAGAAAGAACCACACAGGAATGCACAAGGGGAATATTTCCCCATTGCCATTGGCTTTAAAAGTTAGAGAAGCTGAATTTTATGAGTTCTTGCAACCCAAGAGGCTTAAAGCCTGAAGTTTTAAGTGTCAAAGGGCTGGCCTGCTCTTAGAGAGAAGGCAGAGAAACAACCCAAGGATATTCGGCATGGAAACAGTGATCTGAAGAGTACCAGAAGATCTGAAGAGCACACAGTAGGGAGATTATTAGCCTTCTCAGAGCTTGTGCCTAAAAGGCAGCTTTCATGAAGAGGCTTCTCCAGGAAAAAAGGAGCTGGCCAGTGACATTTCCCTCCCTTCAGTATAAGCACAGGACCTCCTGCAGGAAGCAGCATAGCATGAACACTGGGACCTAACTTGCTTATGCTAAGCCCCACCCCTTGGTGCTCAGGTGGAAATACTCTTCTAAATTAGGCTTATCTCAGTCCTGGCCTGGCAGGCTCCTCCCCAAGAAAACCAGCACAAATCCATGACCACACTGCATCTCCTGACCAGAGTTTTGCAGAGCCTCAGTTCTGGCGGAGGAGGTGACAAGTCTTATTTCATAAGTAGACCAGAACACACCTAGTTAAAACTCACCCACTTTCAGCCAGGGACCAAACACTGGCCACAATGACCTTCTTCATAAGGTCATAATGTTCAAGAGCAGGAGACATAACTGGTTTTTCTAATACACAGAAGCAGACAGAGATTTAGATAAAATGAGAAGACAGAGGAATTACCCCAAATGAAAGAACAAGATAAGGCCACAGAGATTTAAGTGAAACAGATATAAGTAACATACCTGATGGAGAATTTAAAGCAGTGATCAAAAGGATACTCACTGGGCTTGAGAAAAGAATGAAAGACATCAGTGAGACCCATACCACAGAGATGAAAGAGTTAGAAAAGAACCAGAGATGAAGAGTGCAGTAAATAAGATTAGAAACATGCTTGATGCAATGAACAGCAGACTGGAAGAAGCAGAGGAACCAACTGGTGACCTAGAAGACAAAGTAATGAAAAACAATGAAACTGAACAAAAGAGAGAAAGAGGAATTATGCAAAGTGAGAATAGACTTAGGGAATTTAGTGACCCCATCAGACATAATAGCATTCATATTATGAGACTTCAAAGAGAAGAGAGAGAAATTTTATATCTTATAATAGCTGAAAACTTCCCTAATATGGGGAAGGAAACATATCCAGGTTCAGGAGACACAGAGCATCCCCATCAAAATCAACAAAAGCAGATCCACACCAAGATATATTTTAATTAAACTGCCAAAATATAGTGATAAGGAAAAATCTTAAAAGCAACAAGACGAAAGAAGACAGTTACTTATAAGGGAAAACCCATAAGGCTATAAGCAGATTTTTCAGCAGGAACTCTCCAAGCCAGAAGGGAGTGGAATGGTGTCTTCATAGTGCTGAATGTGAAAAATTTGCAGCCAAGTACTCTATCCAGCAAGGCTAATATTCAAAATAGGAGGAGAAATAGTTTCACAAATAAAAATTAAAGAAGTTCGTGACCAGCCCTGAAAGAAATACTGAAGGGCATCTATGAATGGAAAAGAAAGACCAAAAGTGACAGTATGAAGGTAGGAAACACAAAAGCAGTAAAAATGAATATTTCTATAAGAAATCAGTCAAGGAACTCACAAAAGAGAAGGATGTAAAATATGACACCATATACCTAAAACATGGGGAGGAGAGATTTAAAGAATGGGTTGAAACTTAAACAACCATCAGCTTCATATAGAATACTATATGCAGAAGATGCTATATACAAGTCTAATAGTAACCACAAATCAAAACTACTAATAAGTATGTAAAAAATAAAGAGAAAGAAATCCAAATATATTACTAAAGAAAACCAGCAAACCATGAAAGAAAGATAAGAAAGGATCAGAGAAAATCTCTAGAAACGACCACAAAAGAAGTAATAAAATAGCAATAAATGTATATCTATCAATGATTAGTTTAAATGTAAGTCATTAAATGCTCCATCAGACATAGGGTGTCAGGGTGGTTAAAAAAAAATAATAAAAGACCCCTCTATATGCTGCCTAGAAGAGAGCACAGGCAGTAACCTCTTTGACATCGACCATAGCAGTTTCTTACTAGATATGTCTCCTGAGGCAAGAAAAGCAAAAGCAAAAATAAACTATTGGGAATAAATATCAAATAAAAGGCTTTCTGCACAGTGAAGTAAACAGTCAACAAAATTAAAGGACAACCTACAAAATGGGAGAACATATTTCCAAATATCTTCAGTAAAAGGTTAGTATCCAAATACTATATACTAAATAGCCTATCCAATAAAAGGTTAGTATCCAAAATATATAAAGAAGTTATAAAACTCAACACCCCAAAAAAATCCAATTAAAAAATGGGCTGAAGACATGAACAAACATTTCTCCAGAGAAGACACAGATGACCAACAGACACATGAAGAGATGCTCATCATCACTTATCAGGGAAATGCAACTCAAAACTTCAGTGAGATATCCCTCACACCTGTTAGAATGTCTAACATCAACAACACAAGAAACAACAGGTGTCGGCTAGGATGTGAAGGAAGGGGAACCCTAGCACTGTTGGTGGGAATGCAAACTGATGCAAACACTGTGAAAAATGGTATGGAGTTTCCTCAAAAAGTTAAAAGTGGAATTGCCCTATGATCCAGTAATTTTACTACTAGGTATTTACCCAAAGAATGCAAAAATACTAATTCAAAGGGATACATGCACCCTGATGTTTATAGCAGCATTATTTACAATAGTCAAAATATGGAGACAGCCCAAATGTCTATCAGCTGATGACTGGTTAAAGAAGATGCGTGTGTGTCTGTGTCTGTGTATGCACATGTGCTAGAATATTAACCATAAAAAAGAATGAAATCCTGCCATTTGCAACAATATGTATGGAGCCAGGAATATAATGGTAATAAAATAAGCCAGTCAGAAACACTAATACCATATGATTTCATTCATGTGGAATTTAAGAAACAAAACAAATGTGCAAAGGAGGAAAAAAGAGAGAAAGGCAAAGCAAGAAACAGACTTTTAATTACAGAGAACAAACTGATAGTTACTGAGTGGAGATGGGTGGAGCAGTGTGTTAAACAGGTGATGGTGATTAAGGAGTGCACTTTTATGATGAGCACCAGGTCATGTATGGAATTGTTGAATCATTAAATACCTGAAACTGATAAAATACTGTATGTTAACTAGAATTTAAATAAAAATGTTAAAAATTTTTAAAAATAAAGTAGGATGCAACAACTACCCACTACTACTGATTGCCTGTTTTTTTATGGCTGGAGAGCTAAGACTTTTCTTTTTTAAGATTTTATTTATCTAAGAGAGAGAAGGAATGTGAGTGGGGGGAGGGGCAGAGGGAGAGGGGGAAGTAGACTTCCTCATGAGCAGCCTGACACGGGGCTTGATCCTAGAACTCTGAGATCATGACTTGAGCCAAAGGCAGATAGTTAACTTATTGAGCCACCCAGGCGCCCCACTAACACTGGTTTTATACCTTGTTAAGTGGCTTAGAAAATAAGAGTATTTGTGTCATGTTGAAAAAAAAAAAAAGAATGAAGGAGAAATTAAGACTTTTCAGATAAACAAATGCTGAGAGAGTTTATTACCAGTACACCTACTCAACAAGAAATGCTAAAGGGTTTCCTTCAGGCTGAATTAAAAAATCACTAGACAATAACTCCTAGGACCTAAGAAAATATTAAAGAACACTTGTAAAGGTAACTTCATAGGTAAATAATAAAAGCCAGTATTATATTTTTGGTTTAGCTTTCTTTTCCCTATATGATTTAAAAGGCAAACGTAAAAGAATGCACAGAAAAGGAATGATGGGAATCCAAATAGTACACTACAAAAAATCAACTAAATACCCCAAAAAAGGCAGTAATGGAGGAATTGAGGAGCTAAAAACATGCAGTACACAGAAAAAAATATCTAAAAAGAAGTAATCATCCTATATGATTAATAACATTAAACAGAAATATATTAAAATCTTCCTGTAAAAGAAAAAGATTGACAGGTTAAATAAAATCAGTATCCATCTGTAAGCTGTCTACAAGATATTGAATAAGCCAATAACTAGCAGGAGAAAAGAAAATTATAAAGATGGAATAGAGATAAATAAAATAGAGAACAGCAAAACAGTAGAGAAGATCAGAGAAAATCAGTAAAACCAAAAGTTGATTTTTTAAGAAGATAAATAAAAATAGTATGGAGGTTCCTCAAAAATTAGCTTTGATTGATGAAGGAAAAGATAGAATATTTAAATTACTAAAATTGTAAGTGCACATAAGGTCATTACTACCAATTTTGTAGACATCAAAAGATTGTAAGAGAGTACTATGAACAGTTGTATGCCAACAAGTTAGATAATATAGATAAATCAGACCAATTCCTAGAAACACACAATCAACTAAAACTGATTCAAGAAGAAATAGAAAATCTGATTAGACCTGTGTCTAGTAGGGAGATTGAATTAAGTAATCAAAAATATTCCAACAAAGAAAATCCCTAGACTAGATAGCTTCACTGGTGAATTCTACTGAGATGATTGATTTTATGTGTCAACTTGACAGGCCACTGGGTGCCCAGATTAATCATTTCCAGATGAGACTAATGTTTGAAATGATGGACTCAGTAAAGCAGATTGCACTCTAATATTCATATAGCATCTCAAGGGACCTCAAATAGCCAAAAAAATTTGAAAAAGAAAAAAGTTGAAGTCCTCACACTTTCTGATTTCAAAATTTGGTACAGAACTGCAGTAATCAAAACAGTATTGACACAAAGATAGACATGGAAATGAATGGAATCTAGGACTCAAGAAGAAGCCCTCATGTATATAGTAAATTGATTTTCAACAAAGGTGCCAAGACCATTTGATGAGGAAAGGACAATCTTTCCAACAAAAGGCACTCAGAAAACTTGATATCCACATGGATATCAAAGAATGAAGTTGGACCCTTACCTTACCCCATATAAAATTTTATTCAAAATAGATCAAAGACCTAAATGTAAGACCTAAAAGTATAAAACTCTTAGAAGAAAATAGAGGGGAAGATATTTACCCTGTTGGATTTGACAATGATTTCTTAGATGTGACAACGCCAAAAGCACAGGCAATAAAAGAAAAAAATAGATATATTAGACTTCATCAAAATTTAAAACTTATCGAACATCAAAAGACTCTATCAACAAAATGAAAAGATAGCCCACATATTTGCAAGCATATATCTGATAAGGGGCTATATTGAGAATATATAAAGAACTTCTATGACTCAACAACAACAACAACAACAAGAAAACACTTTTAAAAGTNATATTTGCAAGCATATATCTGATAAGGGGCTATATTGAGAATATATAAAGAACTTCTATGACTCAACAACAACAACAACAAGAAAACACTTTTAAAAGTAGGCAAAGGATGATTTCAAGCTTTACTACAAAGCCGTGATCACCAAGACAGCATGATACTGGCACAAAAACAGACACATAGACCAATGGAACAGAGTAGAGAGTCCAGATATGGACCCTCAACTCTATGGTCAAATAATCTTCAACAAAGCAGGAAAAATATCCAGTGGAAAAAAGACCGTCTCTTCAAAAAATGGTGCTGGGAAAATCGGACAGCTACGTATAGAAGAATGAAACTCAGCCATTCTCTCACACCATACACAAAGATAAACTCGAAATGGATGAAAGACCTCAACATGAGGCAGGAATCTATCAAAATACTAGAGGAGAACATTGGCAGTATCCTCTTCAACATCGGCCACAGAAGCTTCTTTCAAGACACATCTCCAAAGGCAAAGGAAACAAAAGCGAAAATGAACTTTTGGGACTTCATCAAGATAAAAAGCTTCTGCACGGCAAAGGAAATAGTCAACAAAACAAAGAGGCAACCCACTGAATGGGAGAAGATATTTGCAAATGACACTACAAACAAAGGGCTGATATCCAAGATCTATAAAGAACTTCTCAAGCTCAAAGCCCAAAAAACAGGTAATCATGTCAAAAAATGGCCAGAAGACATGGACAGACACTTTTCCAAAGAAGACATTTACATGGCCAACAGACACATGAAAAAATGTTCATCATCACTAGCCATCAGGGAAACTCAAATCAAAACCACATTGAGATACCACCTTACACCAATTAGAATGGCCAAAATCAACAGGACAGGAAACAACAAGTGTTGGAGAGGATGTGGAAAAAGGGGAACCCTCTTTTACTGTTGGTGGGAATGCAAGTTGGTGCAGCTACTTTGGAAAACAGTGTGGAGATTCCTCAAAAAAATTAGAAATAGAGCTACCCTATGACCCTGCAATTGCTCTACTGGGTATTTACCCCAAAGATACAGATGTAGTGAAAAGAAGGGCCACATATGTTCCCCAATGTTCACAGAAGCAATGTCCACAGTCGCTAAACTGTGGAAAGAGCCCAGATGCCCTTCAACAGACGAATGGATAAAGAAGATGTGATCCATATATGCAATGGAATATTACACAGCCATCAGAAAAGATGAATACCCAACTTTTGTATCAGCATGGACGGGACTGGAGGAGATTGTGCTGAGTGAAATAAGTCAAGCAGAGAAAGTCAATTATCATATGGTTTCATTTACTTGTGGAGCATAAAGAATAACATGGAGGACTTTAGGAGAAGGAAAGGAAAAGTGAACTGGGGTAAATTGGAGGGGAAGACGAATCATGAGAGACTGTGGACTCTGAGAAACAAACTGAGGGTTATGGAGGCGGGGAGCCTGGTGGTGGGTATTAAGGAGGGCACATATTGATTGCATGGAGCACTGTGTGTGATGCATAAACAATGAATCTTGGATCACTGAAGTGGTATACAAATGATCTTTAAGCACATGGAAATATTCTCAACATCATTAGTCATTAGGAAAATGCAAATCAGAATCACGATGAGACACCACTTCACAGCTTTTAGAGGAGCTGTTACATTTAACAACAACAACAACAACAATAAAATAATAAGTGGTGGGTTGTTGAGTACATGGAGAAATTGCAACCCTGGGCATTGTTGGTAGAAATGTAAAGTGGTATTTTATGAAAATCACTTGGTGGCTCCTCAGAAGGCTAATCTTAGAATTACCATATGATCCAACAATTCTACTTCTAGATATATACAAAGGATTGAAAGCTGGAACTCAAATAGGTATTTGTATATGCATATTCATAGCATCTTTCACAAAGGCCAAATGGTGGAAACAACCCAAGTACCCATCACTGATGAATGGGTAAACAGCAAAATGTGGTTGTATATATGCAATGGAGTATTTTTCAGCCATAAATAGGAATGATATTCTGACACATGTTACAACATGTCACATGCTACAACCAGGAAAACATCACGCTAAGCGAAAGAAGCCAGGCACAGAAGGACAAATATGGTGTGATCCCACTTGTATGAAATATCTAGAATGGGCACATTCATGGAGACAGTAAATTAGAGGTTACTAGAGTTGGGAGGAGAAATGAGGAGAAATGTGCCTGGTACTTAGTGGTTGTGTGGGTTCTGTTTGGCCAGTGGAAAAGGTTTTGAAAAGACAGTGGTGGTGATTGTACAACATTCTGAATATAATTAATGCCACTGAATTGTACACCCCAAAATGACCTAAAATGGCAACTTTTTTGTTGTGTATATTTTAATCATAATTTTTAAAAATTAATGTGATACACCAAAAACCTTTGAATTATACATGTTAAATGGGTGTATTGTTACATGAATTGTATTTCAATAAAGCCATAAAAAGAGGGTACCTAGTATACTATTTCATTCATGTAAAGTTCAAAAAGGCTAATTCAGTGGTAAAAAGTCAGGATAGTAGTTGCCTTTGTAGATGAAGGAGGTAATGTTGGAAGGGAGTGAAGAAGGCTTCTAGGGTGTTGGCAATATTCTGTTTCTTTAACTGCCAGGCAGTTACATGAGTGTTCACTTTATGATGGTTTATTGAGCTGTATAATTATGTTTTGTGTGCTTTTCCATATGTGTTATACTTCACAATAAAAGATTTAAAAATTAAAGAAAAAAGACAGTGTGAGCAAAGAAAGACAACACTGCCCCAGCCTGTGGGAGCAATTTGGAAATGTAGGGAGAGGGGCATTTTTATTGTCATGATGATGGGGAAGCACTGTGGGTATTAGGTCGGCAGCTAACAAGGATGGTAAACATTCAGTAATGTGTAGAGGACCTGTACAGTGAGTTGTCTCACCCTAAATGCCAATAGCACCTTCACCAAATGCTACATTAGAACATGTTGATGGTATGATTTTGTTCCTGAAAGTTCATCTTAAAACTCTTATCTTTTCTCTGGGGCTATTCGGTGTATTCAGAGGAGCATCTGGTGACTTCATTGGCAAATACGTGCCTCAGGAATGTAAGCCTGGCTCTTGCCATTCCAGCAGCTGAAAGGGGCTGGACTGAGGATGTCATTGCTCCAGAAACAGACTCTGCCTCATCCTCCAGTTTCCTTGGGCTGGAGGCTTCCTGAGCAGCTCCTGGGGGCAGGGGTTATTACCTGGCTGCGCAGAGTGGGTGTCCAGCTGCTTCTCAGTCACATTTCCGGTCTGTTTCCCTTTTTGTAGTTTCATACCTTACCCCATCTTCCTCAATGCTGGTGATTCCAATTCTTAAGCATTTCTTGTGTTCGCAGGGAAGATCTGAATACCTGTTTTCAGTATGCTGTTGGCAAGCACTTGAGTTTTATCTTTCTTTGCCCTACTAAAGTCAGTTTCCATTTTCTTACCCATCATCCATCATTTGTATATGGTTTTAAAGATTCATCTGAGACAGAATTTGAGTTCATCTTTCTTATCCTCCTTGTTTTGGGGGTAATTTCCGGGAAAGGCATTGTAAAGTAAAAGGTGTTTACTCTGCCATCTTAAATCCTGAAGTCGTGACTTTCCAGTGGTGCTTATTCCAAATACAGTGATCATAATTCTTCCCTGTGGTAATTCTCAGACTCTATTCCTCATTGCTTTCTGAAAGTGTGACATAAGGGATTTATATGAGATATTATGCTGGTAAATACTATTGGGGCAGTGACCTTAGGCATGGTTGTCTGCATCTCCATTTCCTTCTCCTTGAAGGTGAACAGGTAGAATGAATTGCTATCTGAGGCTACTTCCAATTCTGAAATTTCATAGTTCTTTAATTTAAAGCTAAGTCATTGCAGATTTAAAATACTTAAAACCTTGGGCGCCTGGGTGGCTCAGTGGTTTAAAGCCTCTGCTTTTGGCTCAGGTCNGGGCGCCTGGGTGGCTCAGTGGGTTAAAGCCTCTGCTTTTGGCTCAGGTCATGATCTCAGGGTCCTGGGATCGAGGCCCGCATCGGGCTCCCTGCTCAGCGGGGAGCCTGCTTCCCCCTCTCTCTCTGCCTGCCTCTCTGCCTCCTTGTGATCTCTCTCCCTCTGTGAAATAAATAAATAAAATCTTTAAAAAATAAATAAATTAATTAATTTAATTTAATTTAATTAAAGAAAAAGAAAAAAAAGAAAAGAAAATGCATTGACTTACATAATTGCATTAGCTTCAGGCATGGCTGCATCCAGGTGCTCNAAATAAAATAAAATACTTAAAACCTTTAGTACAGTCCTTTAATATACCTTTAATACAGTAGTATTAATAAACCTTTAATAAACCTTTAATGCAGTAGTATTCATTACACTGTGCTAGGCAATTTTATAACCAGTTTTCTTGGGGTGCTGGGGCAAGGGGATGTTATTTTAAATCACTATGTCTAATGTGCTATCTGTAAAATAGTAGTATTTTTCTTTACTTTAAGGACTGAGGATAGAAGTAGGCATTCATTCAAGAAGTAAACTTGGCTTATTATTTATAAACTAGGTTCTGATGGTAAGACAGATAAAAGAGACAAACCAAAACAATTAGCTTATTTTTTTTGCTTTTGTGCAAAACCGTTCTGTCCTATATTAATAGTGCCTGGGCTCTCTCTAGTTACTAAAAGTAACAATAGGAACATGGCAGTTTAATTCTGAAGATTAATAAAATACATTTATCTCACATCCTAAATTGTCCCTTTGATGCATAAAATCTTGTGATGATCATACACATTAAATCAGTGTCCAATTATGGAAGCGAGCAATGTCACAGATCATCTGCAGTAATGATCAACTACAATTAACAATCCAGAATGTTACCTATTCCTTATTAACATGAAGTCCCTACTGAGCTCTATTCTTCCTCTCTTCACTGGGCTACTTTAGTGGTTGAAAAGAATTAATCCATTATCCACATAAGGATGCACACATATCCATGTACACACTACTGCTCTGGTGGCTATTTTTTAAATTTCCCAGTAGGTGGCATTCATGAAATAAGGCTTTCCTGAAGAAGAGAAAAGAAGTGGTTATCGTAATAACTAGTGTTTATTGTTTACATATATTGTGTTATTTAATCCTCACAACAACTTTACAAAGTAGGTACGGTTATTATCCCCAGTTTGTAGATGAGTAAACAGAGGCAGAAGTTTAAATAACTTAAAAAGTTCACATAATTAATAGGTAACCAAACTAAAAATCATACTCCCAACCTTGAAAGAAATAATAAAAATATATACTTGGATATGTAAATGAGGAGGAATTAATGATTAGTGAACACCCAGTATATATCAGGCATCATGCCAGGTCCTAGGAACACAGACTCTGCTTCCTTCAGGAATTTATAGTTTAATAAGATAATTTAGAAACTAAATAATACTACAGTATAGTAAATGCCGTACTAAAGAGATTCTAGGACGTTAGAAGAATGCCTAAAACTGTCTAATCCAGTCTCGCATGGAAGAGCATAAATGAGGTTGCAGTGAGCCTCCAACTAGAAGTGATGGTGTGTGGAAAGACCAGGAGTCTATGCAGTGAATACAGGGGACTCTGTCCTCCTGTTTGGACTTGTTGAAGCATGAAATGTTAGGCAGTACACCATGGAAGTGAAGTTGGAGAGGCAGCAAATGGCTAACAGTGGATGAACTGGATTAGGACCTTGGAGTTATCATGTGGGTGGAAGGGAGGTGATGCATTTTAAAGAGGGAAATAATGTGATTAGACACATGTTTTCTTTAGCTCAAAGTGGATGGCTGTGTACGGAGTGGATTTGAGGTTAAGTAACTTGCCCAAGTAGTAGGGCTGTAATTTAAACCCTGATTTAATCTAACTCCAAAGCTGGTAGCTGTGCCATCAATTTGAGTAGGAGTGAGGCTATGTCTTTGAAGTCATCAGGTAAATAGAAGGTAAAGTCTAAAAAGAAATGAGAAAAACATTCAGTTATTTCCTAGTCTTTCATTTCTTCAAATTTTGTTTTCTTAGATATTTGTGATGTCTTTAGAAATCCTGGTCATGATTACTTATTTTAGAAAAAAATTTCATTTCTTTTTAAGAGGAAGGAAAGAATGAATACAATTCTTTGTTACTCTCTCTTTAGTTGAAGCCCAGTTGTTCATACACAAGATCAGAAATTGCCTCGTGGGTACTAAATTTGCAAGCCTAAATTTCTAATGCTTAGAGTACTAAACCAAAGTATAAAATTATGGCAAAGATATGATAATGTTTAAAATAGAATGCAGTTGTCTTTAGCCAAACAGGTTAAGTCGTTCACATAAAATCTAAATAAGGCATAAACTACATTGAAGTACTCTTAAATTTAGATTTTCTAATACGCATATGATAGGTAATAATGAAGGAAATTGTATATATGCTGTTGTTAATAATAAAGATCTAATAAAATATCAAAAAGTATTTGAAAACCTTGAAAGATACTATAGATGTATAGCTTTATAAAACTGACCATCACAGATTATTTATATTTCATCTCTGATTTCATATAATTTATTTCTTTTATAGGCCTACACAAGTGAAATGGCAGCTGATGGTAGCTAGTTGTTTTAGGAGAAGTGGTAAATGCTTTTAATTTTATTCCTTTTATATATTTTGGTTACGTCTTTTAGGTAATTATCCACATAATTGTTTTCCAGATGCATATTTGTTTATTAAAACATTAGCTTTTGATTACTATACATATTGAAGCATTATAGGAGAAACATAATAATTACTACATACAGAAAAATGTTAGGCTTACAAAGTGGGTCCTAATTGTATATTTCTTCACCACTATTAAGAACAGATTCATTATTTTTCAAAGTTAACATGTAATCATTTTGACAAGTTTGTCACAGAAAAATAGACATTCTCTACACATTAGTTTACATTTCCATTTTCTGTTCACCTAATTCTAAACATCCTTGTATGCTCTGCCAAACTTACAAGACTGTCTCACACCTGAGAAGCCTGAAGAAGGCCCCAAACCAGAAGCACTAGGGCTGTGTTTTCTATACCAAATACCACTAAGTATCTTTGTGCTTTCAGGAACTGTTTTTATTCCATCCTGTTTTTATATAACATCCTGTACTGCTACACTTGTCCTGAAGCATGGAGCATGGCAATGTTAGTAGTGTTGGACTAACCGGGAAGGGAATGTTGTTATTAAGACTCTCAGCAGACATTAAGCAAGGAGATAAATGTTAATAGATTTGTAATCCTTTTTATAGAGCCAAATGATCCAGGAAAAGAAATTCCTCAATCCAAGGGGAGCACAGATGTGACAGTGTTAACAGTGTTCTCATCCTGTTTTGTAGGTTTTTTTTCTTTACCCCTGTGAGCTCCTTCAGAATAGCAGGAGTCCTCAGATCATTTAGATCATTGATCTTTGATATTACTGTATTTCCTATGAGATCCAAAACATCACTGTACTGTACATACATGTTATTGATATCAGAGTGAGTTCTGAGTTACCAGCGTTCATTACTGTGTCAGTCCTATGTAAAGTGTACATACATATGAGGTATTCTGAGTGATTTAAGACAGAACCTCCCTTGTGTTACTGAAGTACAGATTAGAAGAATAGAAGTTAATGTTCATTGAGAGCTGCTGGATGCTGGGTGCTTCCTGTCTCTGTTGCATCCAATTCTCACCACATCTCTTGGAGGGTCAGCATGGCTAGCCTTTGTGTATAGTGGAGCCCAGAGAGATTCATTACTTGTTTACTGAGATTTTAGCAAAGATCCAAAATTCACTTATTCCTATTCTTTGCTCCTATGAAGCTAAATTTATTGTATTATAAAATAAAATGCTTTCTGTAAACGTTTTAATGTTTCAATTTTAAAATTTGTTAATTTGTCAGTTCTTCTGAAATCTTTAATTTTTAGAAATTGAATAGATCTTAATTTTTGATACTATAAAGTTTTTAAGAACTAAACTGAGTTTCTTTTTTTTTCTTAAGATTTTATTTATTTGACAGAGAGCAGGAAAGCACAGGTAGGGGGCATGGGAGAGGGAGAAGCAGGTCCCCCACTGATCAGGGAGCCCAATGTAGCACTCCATCCCAGGACCCTGGGATCATGACCTGAGCCAAAAGCAGCCACTTAACCGACTGAGCCACCCAGGCACCCCAAGGGCTAAACTAAGTTTCAATCATCACCCATTTATTTCTGCTCTACCCCTTTTTCAAATTTCTTTTATTTGTACATTTTCTTCCAGAAGTTATTTTAAGAATGGTTTATATATGCTTGTGGCAAACATGAAAGTCTTCTTACTAAACCAATAAATGGTGCCAGTGTCTTGAATTAAAATTACTACTTTGCTGTATCTTATTAATATTTATAATCTGCTAGTGTGGTTTTTTCTCTTTTTTTTATTTATAGGTAACTACCAAAAAGCATTAGATACTTATAAGGATATTCACAGAAAATTTCCAGAAAATGTTGAATGTGAGTTTACATCTTCTAACTTTGAAGCTATAGGTTTTCACATTTTATGTCATTAAGTATGATAACTACATTTGTTACAGTAATTGCATATATAGCTACCAGCCTATAATTTGTGATACATGATTACACATATGGTTATAGGATCAGAAAAATATGGGCGCCTGGGTGGCTCAGTGGGTTAAAGCCTCTGCTTTCGGCTCAGGTCATGATCTCAGCGTCCTGGGATCAAGGCCCGCATGGGGCTCTCTGCTTGGCGGGGAGCCTGCTTCCTCATCTCCTTGTCTCTGCCTGCCTCTCTGCCTACTTGTAATCTCTCTCTCTGTGTCAAATAAATAAATAAAATCTTTAAAAAAAAAGAAAAGAAAAATTTGACTATGCAAATACATTGTATAGAATTTAATTTTCGATGGATTTAAGTATACCACTGGGTTCGCTTTAGTAGTAAACATCTAATTTCAAGTATTATGAAATTTGAAGAATAAGTTTTGGCTTATTGATTTTTTATAAACTGATGTTTTATAGAAAACACATTTTTAAAAAATTATTTATTTGAGAGAGAGAGCACTCAAGCAGGGAGAAGGGCAGAGGGAGAGGGAGAAGCAGGCTCCCTGGGGAGCCCAATGTGGGGCTGGATCGCAGGGTCCCCAGATCATAACTTGAGCCAAAGGCAGACACGCAACTGATTGAGCCACCCAGGAGCCCCAGAAAAGGCATTTTTAACTCTACTTGGTATGCAACTTTCCAAGGTTGAAAAATACTTTGAAAGTCTATGAAAATAGAACAATCACCTTGCTCATAGAGATAGCAAATGAATTTTAATGTTACTTTAAGTTTAAAACATTATTTGTTTTTTTCTGTTTGTTTTGTTTTTTTTTTAAGATTTTATTTATTCATTTGACACACAGAGAGAGATTACAAGTAAGCAGAGAGGCAGGCAGAGAAAGAGGAGAGAGGAGGAAGCAGGCTCCCTGCTTAGCAGAGAGCCCGATGCGGGCCTCAATCCCAGGACCCTGGGATCATGACCTGAGCCGAAGGCAGCGGCTTTAACCCACTGAGCCACCCAGGCGCCCAGTTTAAAACATTATTTGGTATTGGGTATTTGACTTTTGTGAAGTTAGTTTTGTAGAAAATACTCATTTATTCCCCATCTTGTTGCATAATGGGTTTGATATAACTTTAATAATGTGAAGTATTACAGGAATTCCAACAACAAAATCATGATCAAGAAAAAATACAAAATATCCATATTCACATGCTGCATACTCCCATTAAATTGTGTATTTGATCCTGAATAGCCTTGTAGCTAAAGGAAAGAGAAAAAAGGTAATCAGTTATATAATCTTTTCTATTTATGAGGAAACAAAGTAATTCCTTGGGAAGAAGAAAATATTTCTAACTCTTCATTTATGTTGTGAAACCAAGAGATATATTTGATAAGATCAATTAAAGTTATAGCAGCTCCTTGCTTTCACGACATCCCCACAGCAAATAAAATGTTTGAAAGACTTCTTAATTTTGTCTTTCAGTGACAGTGAACACTAAACAATGCATTTCAGTTCAGTAAGACAAATCTTTTCTATGTCAAGTTTTCCAGTGGCCCAGCCCAATCCGGGAATGGGATGTACCACTTTCTCCTTCATTAATATTTTTCTCCATTTGGCTTTTGGGAAAGGTCAACAGCAGAAAGCTCAGAATTATGGCCTTTGGTGGCAGCTCAGGAACAAGAACTTTTCTAATGCTAATTAGAAGCTGATTTGTTTTTACAGCAGTAGTTTGCAAATGGCATCAGGAAACAGGCTATGTTGGGAATTACTTGTAAAACTTCAAAAAGCACAAATTTGGGCGCCTGGGTGGCTCAGTGGGTTAAAGCCTCTGCCTTCGGCTCAGGTCATGATTTCTAGCCCAACATACAGAGATTATTTTTTTTTAAAGATTTTATTTATTTATTTGACAGAGAGAGAGATAACAAGTAAACAGAGAGGCAGAGAGAGAGAGAGAGGGAAGCAGACTCCCTGCTGAGCAGGAAGCCCACTGTGGGGCTAGATCCCAGGACCCTGAGATCATGACCTGAACGGAAGGCAGAGGCTTTAACCCATTGAGCCACCCAGGCACCCCCCTTACAGAGATTCTTATTTACATTTTCAGTAAACACAGTTATCTTTCATTTCCTGGTTGTTGTTGTTTTTTATTTTTACTTACTTATTTGAGAGAGGGAAAGAGAGAGCTCACAAATGGAGGGGAGGGGCAGAGAGACAGAGTTGGGTAAGCAGACTCCCCAACTGAGTGGGGAACCCAACGAAGGCCCAATCCCAGGACCCCAGATTCTGACCCGAGCCGGAAGTCAGATGCTTAACCAACTGAGCCACCCAGGTGCCCTTCTATTTCTTTTTTTAAAGTTTTTTATGTGATTCTTAATCTCAGTCACTTTAGGAAACTGGTGATCTAGCGATTAAATGAGAGGTAGTAATAATGCCTTTTGTAAAAATGAAGCAACCCAAAAGTCTGCTAAGCAAACGTTTCCCCACCTTGGCACCGTTGACATTTGGGATGAGATAATTCTGTATTGTGGGCGGCCATCCTATGGATTATAAAATGTTTTAGCAGCATCACTGGCCTCTACCCACCAGATGCTCCTAGCACTTCCACCTCCTCATTACGAAAAACAGAAATGTCCTCAGACATTGCCAAATTGCATTGACAGAATTGCTGCTGATTGAGAACCCCGCATTGGCTCTAGTATCTCTGCACTGGACCAGTACAGGGAGAATCTCCACACAAATCCAAATTTCTTTCTTTATTGAGAGTTTAAGATTCACACTAAGGGGCGCCTAGCCAGCTCAGTCGGTGGAGCATGTGACTCTTAATCTCAAGGGTGTGAGTTTGAGCCCTGTGTTGGGTGTAAAGATTACTTATAAATATATTTTTTAAAGATTCACTATAAAAATTAAATGAATGATTATGCCATAGGGAATGTTCAAGGCGACTTCAGCCTGGATAATTTTCAAAACAAATTATAATTTGTCTACCTTAACTATAGCTATAGAAAAAACTTATGTACCCATGTAATATCTTGTTTTGAGCAAAGTAGTTTTCTTTTTTTTCTTAATTGGATTTTTAAAAAAGATTTTATCTGTTAGAGGAGAACAAGTGGGGGGGAGGAACAGAGGGAGAGGGAGAAGCAGACTCCCTACTGAGCAGGAGCAGAGTAGTTTTCTGATAAACTCAACAGGATAATTCATTTTTAAATACATTCTTCAGTTAGCAAAAATTGACCTGCTCTAGTGACTTTGAATGACATACTAAATTTCAGAGAACATCTACCAAAAACAATGATTTTTATTTTATATTAAATATTCCTAAGCCACTTTTTCTAAGGATAGGTAGGTAAGAGAAATAGCTAAGTATTATTTGTAAAATATATGTAAATTATGTTCTTATTGTGAATTATTAAGATAAATGTATACTTAGGCAATTTATGTAGTGACATTTTAAATTATTTTGGTACCATTACTTTTACAATATGTTGGTGGTCATGAATTGCTGCCTTTACAAATTCTTGTGGAGTGATTCTACAATGTTCAAGCACTGTGGCTGTGGCAGAAAGTAAAAGAGATGAAAACCCCTGGGAAGAGAAAGACAATAAAAAAATACATACGTCAGTAGTCATAAGTGGGGTAAAGGAAAAGCAGATAAAGACATAGAGAGTATGAGAAGGGCTCTAAGTGGATGGTGTGGTCTCACCTGAGGGCAGGACAGGTGGAGAGAGTCTGTCCTTTTAGGGTCCCTTTTAAGGAAGACCATTTCCATAGGGCCAGAGAATACAAACTGTAGTTAATTTTTAATAGAATCAAACACTATTTGTGAGTATCATTCCTAACTGTGTCTCAAAAGACTGAGTTCATTGATTTGTTATATTTTCAACATTGTGCATTAATATTTTTCTAAAACTATTTTTTACAATTTAGGTCTGCGTTTCTTGGTTCGTCTCTGCACAGATATTGGATTAAAAGAAGTTCAAGAATATGCAACAAAACTCAAGAGATTGGAAAAAATGAAAGAAATAAGGGAACAGGTATGTCATATGGGCCGAAAACTGCTGTCTGTTATTTTTCAAAATGTGAGCCTTCTGTAGCTCAACTGAGTCATTCTGAGGGCTTCTCTCAATAAAATAAAGTTGAATTTTTTTTTCTGCTGTGACAAAAAAGGAAGAATAACTAAAATTCTAGTTTGAGGATAAAATTCTACCAAGAACCAATTCTTAATAGGAGAAAGTGCATCAGTCCACATACATGGATGGTTACTCATAGACAAATCACTGTTACTTTCCCCAATGCAAAATAACTTACAGGTTAATTTATGCAATTAATTTCAGTTGGAGTGTCCTGTGGCCCACGGAAGCTAAGCTAAAGACTATATAATAATAGTACTTTTTTTTTTTTTACTAGTACTTTCTCTTTAAGCTGTTTCATTATGTGGTAGAACATGGCTCTGAGAATAATATTAATATAGGTGGAAGCATTTTATTTCCGTGTTTTATGCAATATGTGGAATAGCAGTGTTCTTACTTTTACTCCTTTAAGAGAATAATCCCTCTTAAGTTTGAGACTGAATATTTAAAAATGTAACATGATTTTTGAGTGTCTGCCTTTCATTAAAAGAAAATATTTTCTTTAAGACTAGACTTTTTCAGTAAATTATCTTGGATAAGTAAATCTAAATTCCATATTTGCTTTTAAAATGTGATTATCTTGTCTTTGCTTTGAAGATGTGATCTGGTTGTTTTATTCTCTTTAAAGTATCAGTTGTTTAAGGATTATGAGCATGACATAAATTTTTACCTTAAAAATCCTATAAAATATCAAGTTGGTATTAAAATGCCATGGTAAGGTATATAGTTTAAAACTTGCTGTGGGGACTCCTGGGTGGCTCAGAGGGTTAAAGCCTCTGCCTTTGGCTCAGGTCATGATCTCAGCGTCCTGGGATCAAGGCCCTCATCAGGCTCCCTGCCGAGCAGGGAGCCTGCTTCCTCCTCTCTCTGCCTGCCTCTCTGCCTACTTGTAATCTCTCTCTCTGTATCAAATAAATAAATAAAATCTTAAAAAAAAAAAAACTTGCTGTGAAGACCAATTTACTACCATGTATCAGTTGCTAAATTAGGTAACCTATGTGAAAGCTTTGTAAAATTAAATGGGTCTAAATCAAAGTTCAAGTTATCATAATTGTCCTCATAATCACTATTAAATGTGTTTCATTAAGAAGAATCAAAAATAATTATATATTTCAAACCAAGAACATTATTTGGAGCTTAAAATTAGTCTTTATGTAAAGTTACTTAGTATAGCACCATAGAAAGGGTCAAAATCTTTAAGACTTCCTAAGTTTAATCATCAGTAGTGTAAGTTTATACTGAACAGAAAGCACACAACTAATACAAATTATGGATCATGCATAATACACTTCTCACAGTTTACAACCTTAAACAGGAAAACTGCCATATGCATTACCATCTCTGATTAGATAGATTTCCAGTGTGGCCCCTTTTTACACAATAAGTAGCAGCCCTTCTAACTCCCTGGAATTTGCCTTACAACCACCTCACAAGGGTTAATAATTTGAGCTATAGGAAATGTGATTCTGAGGAGTCGCTGAGAAATGAACTTTAAGGGCAGAGACCAAATATGCCCCCTTTAGAGATGCATGAGCACTGGGTGTGGTACATAAACAATGAATCTTAGATCACTGAAAAAATAAAATTTTAAAAAATAATATTTTATTTTTATTCTTTGCCCAAGGGGTACAGGTCTGTGAATCATCAGGCTTACATCTTTCACAGCACTCACCAAAGCACAAACCCTCCCCAATGTCCATAACCCATCCACCCTATCCCTACCCTCCCACCCCCCAGTAACCCTCAGTTTGTTTTGTGAGATCAGGAGTCTCTTATGGTTTGTGTCCTTCCCCATCCCATCTTGTTTCATTATTTAAAATAATAAACCTTAGAAAAAGGAAAAAAAGAGATGCAGAGTTGCTTTTGCACAATTTTCTTATCGCTTGATTTCCCCATGTTTAGTTGTATCTGAGTTGAGCCATTATAGAAACTGTGCTCTGGTTCTAGTCTTTGCAGTACTTCATCTTTACATTGGCTTCCTCTCTCCTTTTGCCTGTCCTCTTACCTCATCCTCTTTCCTTTATGCATTCTCTCTCTGTGGTGTTAAACTCTTCCTCTGGCTGACTGCTATGAGCTAATATTCTTATGGACTGTAGGATCTTACTATTAAGAATGAATATGTAGGAGCACATGGGTAGCTCAGTCAGTTGAGCATCTCTCTGCCTTTGGCGCAGGTCATGATCTCAGGGTCCTGGGATCCAGCCCTGTGTAGGGCTCCCCGCTCAGTAGGAAGTCTACTTCTCCCTTTGCCCTTCACCCCTCTGTTGCTTTCTCTCTCTTTCTCTCAAATAAATAAAGCCTTTAAAAAAGAAAAAAAAAAAGAATGATTATGTAAATGTCATTGAGACTGCTTTTCCTTTCTAGTACTTAGCCTTTTGATTCCTCTTCCATCAAAATATTTATATATACATTGAATATAGTCAGTTTTTGTCTGTTTATCTCATAGACCTGACATCCTTCCACCGTCTTCGCTAAAATAATTCCCTAATGACTTAACTAAGAATACTTTAGTAAGCTCATACAAGTTACCACTGATGCATTTAGATTAGATTCAGTGTTTCTTTTACTTATTTACTCTAATTATTAACTTTTTACATTGCTTGAGCAATACCTCTTTTGGCAGTATTTTATCACTGCCCTCATAGTAATCTGTATAAAACCTAAGGTCACTTTGATATCATCTCTCATTATAGCTTCTCCTTAATATCGTCCCTCAAATGTTACTGGTTAATCTTTCTTTAGAGTCAGAGTCACAGCCCTCATCCACAAAGCAGTCTCTCTGCAGTGCCCTTGAAATCAATTTCTCTATTCTTTGGTATTCCTCATTAAATATTAAACAAATGAAACATGTTCTTAATGTTTTCTCACTTATATTTTGCTTATAAATGCAAAGTGGAGGAGAAAAAATAGTGGGAAAGAAAGGCCCTAGGAAGAAGAGACAAAGAGAAAGAACTTTCACTATCTGAGAGCTAATTTATCTTTTAATTGTTGCTTTTAAATGTCCCATTTCAGTTTGTGTTTCTAAGATTGTGAGCCCATGGGGCAGAGCATTCTATTTCCTGGCTTGCATAGTGCATAAAGCACTATGAGTTATGAGACAAAATATAATAAATAACTTCCGAATTAAGGACACTCTCCTTTTCTAAACTTGAACTTAAAACTTGTTGCTTTTTCTGTTTCTTATTTAGAATCTGTCCTAATGTAGAAACTTAACATTTTTATATAATTAGAATTTCTTCATATAATCATTGTTAATGTCTGCATAATACGCTATTGTACAGATATGTCTTGATTTCTTTAAGCATTTTCACACTGTTAAATAGTCAAATATCTTCTTTAGAATTGGTAACTCTACAATCAGTGTAATTTTGCTGTTTCTTACTGAAAAAGAACACTTCCATATTGTGAACTTGAGACTACTGTTTATGAAATGGACATGTAATTGAAAGCAGGGATATCATAGATAATCACATCAAACTCTTACCTAGAGCTGTCGAAAGGAATACAAAGTTGACCCCCAGTCTTTTTCTTTTCCTCTCCTCTGGAAGTGCTAATAACAGTGGAAGTTTGGCAGCAGGAAAGAAAAGAAGAGAAGGCACTGGCTGAATGTTCGTGAATGATGTTAGCGCTCTTCATGGTTCTGGTTTTCCCTTTAATTCCACTTGATTACATCTTAACTAGGCATTAATAATAGCAACAGCTAATATTTACTGAGTTCATGATAGGTACAGGCACTGTTCTAAGTAAGCACTTTATGTGTATTAACTAATTTAATCATCACAGTAGTCCTATGATATTGGGTATGGCTTTATTATTTTTTTAATAGATGAGAAAACTGAGACCCATGGTGGCTAAATAACTTCCTCCAGGCAGACGCTTAATGACTAAGCCACCCAGGCACCATTAACAACACTTTTTAAAGAGATGTTTTATATTTCTTCTTCACCGAACACAAGTTAGTTGCGAGGCTAACTATAGTCTAATTTGACTATAGTCTGGAAAAGAACAAAATGGGAAGAGCAAGAATTAAAGACTGAGTAATCTAAATATAAAAAGGAAGAGAAAAATGTCAGCCAAAATACCAAAGAGGGTTACAGAACAAAGTACACAAGATTCAGTATGGCGAAATTTGATTTTTAGGAGCAAATAGGTATTCAGTTGGAAGGGGATTTAAAAAAACCCTCATTCTCGGGCGCCTGGGTGGCTCAGTGGGTTAAAACCTCTGCTTTCGGCTCAGGTCATGATCTCAGCATCCTGGGATCGAGGCCCGCATCGGGCTCTCTGCTCAGCAGGGAGCCTGCTTCCTCCTCTCCCTGTCTCTCTGCCTGCCTCTCTGCCTACTTGTGATCTCTCTCTGTGTCAAATAAATAAATGAATAAAAACCCTCATTCTCTGGGCACCTGGGTGCCTCAGTCAGTTAAGTATCTGACTCTTGATTTTCACTCAGGTCATGATCTTAGGATTGTGAGATTTAAGCCCTGTATCCCGCTTCACACTGGGCATGGAGCCTGCTTAAGATTCCCTCTTTCTTAAGATTCTCCCTCAAAATCCCTCCTACCTTTCCCTATCCCCCCCCCCACAAAAAACAAAACAAAACAAAACCCCACATTCTCTGCCCACAGGACAGTGGTGAAGGAAAAAGACAAGCAGGGCAGGACTGTGAGTGTGAGGAGGGCATGGGTGCTGGTGAGCACACTGAATGAGCAGCCACCTGGGTCCGAGGGGAGTTTCCCTAAGATGAGAGTGGAGCTGAGCCTTAAGGGATGAGTGGGAGCTGGGAAGAAGATAAGGGTATGGCAGACAGAGAGGGTCCATGGAAAGAGGAAGCTGGCACATCCAAGGGGTGCAGTCTGCCTTTTATTCACAAAGTAGGAGGGACAGTCAGTTTCCAAAGGTGAAAAGGACAGAATGTGGTGCATTAAAACATGCTTGCTCTGTGGGGCATGGGGGCGGAGGCTGAGCCAGCAGTGGGGAACCCCTGGAGGTTGGCGCTGTTGTGTGCTTACGTGATATGTGTCCAGGAGGTATTCTGGGAGTAGGAGAAGAAGAAGAAAAGTCATTGGTACAAGCCAGGTTTTAGGTTTCTTGGTGAGTGGAGCAGAAAGACAAGTGGGCAAGCAAGGGGCCTTGAGGTCCTGATGGAGATATGCTTAAAGTCGTGGGGGTGATCTTAGGCTGCAAAAAAGGTGAGGATTTAAGGGAATTAATTAGGAAAAGATGGACAAGAGCCAAAGGATTGGGAAATTCTAGATGAGAGCTAGGAATAGATGGAATGGGGTGAAGAATGTGGTGATGGTGGAAAGTGCTCACTTTTCTAAATTGTCCTATTATAAACATATGGTTACTAAAGCAGGATGCAAGATCTTGTTTCACATTTGATTTTTAAAAATTTCAAGTTACATGGCCATTTGTCTTTATAAGTTTATTTTATAGCATGTGTTGTAGGTCTTTTAGATATGCTAGAAATAATCTGTAGAGAAATGAAAGCAAGTTTTGAAATAAAATCTGATTATAGACATTAAAATTTTTATTTTGTTACATCATCATTTCTAGATTTTCAAAAGAGAAGGGACAAAGGGGAGAGATGAGGTTTCAAGGGAGGTTTCTTTTTTTTTTTTTTTTTTGACAGAGAGACAGACATTACAAGTAGGCAGAGAGGGGCAGGCAAAGAGAGGAGGAAGCAGGCTCCCCGCTGAGCAGGGAGCCCGATGCGGGCCTCGATCCCAGGACCCTGAGATCATGACCTGAGCCGAAGGCAGAGGCTTTAACCCACTGAGCCACCCAGGTGCCCGGGAGGTTTCTTTTTTAACAGAAAAAACTGAGCATGTTTACATGTATTTAGAAGTCCTAAGTTTTAGGAGAGTGTTCCATTTTACAGAAATGAGTCTTGAATTATTGAAAGGAAATGTTTTTCTTTCTAGCAGACCACAATGTCAATAACCTGATCCATGACCTAATAATTTATAAACATCTGGGGAGTTGTCAGGGTTGAGGGAATAGTTTGTCCTTTGAATTAAAAATGAAATTGAGTTTATGTTATTGAAGATCTAAATACAGTACCAACCGATGTATGTAATTTTTAAGTCAGAGTAAATATTTATCAAAAGCTGTCTGATTCTGGTCACTGCCTGCCCTGTCTCTCTAAACACAGCATTAGACATATGAGAATCTGGCAGCATGACTTGAGGCAGATTCGGTGTCAATACAAAAAGTCTAACACATAAGCAGAACACAAAATAACCATAAATTGCTTCAAGAAACCTAAGAAACCTAAGAATGTTACAGCTTGGAGATATTTCTTATGTTTTAAGGGTAAGCTTGTACCTAAGAAAGTGGATTACTGACCAGATCTTAGGTGTTTTGTGAGATTTTAATCGCACTTTTATTGTAGAAGTTGGATTTCAAAAGCCAGTTTACCTTTCCTTTCCCCAGAATGGTTCAGGTCCAGCCATTACAGAATAGGACTAGCTCAGGAAATAGCCCTTCTGTGGATTCCCTTGTCCCCTGCCAGCCCCCTGGTTTAAGACCTGAACTTTCACATCAGGAGAATATTGGGTTTGTAAGCAATGTCACGCTGCACCTGTTGGTGGAAGTGCCCCTGAGTATTTCATAAGGCCTGAGGACTTGGGTAGCGGGCAGTCTGTGACCACTTTACTCACACAACAACTTCATCTTTTTCTCCCATAAAGTCCATTCTCGGGTAAGGAGAAATCCAAACCCAGCTTTTAGGAGAGTAGGAGCAGTGAATCTCAAGGGCAACACGGTAACGTTAATTTAAAAAAATCAACATTTAGTTATATTCAACTTTGAGGGACTATCATTTATTCTTTTAAATTCATCTTCTTGTTCTAGCGCATAAAGTCTGGCAGAGACAGCAGTGGGGGCTCCCGCAGCAGAAGAGAGGGGAGTGCCGGCAGTGGTAAGTATTTCCTGTTTCCTTGAAATACTGGATTTGACAGATGGGTAGTACGTGGGCTTCTAGAAACATCTTGAATAATCAAAAAAACTGTCCTTTGTTTGTTTGCTTGTTCTATACACAGTAAAACCTCACTTAGTCTAATTAATTTTGTAAGCAGTCTGCTATGTAAATAACTATAAATGTTAGTGAATTTTACTTCTTAAATAACCATACCTGTTCCTGCTAAGTGATAATTAAGTAAGTTCATGCTGGATAGATGAACATAGCTGTCCATACTAATGAGGTTTTACTGTATTACATTTTTTAAATTTACATTTTAAGGCAGTACCGTGAGAGGTAAGATGATCTTAAAGAATGCTGCAGTCCTGAGTCTTTACACTTTTCTTGTAGAAATAGTGCGAGTCTTGGAATTAGGAGACATGGTTTATAACAGCCTTCTATCTTTGGACCAACCATGTAAATGCTGTAGGCTTTAAGTGATTTCTAAATGTGTTTGCATCTCTCAGTTCCTTGACTTTGATTGCTTGTCACACCATTACTTAATAAGAAGATTGTTAAGTTTTCCTTTCCTCTTTTCTCATCAACAAAATCTGCCTTCTCTGTCTATATCAGGGGGTAGTAAAAGTTGAACTTCTTAGAAATTTGGTGGTTTTAAAGAAACTAATTGGAAAAATAAATGCAAAATTGGGATCTAAAAATACATGTATCTTCTCTCATATCCATACTTAGCACTCTCATGCATATGTGATCCATGTCGGTGCAGCTGCCCAACTTCATTCTTCTATCTCTTTGTGATCTAGGAGTCAGATGGGCCCCTTAGTTCAAGTAGGTCTTTCATTCATTCACAAACATTTATTAGATGCATACCAGGTGCCAGATAAATACTGTGTTAAGTGCTGAGGACATGAGGATGAGTAAGACATGGTCAATGGGTCCAGGGAAATTAACATCTAATTGGAAAGACACACAAGTTTCAGGTGCTGCTAAGACTGCTGCTGTGCTGGAGAAATGCACGTGTGTGTTGTAACTTTCCTCAGCATAGAAACTGCAGCTGGGACAAAGAGTCTTTCCTGACTTCTAAGCTGTGTTTGGCCAGATAGGTTTAAGCAGTTACAGTCATCAGTGGCATCTAGTTCTTGCACAACAATTTGATTCTCTAAGGATCAGTCCAGCTTCTCCAGCTGAACCTCACAATCCTCACCTGTTTACCCTTAGGTCACAGGAGACATTACTCAAAGCTTCAGAAATTAGTAGAAGCAGCTTTCCGCTTGAGTCCCAGGAATTTCAAGTGTAGTCTGCCACAACAGGGAGTAACCATTTACTATCTGGTCAGCCCTCCCTGGTCACAATGGGCATTAACATCTCCAGAGTGTCCCCTGACCCTCAGATGTCACCTCAGTTCTGTTACCCTGGCCCCATTCCTGCTTTCATGTGTTCACTTAACCCTCTGGGGTTGGATTTAACTGAGTCTTGGGTCTGAGAGATCTGTCCCAACAGTTCTAGTAAGCTAGAGAGCTACAGGCCTACAACTTCTTATCCAAAGCCTGTGGGGCCAAGTGTGTTGTGGAATTCAGCATTTTTTGGAGTTTAGAAAAGTATTATGGTGCATTAGCCATATGTAATACCCAGGAGGATCATTTCAGTCAAATATAACTATTACTAATTCCAGGAAATATGTGAATAATAACACTAAGGATAAATGATGGTTAAAAATAACTTCAGGTCAAGTCAGCCTTTTGCCCATGAAGTTTACCTATTGCTGCCTCAAAACTTGGCTTTCAGGAGCTTTTAAATTTGAAAGTGTAGATGAGGGATCAGGGGCCTGTATATACCAGAAATGTCCCTAATGGCCAAGAAGTCAGCACACAAGGCTTTGTGTCTCAGTTAAGAGGAACTTAGGTTCACCAGACCAACTTGCTGCCTCTGTTCATCCTTGCTCTTAGGAGGCAAGCAGTTTGTGATAAGAGCTTTTTTTGAAATTGAATGTCCCTCGAGGAGTAATTATCTTGAGTAACCCCTAGGGAAGTATTACATGTTTATCAAAATTCTAGGACCAAGTCACCATCTTCTACATTTCCTATACATCCCTCTAAAAATCTTTTTTTTTTTAAAGATTTTATTTATTCATTTGACACAGAGAGAGAGATTACAAGTAGGCAGAAACGCAGGAGAGAGAGAGGAGAGAGGAGGAAGCAGGCTCCCTGCTGAGCAGAGAGCCCGATGCGGGCCTCGATCCCAGGACCCTGGGATCATGACCTGAGCCGAAGGCAGTGGCTTTAACCCACTGAGCCACCCAGGCGCCCAATCCCTCTAAAAATCTTAAGTTCAGAGTAACCAACCAGTTCCTCCCAGAACAGTCCCCAACAGCCTATGTTAAGTTCTCAGAGCCTTCCCTGGTAATTTGTAAGCTTGCAAAATGTCACCAGTGTTAACGCCTATACCTGAGCCTGAGTTACCCAGATGTCTGGAATGTTTGAAAATCTGCTTCAGAAACATCAGGGCCAAGGCATGCTCTAAGAACCTTGAATAGGTTGGTGCTGACCCAGAGCCCAGACGACATTAGTCCAGAGGCTAATGTCTGCCTCTTAGAAACATCAGAAAGATCAAGCTGTGCTTCAGAGGCCACTGAGGTGCCAGATCCTTCAACATGAAGATCGGTTTACACTCCCTCCTGCCCCCCCCTCAAGGTAACCTCTCTCTAATACTCCTTAAATCATGCTTTGTCTCAGAACAAAATGAAATGCCTCACCTGGGCCTGGGACCTCCACCATGGTCAGGGTTAGTTCAGTGAAGAAAAGACGCACAGTGGAGAAAGGTGAGGCTGCCCCAGATATGATGCCTGAGTACAAGGAAGGAGAGGCCTTTCTGTTACAAATACACCTGCTGGTCCTGGCCTTCCTCCACTGCTTTTCTCTTTTTTAATACATTTTCTTTTCTCTCATCCAGTCCATTTCAGCCCAACACAGTCCGTTCTAGTGCACAAATAAGCTTTATTCTCACAGGAGGGAATTTTGGAGGAGAAATTCTATGTTATTAGGGCATTTTTACAAGCTGGGTTTCATGTTGCTTGGTTCTTTTGGCACTAGTTTAAAGCATTAAATACTTCCTTTTCAGGGTTCTTGCTTCCCCCCCCACCATGTGCCTTTTTGTTCCTTATTTCCTGATCCCTTGAGTTACATGGCTTCCCAGACTTCTTCATTTCCTCCTGCAACCCAAGCTGGAATGCCTCTTTCAGTGACCTTGCTGGTTCCACCCAGACACTTTTTCAAGAATCATATTTTCAGCCTTTTTTTCTCCAGCTCTTGGCACAGGCCACAGTACAGGCTGTCCCAGCTTTAAAGTCTGAATAAACCATGCTGTGGATCCCTCTCTTTCTCTTCCCTTTCACCTCATGTGGCCCTCTCAGAACCCCGCAGCACACTGTGGGTGCACCCCCTCCTCACCAGCAGTCTCCCTCCCACTCCACCAGTGCCAGTCACTGTGTGCATAGTGGCCACTGACCTTTTTATTATATCTCAGTTAGGACTTCCCAGTACAAACCACATGTGACAGCCCCCAATCTTACCCATCGTCCACCTCTACCTGTGAAACCTAGAGATGCACATTCACATCTTTACATGGAAATATTTGCCACTTCTGTCTGGATTAGATCCACAGGTCAGATAGTAGAAAGGGATGATTTTCTAAATGCATCCAAAAGAAGCCAGCCTTACACTGTTAAAATAAATGCAATGTCTACAACTAGATTTTTAAAGTATTACCCAGGAATGAGGACCATAGGGAACTTAAATATCAGAATTATTAGTTTATATAAAATGAAATGCTTGAGGGCCCTTGAAAATTGTCCCCCCTTTTTGTGTGTGACTCAGTCTAGTCCTACTACAGCCTTATTTATTCTGTTAGTTTGTTTAATAAGCCTCAGCTTCTGTCCTCTTCAGTGGTTCTCCAATTTTAGCATGTGGCAGAGTCACCTGGAAGGCTTGTGAAAACAGCCTGCCCAGCTCCTAGTCCAGCTTTTTTCTTTTTTTAGATTTTATTTATTTATTTGACAGAGAGAGAGCAATCGAGGGCAAGCACAAGCAGGG
Organism: Ailurus styani; assembly: GCA_002007465.1. NCBI lineage: Eukaryota > Metazoa > Chordata > Mammalia > Carnivora > Ailuridae > Ailurus > Ailurus styani. Next base: position 714,161 of record LNAC01000527.1, on the reverse strand, counting down.
GGAGTGGGAGAGGGAGAAGGAGACTCCCTGATGGGCAGGGAGCCCAATGTCGAGCTTGAGCCCAACCAAGACCCGGGATCATGACTTGAGCCCAAGGCAGACATTTAACTGACTGAGCCACCCAGGCGTCCCTAGTCCAACATTTCTGAATCAGTCTGGGCCACGCCCAGGAATCTGCATTTCTGACACGGTCCCAGCTGATGCTGATGGATCTTAAATGAGATATTACAAGAGTAAATGTGATATAGTGTGTATAGAAAGGTTGCTGCTACTATTACCGCCAAATTTAAATTCACAATAGCGGCAGTCATCCAGCCTCTGGCCTCATGCCCTAGCTCTGTCACTCCCAAGTATATTACCCTGGGAGGTGGTGTGAGCTTGAGTCTAACAAAATTTCATGCACAACTCATGGAAGGGGGCTCAGTGCAATGCCTGGCACATACTCGATGCTGAGTAGCTATTACTGTTACTAACCTGATACACACTGCGTTAAAAAGCAATAATGCTTGGTTTAGAATATTGACTATCCATTCCAGAATTTTCAGTACTTTAGTTTGTTTTTGTAGAATTAACTTAAAATGAAATGAACTTGTTTTAACTCCTTGAAGTAGAAATGCATGACTCTTTTAAATTGCCAAATTTGGGGTTAAGGTTTCAGCTGCTCAGTGCAAAAACATTAAACAATTCAGAAAAAAGTTAAGTCACACTAAAAGTCAGCTTCCACGAGGAGAGCTATATTCGACAAGTTCCAGGTCTCCATAGTCAGCATATGTATGGTCTACATGGATAAGCCAGGTGAGAGGAGTAATTGTATTCCTGCCTAGTGTATTGGCTTGTGTTAACAGACCAGGAAATTCCTAGAACGCATCTGCTTCTCATGGGTATCTGTCCTTAGGGAACAAGAGTGTCTTCTTGTAAAGCATTTTACATCTTACATTTTAGCATGATAGCTGCACTTGTGACTTGAGTACTGTGTTATTAAGGTTCCATTTTAAAATTACTTTTATTTACTCTATGTGCTACTTAATAGTTTGCTGCAGTTTTTAGTTTTTATTATGTCTTGGGTGCGAGCTTTTCCTGTGACAGTGTATCTCTTAGTTTTACACTAAAAATCATTTTATGATGAAAGTGAGTAGGGTGATATGACTCAGTGAACAGAAATTAACTTTATAGACAACTTTTTGAGGAACAAGTCTTTTATAAAATACATTGTAACCATGTTTTATTTTTAAAATTTGAAGTTTTGTTTTAAGATTATAGTCCAAGGGTAAGGTTTTTTGTTTTGTATTTTGTTTTTTTTTTTACTAGAATACCTTCTCACAGTTTTGTGGACCTTAGTGGTGTCACAGGCAGAGTGACCAACTCATGCTTAGTGACCACCACCTATGGACAAACAAAAGATTACAGCCTAAGGAAGTAGGATAGGAAAAGCACATGTAAATATATCTAAATTCAAAGAATCACATCAACAAAATGTAGCCGATCTCTAGGAAGAAAAGGAGTGAGTATGTATGGGGCAAAAAAGCCTGGAGAAGGCCAGAGGGACTGAGGACAAGAGTCACAAGAGTGTCACTCCTGTCAGCTTCAATCCCAGGGTAAGCACCCTCTTCAGCTCAGAAAGTCAAAGAGTAAGAATATACTGAATACTTTAGTATCTAAGCATTTGAAAGCTGGTATATAACGCAAAGGGAACTTTATTAGCAATAAATATTAGAAGAGAGTTGCTAGCACTCACTGTGTCACCAAAGTATTCTGTGTCACAGATTCTGAAGAAATTTCTCTGTGTCATTCTACCTTGCTGGTCTCATCTGCTAATGTGTCACCTGTTTTCTAGTACAGTGTTCTCTAAGCCATGGGGTCGGCGCACTTTTTCTGAGAGGGCCAGGTAGTAGGTAGTTGAGACTCCGGGCCATACCCATACTTGTGGTGTCACGAAGGCAGGCATAGACAACATGTTAGCCAATGGCTACAGCTGGGCTCTCTGAAACTTCATCTTTGGGCACTGAAATTTGAATGTCCTATAATATCACATGTCACAAAATATTGTTATTCTTTTGCTTTTTTCCCCAAGCTTTAAAAATGTCTGAACCATTCTTAACTCACTAGATGTTCAAAAACAGGGGATGGGTCAGGTTTGGCTCCCAGATTATAGTTTGCTAATTCCTGCTCTAGGCCAGACTCTCCATAAATATTCCTGGGTGTGACAGATGGGGGACTTTAGGGTACCCTCTTTCAAGGCACTGATTTCATCTATCTAATCCACGCACACAGCTTGTGCAGTAAGATTCTTTATCACTGACTTTTCCCTCTTAAAGCTTTCTTAGCTGTTTACATCCCAGCCACCTCCAAATACATCATACACATAATAACAGAGTGTATGAGGTTGTATCTTCAACAGAACACACTCCTTTCCTCTGGCCCTTAGCTTACTGCCCTGCATTTGAGGTCATTGTAATTAATTCCTCAGTCCTGGTATTCATTCAACATCTGTGGACCTCTTTTTCTAAGTCATCATATCTTACATGACCTTGGGCAGTTTACTTAATCTCTTTGTCACAAATTCCTGGTCAGTCAAATGGGAGTGAAAATAGGACCTGCCTAATAGGGTTATGAGAGAAAGAGAGGCATTAATACATAGAAAACACTTAAGACAATGTCTGACACAGGCAAGCACCTGATAAGGGTGATTCCTATTTGACCAAGGAGAATGGGGGCAATACCTGAAATTCTGGAATCCACATCTGTGTATAGTGAGGGTCCATGTTCTTTGCTCTCCTGGATGTATGACCTTGAAGTTTGTTACTCTCAGAGTTTTTCCTACTACCACAGGGTCACATTTATCAATGCATGAAGGTAAATGTCAAGTTTACCTCTCTTACTACAGACTACAGAGTTTATAAAAGATTTTTCTAGAAATTGTATATGCAAATGAGTGTTGTATTTTGAAGTTACCACTTTGGAAAGCTGAATATTTATTCCAGTAATGCCGTTAGTCAAAACATTTGTGAAACTCCTCTTTTGGGATTTCCATCAGAGGCAAATTACAAAAAGCCCAGGAAATCCAGTCTAAAACATTTTACTGATATATGTAATATATGTATTTAAACCTGATGAAATATGTAAAACACATGTATATTACATATATCTGAAAAATATATGTACACATTTTATATATACATGAGAACACACACATACATATACACTTACTCTGTCAGTCTTTTTTCCTTTCGTGTCTTTCTGTTTATCAATAAATAAGCATTTGTCACATTCCTAATCATAGCAGGTATTCAATAAGTACCAGTTCCCTTTCAGCTTCTCCTTCTCCCATACATTTACACATGCCAGGTACCGAGTTAAGCATTTATGATATGCAAAATATAACTCGAAAACTAATAATTTGGGGTGTTTGGGTGGCTCAGTTGGTTGAATGTCCAACTCTTGATCTCAGCGTAGGTCTCGATCTCACCGTCATGAGAGTTCAAGCCCTGCACTGGACTCCACGCTCAGCCCAAATAAGCTTTAAAAAAAAAATGTAATAAATCAATTATCTACTTTGCATACACCTTTACTGATTTCCTCCACAGCCTTCTTCAACTGAGTATTGCCTATTACAGTAGTTATCACAGTCAACTTTTCCAATTTTGATATATCCCTGTTAGCTGTTTTGTTGGGTAATAATACAATTAGATCAATAGGAATAGGGAATAAGGGGTGAAGTTAAACTGAGAATTACAGCCTTAACAATGTAAAAAGGAGCTAAAGTTTTTATAGTAAAACTAGGTCCAAGCAATGAGCCTTGTAAAATTATACGAGGATTATATCATCTGAGCTGATGATGCCATTACTTTCTTAGATGGTAGGTAGGGGTTGGGAGAGTAGTTTGGATCCATAGCTATGGTACACTGCCCCTTAACTTTCAAAAGGGGCAGAGCAAAGGAAGATCAGCTTCGTCGTAACAAGAGAATAGATCCTTTGTAAGTTGGACTATAAAGTACATAGACGTAAATTGGGCAGTAGATTCATGCTAAAAGTCTCAAAAGTGCTGTCTGGTATTCTTCAGTATTTCTAGATATAAACAAATTCATTTATACTTATAGAATGAGAGATCTTCCATAGTGATTGCATCTTAGTAGGTGCACTTAGTAAGTGAGTATCATCTTGGGGATGGATGGAAGAGAGACCAGAGATATTTCTTAATGTCTAATGGATAATGAAATCAGAGTTTACAGCTCACCAAAAGAGAATCATTTAAAAAGAGATTGAAAAGAGTAAGGGGCACTGTGTTTGTAACATATTCAGAGGAAAAGGAAGAATCTTTTTTTTTTTTTAATTTTGTTTATTTATTTATTTTTATTTATTTTTTATTCTTTGCCCCAGGGGTACAGGTCTGTGAATCATCCGGCTTACATCTTTCACAGCATTTACCAAAGCACAAACCCTCCCCAATGTCCATAACCCATGCACTTGACAGAGAGAGATTACAAGTAGGTAGAGAGGCAGGCAGAGAGAGGAGGAAGCAGGCTCCCTGCCGAGCAGGGAGCCCAATGCGGGCCTTGATCCCAGGACCCTGAGATCATGACCTGAGCCGAAGGCAGAGGCTTTAACCCACTGAGCCACCCAGGCACCCAGGAAGAATTTTTTAGGTTTCATTTTATCACTTTCAAAAAATAAGGAATCAGGGACAGTTGATAGGCTTCCTAGCTTAAGGGAAGAGGGGTGGGTTTTGGAGAATTATCAGATATTGGTAAATTGGATCTTGAAAACTAAAAAAGGCTATTAGATTTTTCAATTAAGATAATGTTGATTACCCTAAAGAAAGTGGTCTCCGGGTGGCTGGGTGGCTCAGTCCTTAAGCCTCTGCCTTCGGCTCAGGTCATGATCCCAGAGTCCTGGTATTGAGGCCTGCATCAGGCTCCCTGCTCAGTGGGAAGCCTGCTTCTCCCTCTCCCACTCCTCCTGCTTGTATTCCCTCTCTTGCTGTCTCTGTCTCCGTCAAATAAATAAATAAAATCTTTAAAAAAAAAAAAAAGTCTCAGTACACTGTCGGGCAAAAATTGGATTCCAGTGATTTAAGGAGTGTATGGGATACAGGAAGGTGAGAAGAGGATACTAACTGTTCTCTTTCTAAATAAGTAAAGACTGTCTTCCCTTGGAAAGTGAATTCATTTTTATTTGAAGAGAATGATGAAAATTTATGTAGTCAGCCTCTTAACTTTACTTAATTTGTTCCATGAATAGCGCCTGTTATAAAACTCACTTTCTCACCCAAAAAAGATCTCATATTTTAAAACCTTAACTTTCTAAAATGTTACAAATAGTTTGCCTTCTTGGTATGAGTTGCCTTGTAAAAAAACATTGGTCAAGGCAGGATGTAGTCTCTCCTCTAGCAGAAGTATCATGAGATTTTCCCCAAATCTCAAGTTTGTAAGCTGCTTTATAAAACAAGAGGGTGTAGGCTATTCTGGGGATAGGAAAGGGGTCTAAAACATAGGGCTATGACAAGAGATTGTGAATTTAGTTTGTCTGGATATTTATCATTATTAAGACAGCCGTATTCTGTGCTGCTAAGCTTGGAATACCATATGGTAGGAATGTATATATGAATAAGGCCATACTTACTCATATAAACTTTTCACAACTGTATGGAAAGTGCCACACTTTACACACTTTTCCAAAACACCCTAATTGTAGAATGGGCAAGGACTAGATTGACAATCAGGAAACCTCAGTTTTGCTGATGGCCTTGCCACTAACTGTGAACTCTTGAACAAGTAACCTTACCTCCCTAAGCCTGTTTTCTCACCTGAAAAATAAAGAGGTTAGACTTAACCTTTTTAGTAATATTTATATGTGTTCCTGCTGACTATGAAACTATTACTTCTATTTCTGACACTAAGATGGACTGAATGTTCAGGGAAATTCCTCCAGGAATAGCACTACTAAAAATGGTGAATTGAATATTTGGGATGGGGGGGTGCAGAAAGGAAGGAAAAAAGAAAATAACAAAATGCAAAAAAATTTTAAATGCACGGCTGAGTTGGCAAGAAAAAGGGAGTCTTTGGCAATTAAAAATGAGTAGAGGGGCACCTGGGTGCCCCAGTCCATTAAGCATTTGACTCTTGATCTCAGCTCAGATCTTGATCTCAGGGTTGTAAGTTCAAGCCCTGCCCTGGGCTCTACACTGGGTGTGGAGCCTACTTAAAAAAAAAAGGTAGAAAATTTAAGTCCAAAGGAGTAAGTGCAGAAGCTGGCATTTGTCCTAGCTAATCCTTGGTGGCCTAGAGCCTAGATTTATAGACCATTCATGGGGAACAAGAGATACAGTGTGGGACCCCAAAAAGTCAGAGGTCAATTCAAAGAATCCCTTTATAAAGCGAGGATCTTTAACAGGAAATACTGGTAGTGGGTCAATTAGAAAAGGATCTACCCCACAAAGAATGGGTTTCCACCTCAGTACTACTGGAATGTAAAAAACAGGAAAAGCTCCCTGGAAAATTCCTAACCATAAACCCTCAATCACAGAGTTTTGGAGCTAGAATATATATTACCTGTGTGACCTGAAGGAACCCCACACTGAAAATTTGGCATAAAGTAGAATTGAGTTGGTGCTGCTTCCAGGTACCTAGGAGAAACAAGTTTAAATCTATCCTGAAGGAATATACTATAAATAAGACTCAAATACTTTCTTCAGATAAAATTACAAAGAACAGGAATGTACAATTTTAAAAAGTCTGAACACATGAGGAAAAAGGACTATGAATGAGCAACAACAGAAACTGTAGAATCCAATTTTCAAAAACTACAGATGTTTTAATTATCAGGTAAAAACAAATTTTGAAAGTGAGAATACAGAGGGATGCCTGAGTGGCTCAGTTGGTTAAGTATCTCATTCAGCTCAGGTCATGATCTCAGGGTCCTGGGATGAGCCCCCATCGGGCTCCCTACTCAGCGGGGAGCCTGCTTCTCCCTCTGCCTGCTGCTCCCCCTGTTTGTGCACTTGCGCGCTCTCTCTCTCTCTCTCTGACAAGTAAATTTTTTAAATCTTTTTTAAAAAGTGAAAATATGGATATCTCTTTTCCGAATTTAAGAACTGAATAGATTCAGATAAATTTTTTTGATAATGTGGTAGTTATCCTCTGGTACCTAAACTCTTGCTATCTAAAATTTAAGAATCAGCACAGAGTCCCTCACTATACAAATTCTCATCATACAAACCCAGGAATCAGATCAAGATAGTGGGCAATACTTGTATATTTTAAGTATAACAAAGGGATAAGAGAATATAAAAGTTACTAGGCAGATTGAAAAGAACCAAATACAACTTCCAAAAATGAAAAATAGAATTGAAATTAGAAACTCACCTATTAGAAAATTGATGGTTTAAGCCAGGGATTGGAAAACTACAGTTTACAGATCAGATCTGGCTTGAGCTACCACCTGTTTTTGTCAGTAAAGTTTTCCTGGAGCACAGCCATGCTCAATCTGCCTTCATGCTGCAACAGAAACCATATGGCACAGAAAGCCTAAGATACTGTCTGGTCCTTTACAGAAAAAGTTTGCTGGCCCTGAATAACAGATTAGATCAGATGAAGAGAGAATGCATGACCTGGAAGAGAGAGCTGAAGGAGTTACCCAGAATGAAGAACAGAGGGTCATGGTGATAGAAAATATGAGAGATTGAGGGACATGAAGGATGTAGTGAAAAAAGGTCTAGCCTATGTATAATTGGGTTAGAAAGACAGAATGAAGAAAAGGAAATAAATAATGGCCAAGAATTTTCTAGATTTAATGAGATCCTCAGATTATCAAAGTTAAATAACTCTCAAATGGGATAAATAATACATATATCATAGCCAAGTTACAATATATGAAAGGCAGAAGAACTCTTTCAGATTTCTCAAAGTCTAAAAAGAAAACCAGAAATACTGGAACATCTTTAGTGAGTGCAGACAGAATAACTATCAACTTGGAATTGTATGCCATTGAGTCTATATTTCAAGAATGAACACAATAGGGCGCCTGGGTGGCTCAGTGGGTTAAAGCCTCTGCTTTCGGCTCAGGTCATGATCTCAGCATCCTGGGATCGAGGCCCTCATCGGGCTCTCTGCTCAGCAGGGAGCCTGCTTCCTCCTCTCCCTGTCTCTCTGCCTGCCTCTCTGCCTACTTGTAATCTCTCTCTCAGTGTCAAATAAATAAATAAAATCTTTAAAAAAAAAAAAAAAGAATGAACACAATATAAAGTCACTTTAGAGCATTTTTAATCAAGAGGTTCTCATTAAAAGAAATTGCCAAAAGGGTATTTTAGGCTGAGGGGGGAAAGCCAGAGGTACAAAAAAGAAAGGGGAAAAACAGATATGATGGCAGACAGGCTGTTAAATCTAAGTGTATTTTGAATATTTAAAATAATGGAAGTATTCAATGTTGTCGAATTTTTAAAAAGTCAAGGTAAAACTAAATTCCTAGACTGCAGTAACATTTAAGGCAGGGATGTAAGTTGTAATAGAATAAAGCTTTCGAAGATGTTTGCTTTGTTTGGGAAGAAGGTAAAGATACTGATTAATTTTAGACTCTGTTAAATGTACATACTAAAATGCCTAAAATACCTAGTAAATATAAAAATAATTGAAATGGGATGTATAACTTCCAAACTAGTAGAGGGTAAATATTCAAACGAACAGGTAAAACAGATGTTATATGTGACTCCAGAAAGGTGGAGATCAAAAGTTCTTCTTTTGATACATATGTAGCAATAGAACAAAATACAGTGTCTGGAAATAGATCCAAACATACAAAGTCAATTAACCTTTAACAAAAGTGCATAAAGCAATTTTGTGGAAAGAGGTTAGTCTTTTCAATAAGCAGTGGTGGAATAATTGGAAATCCACATGCAAAAAAATTAACCTTGATCTACACCTTGCACCATATACAAAAATTAACTCAAAATGGATTGTTAAGGAGGGCATGTGTTGTAATGAGCACTGGGTATTATATAAGATCATTGAATCACTGAACTCTACTTGTGAAAATAGTAATACACTACATGTTAATTAATTGGGAAAAAACCCAAATGGATCATATTCCTAAATATAAAACTGAAAACTATAAACTTGCAGAAGAAAACACAGGAGAAAATCTTTGTGACTTTGGGTTAGCCAGATTTCTTAGCTATTACATTAAAAGCATATGATCCATAAAATTTTTAAATATGGATAACTTGAACTTTGTCTAAATTAACTTTTATTTCTCAAAAGACACTGCTATAAAAGTGAAAAGGGAAGCCAAAATAAGAGAAAATACTTGCAAAACACATATCTGACAAAGGACTTGTATCTAAAATATAAAAAGGGCTCTACAATTCAGTACTAAGTAGGAAAACAACACAATTGTTGTTGTCTTTTTTTAATCAGGAAAATATTTGAATAAATACTTCATGAGGAAAAGTATATGAATGAGCACATATCTGATAAAGATTAATATCCAAAATATATAAAGAATGCCTACAACTCAATAACAAAAAAATAGATTTTCAAATAGGCAGAGGAAGAACTAAATAGACATTTTCCCAAAGGATGCATACAGGTGGTTAACAGATACATGAAAAGATGTTCAACATCACTAATCATCAGGGAAATGTAAATCAAAATCACAGTGACCTATCACCTCACAGCTGTTATCATCTAACACCTTGTTGTCATCTAAATGACAAGAGATAACAAGTATTGTCACGGATGTGAATAAAGGGAAATCCTTGTGCACTGTTGGGAATATAAATTGGTGCAGCCCCTATGGAAAACAGAATGGAGACTCTCTAAAATATTAAAAATGGAACTGTCATATGACCCCACAGTCCCACTTCTGGGTTTGTATCCAGAGGAAATGAAAACAGGATATTAAAGAAATATCTGCACTCCCATGTTCATTGCAGCATTATTCACAATAGCCAAGACACCTAAGTGTCAACAGATGAAAAGATAAAGAAGATATGTTTACAGCGGAGTATTAATCAACCATGAGAAAGTTTTAAAATAAAGTTTTAAAGTAAAGAAATCCTGCCATTTGCAACAATGTGAATGGACCTTGAGGGCATTATGCTAAATAAGATACATCCAACAGAAAAAGACAGGTACAGTTTGATATCACTTACATATGGAAATAAAAAGCCAAACTTGTAGGAACAGAGAGTAGAATCATGGTTACTATGGTTACCGGGGGTGAAGTTAGAAGGTAAACAATTTCTGGAGATCCAATGTACGGCACTGTGATTAGTTAACAATATTGTATTATATACTTGACAGTTACTAAGAACTTAAATTTCTCATCACACACAAAAAAAGGTTTTTATGTGACATGATGGAGGTGTTAACTAGTGCTATGGTAGTAATAATATTGTAATGTATATGTGCATCAAATTGTCACATCGTACACCATAAACTTACACAATGCTGTGTGTCAGTTACATCTCAGTAAAGCTGGGGTGGGGGGAGTAATTCTCCAAAATCTATTAATTTTGGTATCTCCCCTGCAGCACACAAACATACACTCCTTCTCTATATTGCTATAGATTTCATATAGATTTACTGATAGTCACAGGGATTTAGGAAAGGTAAACATGTATCCTCAACATTCTTGGAACTATAACCATATTTATTATTTAAAATAAACTATAAGTCATCAAAAATTTTTAATAAAGAAGGTATACAAATGAAAATTAAGCACGTGAAAGTAAATATGGTCACTTATTAGTCATTGGGGAAATGCAAATTAAAGCCACAATTAGACACCCAGTAGAATGACTAAAAAAGACTGACCATACCAAGTGATGGTGAGGATGTGGAGCAATTGTTACTCTCATTCACTGTTGATGGGAATATAAAATGGTACAACTCTTTTAGAAAGTAGTTTGACAGTTTCTTTTAAATTTAGACATATATTTACCATACAACCTAGCTATTCTCCTAGGAATTTACTCAAGAGAAATGAAAGTATGTGTCCACACAAAGACTTGTACAAAAATATTCATAGCTGCTTTATTGCAAATATCCACAAACTGAAAATAACACAAAAGTCATCAACAAGGGAATGGATAAATTATGGCATGTCTGTATAGCTACTCAGCAATTAAATGGAAGGACACCTGCAACAACATAGCTGAATCTCTGCCGAGTGAAAGAAGCGAGGTTTTTTAAAAAGAGCACATACTAATATATAGTGATGGAAAACATCAGTAGTTACCTGAAAATTGGGGTGGATGAATGGGGCGGAGAGTGGCAATGAGGAATTTCAAAAGGGCAAAAGGAAACTTTGGAAGGTGATAGATTTGATCATAATCCTGATTATAGTTGTTTTATGAGACTCCTCAATCTACACATTAATGTGCTGTTTTTTGTATGTCGGTTATAACTCCATATAACTGGGGCAGGAACGAGGGTGACCTTCCTTTGCTAGGGCCATAAAGTATCACATTGCTCTCTCCAATAAACTCTCTTAATTTTAAAAAAGATAATAACTTTCCTGAAATACTACCAAAAATGAATACTGTCTACTACATAAAATGTAGACTTCCAGAGAAAAATGAAGGAAAAATCTAAAGTTACCCAGGTTATAGTGCTGCAAAATGTTGTACCATGCTTCCTTTATTTATGTTCATATCATGTGCGTTTTCCTCCATCACCAAATATGGTTATGATTTCCTTAATAAAAAAATTTTAGGAGTTGAATTGCCAAATGTAAAGTTGTGCAAAATTTTGCCTTTTTTAAAAAAAGTCACAGTCAAAACCAAGAAACTTACCATCTTAATTAACATTTTTAAGTGTACAGTATTAACTTTGTGCATATTGGTGTACAGTAGCTCTCTAGAACTTTTTCATCTTGCAAACCTGAAACTCTAAACCCAGTGAACTACTACCCTTTTCCCCCTCCCTCTCCCCACCACTGGCAACCACCATTCTACTGTTTCTTCCAAAACTAAAACTGTACCATTAAACAACAATCATCCTCCCCTAGCCCCTGGAAACCACCTTTTTACTTTCTGTCTCTATGAATATGGCTACTTTACATATCTTGTGTAAATGAAATCATGCAGTATTTGGTTTTTTTGTGACTGGCTTATATTTCATTTCATGCAGTGTTTTCAAGATTCATCCATGATGTAACATATGACAGGATTTTCGATCTTTCTAAGGGTGAATAATATTCTATTGTATGTATATACCACATTTTCTTTATCCATTCATCTATTAATGGACATTTAGATTGCTTCCATCTCTTGGCTGTTTTAAGAATTGTGCTGTGAACAGGAGGTTGCAGATATCTCTTCAAGATCCTTTTGAATATATACACAGAAACAGAATTGCTGGATCATGTGACAATTCTATTATTTTGAGAAACCTTCATACTATTTTACATAGCATTGCACCATTTACATTTCCACCAAGAGTATACAGGAGTTCCACTTTCTCCTCATACTTGCCAAAACTTATTTTTTGTTACTTGTTACTGGCCACCTATTGGGTGTGAGGTGATACTTCATTGTGGTTTTGATTTTCATTTCCCTGATGATTAGTGATGTTGAGTATCTTTTCCTATACTTGTTGGCCATTTGAGTATCTTCTTTAGAGAAATGTCTGTACAAATCCTTTGCCCAATTTTTTAATTGGATTGTTTGTGTTTTTGTTGTTGAATTGTAGGATTTTTTAATATATTGTGTTTATTAGCCTCTTATCAAATATGTGCTTTGCAAATATTTTTTCTCATTACTCAGGTTGTCTTTCACCCTGCTTATTGTTTGCTTTGCTGCATAGTTTTTAAAGTTTAATGTAATCCCATTTGTCTTTTCTTCCTTTTGTTGCCTATGCTTTTGGTGTCATACCCAAGAAATCCAATGCCATGAAGCTTTTCCCCTGTGTTTTCTTCTGGGAGTTTTATAGTTTCAGGTCTCACATTTAGATCTTTAATTCATTTTGGTTTTTTGTTTTTAATTTATTTTTTATTTTATTTTTTCAGTGATCCAAGATTCATTGTTTATGCACCACACCCAGTGCTCCATGCAATATGTGCCCTCCTTAGTACCCACCACCAGGCTCACCCATCCCCTCACCCCCCTCCCTTCCATAACCCTCAGTTTGTTTCTCAGAGTCCACGGTCTCTCATGATTCGTTTCCCCTTCCAATTTACTCCAGTTCACTTTTCCTTTCCTTCTCCTGAAGTCCTCCATTTTATTCCTTATGTTCCACAAGTAAGTGAAACCATATGATAATTGACTTTCTCTGCTTGAATTATTTCATTCAGCATAATTTCCTCCAGACTGTCCATGTTGATATGAAAGTTGGGTATTCATCCTTTCTGATGGCTGAGTAATTTTCCATTGTATATATGGACCACATCTTCTTTATCCATTTGTCTGTTGAAGGGCATCTGGGCTCTTTCCACAGTTTGACAATTGTGGCCATTGCTGCTATGAACATTGGGGTACATATGGCCCTTCTTTTCACTACATCTGTGTCTTTGGGGTAAATAGTCAGTAGTGCACAATTGAATTAATCTTTCTATATTGGGTGAGATAAGGGTCCAACCTCATTATCGTATATGTGGATATCCACTTTTACCAACACTGTTCAAAATTCTTTCTCTATTGTGTAACCTTGGCACTCTTGTTGAAGATCATTTGACCATATACGTCAGACTTTATTTTATGGCTGTATATTCTGCCCCATTGGTCTGTATATCTGTCTTTATACCAGTGCCATAATTTTGTTTTGTTTTGGTTTTTTGTTTGTTTTTTAAATGCCATAATTTTTTGATTACTGTAGCTTTGCAGTATGTTTTGAAATGAGAAAATATGAGGCCACCAGCTTTGTTTTTCTTCCTCAATATTGTCTAGGCTATTCAGAGTCCTTTGAAATTCCATATAAATTTTAGAATGTTTTTTCTATTTCTGAAAAAAAATGCCATTGGAATTTTCTTAGGAATTGCATTGACTCTATAGATTTCTTTGGGTAATATGGATATTTTAATAATATTAACTCTTCCAGTTCATGAGCACAGGTTGTCTTTCTACCATCTGTGTCTTCTCTAACGTCTTTCAGCAGTGTCTTGTAGTTTTTTTTTTAAGATTTTATTTATTTATTTATTTGACAGAGAGAGAGAGATCACAAGTAGGCTGAGAAGGGCGCCTGGGTGGCTCAGTGGGTTAAGCCTCTGCTTTCGGCTCAGGTCATGATCTCAGGGTCCTGGGATCGAGGCCCGCATCGGGCTTCCTGCTNCCCCCCCCCCTGCCTGCCTCTCTGCCTCCTTGTGATCTCTCTCCCTCTGTCAAATAAATAAATAATAATAATAATAATAAACAAAAAAAACAAGTAGGCTGAGAAGCAGGCAGAGAGAGAGGAGGAAGCAGGCTCCCCACTGAGCAGGGAGCCCCATGCGGGCCTCGATCCCAGGACCCTGAGATCATGACCTGAGCCAAAGACAGAGGCTCCAACCCACTGAGCCACCCAGGCACCCATCTCATATTTTTTTAAAAGAGAATATTAAATCCTTTATTGATTACACATGATAATGGATGATACACAAGCTTTAATCCCATCTATAATTTTATCTGATACCATAATTCAATTTAGATATATTGCATAGGATGTGCCAACAATCATATTAATAACCAAATAAACTCCAGGACTTTGCTTGGGTGACCTTTTAATGGTGAACTCCAGGTCACAACACATTAACTCTCAGTTCAACTACACCAAGGTTTGTGGAGACAATGGCTTATGTGCCCAAGCAGGTTGCAAATAAATTTTGAATGGAACCTGGCATTACCCTGAAGGAATTCTAACTTCACACCGTTGGGGTAGTATACTGAGTTGGCTTCAGAGTAGACTAACTTTACACAGCACATTTAAAAAAAGACACATTTATTCAGCGTCATCATCAGACTATTACATTTAGCAATCAGCAGCATGGGTGCAAAAAAAAAATCTACATTAAAACCCTTTGTTGGAATGCTTTACACTTTCCACAGAACAGAAACTAAAATAACCTGTTATACAATTAGTCACAAATACAGTCCTCGAGTTTTTTGCACATACACATGAGTATTGTCTAAAGTATGTCTTCTTTGTAGCAGCGAGGCCCAGCCACCACGGTGCTTGGCTGAATTCACAAATCTGTTGTAACCTATAGCTTCCCTGTCACTTTTCTGGCTCTCCTCTCCTGCTAAGCTTTGTTTCCTGGCAGTAATTAAAACCTTCTGCCACTGCTGGTGCTGCTGCTGCTGCTGCTGAAAACACCATAGCCACCTTGGTTTCATGGTTTGGCAAAGTATTGGCCTCCACCACCATAGGGGCCAGAGTTTCCGCCTCCAAAATTTCCTCCTTTCATGGGCCCAAAATTTGAAGATTGATTGTTGAAATTTCCAAAATCATTATAGCTTCCACCACCTCCAAAGTTGCTTCCATCATTACCCAAATCCATTATAGCCATCCCCACTGCTACCATATCCACCACCACCTCAACTGCCACCAAAGCCACCTCGACTACTGAAGTTCCCTCCACAACCAAAGTTGTCATTCCCACCAAAACCACCTCCGCGACCACCACCAAAGTTTCCAGAACCTCTTTGACCTCCTTGGCTGGATGAAGCATTAGGCATCTCTTGCTTAGATAGGGCTTTCCTTACTTCACATTCGTGGCCATTCACAGTATGGTGTTTTTGAATGACAAGCTTGTCTACAGAGTCATGGTCATCAAATGTTACAAAAGCAAAACCCCTCTTTTTGCCACTGCCTTGGTCAGTCATGATCTCAATCACTTCAGTTTTTCCATACTGTTCAAAATAATCTCTTAGATGATGTTCTTCCGTGTCTTCTTTAATGCCACCAACAAAAATCTTTTTCACAGTTAAGTTACACCAGGTCTTTGAGAATCTTCTCATGAGACAGCCCTCTTTGGTTCCACAATTCTTCCATCCACCTTGTGTGGCCTTGCATTGATGGCTGCATCCACCTCCTCCACAGTGGCATATGTGACAAACCCAAAGCCTCTGGAGTGCTTGGTGTTTGGATCTCTCATTACCACACAATCTGTAAGTGTTCCCCATTGCTCAAAATGGCTCCTCAGATTCCCATCGGTTGTTTCGAAGTTCAGACCTCTGATGAAGAGCTTCCACAGCTCTTCCAGCTCTTTGGGAGTCTCTGACTTAGACATGACGGCAGTGGGAGGGGAGACTTTAACGATGCTTACTCGGTGGCATCCATGGGCAGAAAGCAGTGTCTTGTAGTTTTCAGTGTATTTCTCTTTTGCCTTCTTGGTTACATATATTCCCAAGTATTCTTTTTGATGATATCATAAATGGAATTATTTTCTTAATTTTTGATTTCTTATTCAGATTGTTCATTGTTAGTGTATAGAAATGCAGTTGATTTTGTATTAATTTTGATTCTGCAATTTTTCTGAAGATGTTCTAATAGTTTTTTGGTTTTCTATGTGTAATAAGATCATGTCATTTATGAACAGACATGATTTAGCTTCTGCCCTTTGTATTTGAATGCCTTTTATTCCTTTTTCTTGGTAACTGCCCTGGCTAGAAATTGCAGTGCTAGGTAGAATAAAAGTGGTGAGTGTGGCCATCCTTGCCTTGTTCTTGATCTTGGAGGGAAAACTTTCAGTCTTTAACCATTTAGTATTATGTTCATTGTGGGTTTTTCATATATGGCCTTTGTTATGTTGAGATCATTTCCTTCTAATTCTAGTCTAGTTAGTGTTTCATCTTGAAAGAATGTTGAGTTTTGCCAAATGCTTTTTCTGCATCGTTGAAATGATACATGGTTTTTGCTCCTTCATTCTATTAATGTGGTATATTATGCTGATTGGTTTTCATATGTTGAACCATCCTTGCATTCCAAGAATAAATTCCACTTGGTCCAAATGATATATGATTCTTTTAATATGTTGTTAAGTTAATTTGCTAGCATTTTGTTGAGGATTTTTGCATCAGTAGTCATCAGGGATATTGACCTATAGTTTCCTTATAGTATCTTCATATGATTTTGGTATCTGTGTAATGTTTTCCTCATAGAATGAGTTTGGAAGTATTCCATCCTCTTCAATTTTTTTGTAAGTTTGAAAAATATTGGTGTTATTTCTTTAAATACTTGATAGAGGGACATCTGGGTGGCTCAGTCAGTTAACCATCTGCCTTCAGCTCAGATCATGATCCGAGGGTCCTGGAATTGAGTCTCACATCAGGCTCCTTGCTCAGCAGGGAGCCTGCTTCTCCCTCTGCCTGCTGCTCCCCCATTTGTGTTCACTCGCACCATCACTCTCTCTCTCTTGCTGACAAAAAAATAAAATCTTTTTTAAAAAAATAATATTTGGTATAATTCTGCAGAAAAGCCATCTGGTCCAAAGTTTTTCTTTGTTGGGAGGTATTTGATTACTGATTAAATCCCCTTGTTAGTTTTTGATCTATTCACATTTTTTTTATTTCTTCCTGATTCAGTCTTAGTACATTTTATGTTTCTAGAAACATATTTATTTCTTCTATGTTACCCAATTTTTTCACATAGAATTATTCATAGTATTTCCTATGATCCTGTTTATTTCTGTGAATCAGAATTTCATTTCTGACTTGATGATTTGTCTTCATTTCTTCATTCGCTATATGTCTTTTCTCTTTTTCTCAGTCTAGCTAAGGATTTGTCGATTTTCTTGAGCTTTTCAAAAACAAACTCCTAGTTTTGTTTTATTTTTTTCTATGATTTTTCTCTGCTATATTGTGTTTATTTCTGCTAAATTTACAATTTCCTTCTTTCTCCTAAGTCAAGTTTAGTTTATTCTTCTCTTTTTAATTAGGTGTTTATTTAGGTTATTAATTTGGGGTATTTCTCCTTTTTTAATGTATGTATTTATAATTACCCTGCCCTTAGCACTGCTTTTAAGTTCTGGTATGTTTTGTTTTCATGTTCATTTGCTTCAAGACACTTTTAAATTTCCTTTATGATTTCTTCTTTGGCTCATTGAGTGTTCAAGAATGTGATTGGTATAATTTCAATCTTATTAAATTTGTTAAAACTTGTTTTTGGCTAACCTGTGGTTTATCCTGAAGAATTAATTGTTCCATGTGCACTTGGAACTTTTATTCTGCTATTGTTGGATAATGTGTTCTGTAAATATCTATTCAGTCTAATTGATCTATAGTGTTGTTCAAGTCCTCTGTTTCCTTTTGATCTTTGGCTGGTTGAGCTATTATGGAAAGTGAGATATTGAAATCTCTTACTATTACTGTGTTACTGTCTTTTCTTCTTTAAGTCCTGTCAATATTTGCTTCATATATTGGGTGCTCTGCTGTTAAGGTGCATATATAATTATTGTATCTTCCTAGTGAATTGGCGCTTTGATCATTATGTAATGTCCTTCTTTGTCTCTGTGACAGTTTTTGACTTGCAGTCTGTTTTGTTTGAAATAAGTATAGGCATTCCTGTTCTCCTTCTGTTACCACTTACATAGAATATCTTTTTTCATCATTTCACTTTCAGCCTGTGTATGTCATTATATCTAAATTTAGTCTCGTATAGATAGCATGTAGCTATCTATTATATGCTATTTCTATTTCTTTTTTTTACCCATCAGCCACTCTAGGTCTTTTTATCGGGGAGTTTAATCTATTTATATTTAAAATAATTACAGATAGGGAAGTATTTCTATTGCCATTATGTTAATTTTTTGTATGCCTTTAGTTTTTTGTCCCCTTCCTCTCTTACTGCCTTCTTTTGTGTGTCATTGTTTTTTTTCATTCGTTTGGTTTTGGTTTTTTTGTAGTGGCATACTTGAATCCTTTCTCATTTTCTGTGCATCTTCTGTAGGTATTTTCTTTGTTACCATGGGAATTACATAAAAGATCCTACAGTTAAAATAATCTATTTTAAACTAATAATAACTTAAATCACATGCAAAATCTTCATTCCTTTACATTGCCCCAACACTATATTATCAGTATTACAAATTATATCTTTTTATTATTTGTACTCAAGAACATAATTTTATAGTTATATTTTTATGCTTTTATATTCTATACCTGAATTTAAAGTGACTTATGTACTACCATGACAGTATTACTGGACTCTGTGTTTATCTCTATATTTACCTTTACAAAGAGCTTTATATTTTCCTATGATTTTCTCTTACAGTGTAGTATCCTTTTGTTTCAACTTGAAGGATTCCATTTAGCAATTCATCCAGGGTGGGTCTAGTGGTGATAAATTCCCCCAGCTTTTGTTTATTTAGGAAAGTCTACTTCTCCATCCTTTTTGAAGGACAGTTTTGCCAAATATAGTATTCTTGGTTGGCAGAGTTTTCTTCTAGCACTTTGAAAGTATTAGCCTGCTCTCTTGTAGCTTGTAATGTTTCTGTTGTGAAAGCTCATCATTGTATGCTAGCTCCCTTGCCTATGATGAATTACCTTTTCTCTTGCTTGTTTTAAGATTATTTGTCTTTGGGGCGCCTGGGTGGCTCAGTGGGTTAAAGCCTCTGCCTTCGGCTCAGGTCATGATCTCAGGGTCCTGGGATCGAGGCCCGCATCGGGCTCCCTGCTCAGCAGGGAGCCTGCTTCCTCCTCTCTCTCTCTGCCTGCCTCTCTGCCTACTTGTAATCTCTCTCTGTCAAATAAATAAATAAAATCTTAAAAAAAAAAAAGATTATTTGTCTTTGAATTTTCAGTTTGATTATATGTCTCAATGTGCATCTTTTTAGGTCCATCCTATTTGGAGTTCCTTGAGTTCTTAAATTTGTATATTCATTTCCTTTCTCCTATATGGGAAGTTTTCATCCATTATTTCTCTCTTCTTTTTCTGGGATTCCCGTAATATGTATATTGATATGTTTATTCCCAAAATCTGAATTATGTCTCATAATTCTTTTAGCCTTTCTTTACTTTTCTTCATTCTGTTTTATTTTTGTTCTTCTGATATAGTAATTTCAAATGACCTATCTCTGAGTTCACGGATCCTTTATTCTGCCTAATCACATCTGTTTTTGAACCCTTGTAGTGAATTTTTCAATCCAGTTATTGCTGTTGTATTCTTCAGCCTCAGAATTTCTATTTGGTCCTTTTTTAGTTTCTATCTCTGTTGATAGTTTACTTTTGTTCCTGCTTCATTTTCCTGATTTTATTTATTGTCTGTGTTCTCTTGTAGCACATTGAACTTATTTAAGACAATTATTTTGAATTTTTGGTCAGGTAATGAATAGGTCTCCATTTCCTCAGGATCAATTTCTGAAGATTTGTTTTGTTTCTGTCATTGGGCCATGTTATCATGTTTCTTGTGATTTCTTCATTTGAAAAAACAGCCACTTTTCTCTGGTTTGGGGGGACTGGCTTTGTACAAGAGAAACTGTCACAAGTCAGCCCCACTAAAGGCTATGGGAGTTTCTCAAAGTTTTTATGGTATGTATCTTCTCTCAGCTTCTATATGTAATTTCCTAATTAGAGACATTTCTGGATTTGTAATCTCTTGCTTCCTCTGATGTCTATGGTGCTCCAGGATCTCTAGCATTGCAAAGGGTACTGAGCCCTCTTTTGTTTCTGCAGCCCCCATGCATCCAAGATGTGCCAGTTCCCCATTAGTGCTGTGAGTCAGGTGAGACCAGGCCTTTGGGAATCCCCACCACCACCACCACCACCAAAAGCTAGACTGTTGGATGTACATTCCACTCTAATTATCACCCTGCTCAGGGAGAAGCCATGGGCTGGATACTTTCCCTTGATCACAGCAAGCCGTGCTAGCTTCTGTGTGCAGTGAGGGAAGTTACTCTGGCACTGCAACAAACCACCAACCAGTGTATTTTGGTTCCTCAACACTCAAAGTCAGGCAAAACAAACCAGCCTCTCAGGCACTTCCCTAAAAAATCAAAATATTGGATGTTTGTTCCATTCTTCTTTTTCTTCCGCAAGGGAGAAACTGCATGGGCTTTTTCTCCCAATCATGAGTTATGCTGGCTTGTGATAGGAGCTGACACAGTTGAAATCAAAAGGCTTTTCTTACCTGTTTCAGTGCAGTTGTTCTTGGATTTGAGTTTATCTGGGATACTGCAACTTCCAAACTGGTTTCTGGCGTTCTCATAAAGGTTTTTTGGACTGTTTATTGTCAAGTTGATATCATTGTGAGGAAAAAAGATCTGGGACTTCCTATTCCACCATCTTGATGACCACAGAATTAATGATGTATACTACCACATTAATCTCGGAAAGTTTGTTCCACTTACTAACCTCATGTTTTTAAATTCTTGGCCATTTTAGTAAGCAGTGTTGAATTATGTGAAGGTTTAAATTATGTAATACTTGATACCTATAAAAGAATCAATGCAGCACTATTAAGTTACAAAGCATATAAAGTTAAAATTAATGAAGCCATCATAAAACATAAATAAATATCATAAAACATTAGAACCAGAACATTACTGCTATGCCTACTTATGTACTTTTTCCTTACTCCGTCTCCTCCCTTCCCCACTCCATCTCCTCCCTTCCCCACAGGTAACCACTGTGAGATTTCTTTTTTATGTTTTATACATATTCAGGTTTATGTTTTTTTAGTTTCTCACCTTTTCACATACAATTTTATCATGTATGCAAGCACTTTTTAATTTTGCTTGTTTTTAAGCCTTCTAAAAATGGTATCACTCAGTATGTAATGTTCTGACTTGATTTTTTTCACATACTATAAGGCTAAGTAAGTTTAAATATTTTTATATGTTTAATTGACCAATTGTATTATTTACTTTGGGAATTATCTATATACATTGTCCATTTCGTAGGGTTATTATTTTTTTTCTGGTATAGGTAAGTTTCAAGAATCTTTACTACTCTAGATTCTGTGATTCTATGATTTTTCTCTTATAAAAGTATCATTTACAAGTTTTAGTTTTAATTGATAATTCAGATAATAAATTGATCTCCAGATTCTTGGTTTTGGAAGCTACTTGATATTTTAACTTTTCTCCAGGAAATAGTAATTTTGTTTGTTGCTATAATGAAATAAATATAATAACTTGTTTCATTGTTTAGGCATAAAACCCACCCAGACTTGCAAATGCTTATTGACCCATTTACACCTACCCATGTATGGCAGTTGATTGAAAGTGATGAAATGAGGATATTCACAATATTCCTTCATTGGGGTTTATAATAGAAAATGTTTAAAAACTATATTCATTGCTTTTCAGTTGGATATTTGAAGTTTTTCTAAGAAGGTCAGTTTTTATTTTTTAAAGTTTGCCCTTTCCACAAGAGTGGAATCCTTCGGTGTGCTAGAATTTCAGAAAGGCTGTGGTTGCCTGAGGGAGATGTCAGAGTTTTGTTTTATTCATATAGGTAACCTATATCTATATGTAAAATGAAAAAAGAAATACTTCCTAGAGCAATGGTTTTCAAACTTTTTGACCTGAGCTCACTCAAGCCCTTTGAAAGATATGCATTTACACTTACAGATGGAAAAGATGGGCCTAATTGTAACAAAAAATTAGAGAGGAGTAAAATAATAAAAAAAAACATAGCAAAGGGTATAGACCCATTCAGAGCTGAAACTAAGGATATTATTGGGGGGAAATGGTAATTTTTTTTTAAGAACTGACAGAGGACTTATAATTTTTGCTCAGTTGGCCACCATTAAAATGTGGGGATTTTAAAGACCATCTTGTTTTGGTATATTCCCAGAGATATTATCAATAAACTAAAATATAAAGTATACTCAGAAAAGAAATGATCAGTGTATGTTGATAGACAACTCTCATTAAAAGTAAAACTCCCATAATAGGAAAAAATGACATTGTGGGAATTTTAAGGGAAAGAAATAAAAACTGTGGGGCTAGAGGAGTATTTCTTTAAAAAAATATAATGGAAATTTAAGGTTGAGAAGCACTACTGATGTTTCCTACTAATGTGAGTCTTCAACCCTGTCTGAAAATCTTCAATGATATGGATTGCAATATTTCCCATGGCATTCAGTCCATATTTGGATGCTATAATCCTTTTAAAGTTTTTCCTTATGCTGAGCCAAAATCTATTCTATCGAGGGCAAATCTAATCCTCTCCTACATGAACGTTTTCCAAATGTTTTTTAAAAAGTAATTATATGATCTAGGTCCTCTCCTACCCTTTTCTGCTGTTTTTCATTTGATGTGATTTTAGGGCCACTCAACCAGCCTTGTTAATGAGGTTGATGATACAGCTCATACTGACCTTATGACTTCCTATTTGTTTCTCCAGTTGCCCTTTGTTCTTTGCTAGGTTATACTCATCAGCATGGTCTCTAACTTCACACCAGTGAATCTACAAAATTGAAACCTGTAACTAAGCATATATATGTGAAAGACTACATATAAAGACTACTTTTAAATGATGTTTTACCTATGTTATAGATTCTCAACAAGAGGTTTCTTTCACGTTTCAGGAAACAAGAATTATATCCCTCAGAAGTTGGCTTCCAAATGAAACAACCTGTTTCTTGGCAAATAAGTATACTTTAAGATTCATATTGTGATGTTGTGTTTTTTCAACGTGTTAAACAAATGCATTTTTATCTTTGTGTTTTCAGATAGTGGCCAGAACTGTAGTGGCAGTAGTAAAGGTGAACGACTAAGTGCCAAACTCAGAGCTTTACCTGGGACAAATGAACCTTATGAAAGCAGCAGTAACAAAGAAATAGGCAAGTGCTGGTGTTCCCCACCCAGTTCCTACAGGCATAACAGGTTTGGAGATTTGGTGAGGTGGCAAAATGTATAATTGGGCATTAAGAATTTTTTATATACAGACAAAATTTTAAATGACTTAAGAGAGCATTTCTGTTCACTCAGTTGTTCAGTTTAGCTTATGAGACAAATTGATTTCACATTTGTTGTTTTTCTTTATTATTCAAATATAACAATCTATTTTGAAACCTAGATGCCTCCTATGTGGATCCACTTGGCCCTCAAGTAGAAAGACCAAAAACTGCAGCCAAAAAAAGAATCGATGAAGATGATTTTGCTGATGAAGAATTAGGAGATGATTTGCTTCCCGAATAATATACACTATAAATTTTACTTATTAACAGAAAGAAATTGCCTTATAAGATAATACTTATTTGAAACTTTGGATTAAAACACCAAAATTTTAATTTTGTACACTGTCAAAACCTTAAATAAGTGTATTCTGTTCTATGAGATGGGTCTAAGTTTTGTTTTGTTTTGTATGGAATAAAGATTTGTGAAACTAATACTTTAGTGACTTCCTTACTCTTGAAAACATTGACCACAGTAAGACATACATTTTGTAGCACTGCCCAGTACCTACATAAGTACAAGTATGTGGGTGTGCCCACAAAAATTTACCCTACTACTGTAGTGCATGCTGATATTTTCCGTGATTTCATTAAAACAAAGTTTTAGCAATGAAAACACTACATTGATTTCATGGTTCACAGTTTGTAAAATATGGTGTTAGGACATATCACTGATGTGTAGTTAAGCTTAATTACTTAGAGTTTAGAAACTGTTAAGAGTTTAGAAGGTGTGCCTCACAGGAATACTATTAAAACAATTATGTTGGGGATACTATAGTAAAAGAAAATACCAAACCATAACCCTATTGCTCTTTTCTGCATTTCCTTTCTACATTCAGTCCAGGGGCATGTACCAATAGCACTGAGCAATGACAGCTCTAAGAATGTTTTTCCCATTCATGACTCGGGGTATGGTATGGAGGCCAGGACTGCCTGCATTTTTGTTTAGCAATGTGTTTGGCTGATCATTAATGTCCAGGAATTGCAATGATGGGGCAATCAGAAGAGGCTTATCTTTAACACTTCACCAGGGATGGTGGACCCACCCATCTTAACATTGTCTCCACAATGTGCACACTACTGTTAGGTGCAGGAAGAGGAAAACCAAAATTAGATCACAGTCCCTGTTCCCAAGATGGTTATGATTTAGTGGGGGAGGCATTCTGCAAGGGCACTAAATATCTACTATGTGCAAGATTCTGGGGGCACCTGGGTGGCTCAGTGGGTTAAAGCGTCTGCCTTCGGCTCAGGTCATGATCTCATGGTCCTGGGATGGAGCCCCATAACGGACTCCCTGCTCAGCATGCTTCCTCCTCTCTCTCTGCCTGCCTCTCTGCCTACTTGTGATCTCTCTCTGTGTGTCAAATAAATAAATAAAATCTTTATTAAAAAAATGATTCTGTGGATATGGCCATGAACAAGACAGAACAAGACCCTGCCTTCAAAGAGCTTAAATCCTGGTGGGGAAGACAGACAATAAATATGTATTTTTTAAAGACTTTAGATGTTGCTAAGTACAGTTAATTAAATAGAGTAATGTAATAGGGAGTGATGGTGGTGGAGAGAGGGGCTCATTTAGATGGAAGAGTCAGGAAGACCTCTCTAGGAGGTGGCATTTGTATTAATACCAGAACAATGAAATGAAGAACACTGAAATTGGAATGATTTGTATATGTTAGAGGTTATTGAGTTAGAGTGATAGTAAGTTAGAGGGCTTGGGGCCCACCAGGGTAGGTGGTATACAAGATATGCAGGAAAGTGAAATGAGGTAAGGTCCAAGAAGTAGGCAGGGGCCAGATGGCATAGAACCTATAGATAGAGTTTGGTTCTTATTCTAACAACAGTAATAGAGAAGCCCTTAGAAAGTTTTGTGCAAGGAAGGAGAGCGATATGATTTGATTTAACTTTAGAAACTGGCAATCACACCAGTTGCCATGAAGATGAATCGACAAGTGGGCAGATTGGAGGGGACAGAAAGTGTTGGAACTACTAGTAGCCTGGGCAAGAGATGAAGGTGACTGAGACCAGGTTTTACTTTTCTTTTTTTTAATTATTTTTTATTTTTAAAGATTTTATTTATTTATTTGCCAGAGAGAGAGAGTACAAGTACAAGCAGGGGGAATGGCAGGCAGAGGAAGAAGCACGCTCTCAGCTGAGCAAGGAGCCCGATGCGGGACTCAATTCCAGGACCCTAGGATCATGACCATAGCCAAAGGCAGATGACTGAGCCACCCAGGCATCCCTTATTTTTTATTTTTAAGATTTTTATTTATTCAAGAAGGTGAGAGCACAAGCATGGGGAGCAACCGAGGGAGAGGGAGAAGCAGACCCCCCGGCTGAGCAGGGAGCCCTATGCGGGACTCAGTCCTGGGACTGCGGGATCATGACTTGAGTTGAAGGCAGATGCTTAACCAACTAAGCCACCCGGGCACCCCCCAAGACCAGGTTTTTAGCAATAGACATGAGAATTGGTTGATTCAGCATCCATTTTGGAGGCAGACATCAGAAATATTTACTAATGGGTTGAATATGGGGATATGGGAAAGAGAGGAAAGGATGAGGAACTGAGAGGAATGGATGGGGGGCAGAGAGCGTCAGCCATGATTTAACCATCCTAAATTCGAGATGTCTCTTCACCATCCAACTGGAGATATAAACAGTGCAGTTAGATTTACAGACTTGGAAACTGGAAGAGGTAAGGGGCTGGAGATACAAGGTGGGGAACTTTCAGTGTAGAGATAATATTCAATACCACTGCAATTCAATGAGGTCACTTAGGGGAAGTAAGGATAGAGAAGTCTAAGCAACCAGGCCTGGAGGTCAGGAAAGAGGAGGTCAGGGGAAAAAAAGAAAGAATGAAAGGAGCAGTAAGTGATGTAGGAAGTTTCACATTGGAGGGGAGTGGGACTTCCAGTTCTGAGGAGGATGCAATATGTCATATTAGGCTAATGCTCCTACTATAACTAGGAGGGAAAAAAAACAACAAATCATTGCAAAAGTCACTGGATAGTTGTGGGAGGAAAAAGATTAAACTAAAATTCCAGACTGGAAAGAGTTTGTTCTAGATGGGTTGATGATCTGGCCGTCTTCATCTCTAGAGACATTTGTCAGTTTTGATCATGAGCTGAAACTGGGGTTGGCCAGAGAAGGGGGATCTTCTAGGAAAAAAAAGAAACTAGCAGAACTTTTGTATGTATGTGGTTGTGGTTGGCACAACACACTAAAAACTTCAAGAAGTCCCAAATTTCTGACCAGTTTCCCACCATGGGCATTTGCTGAGTTTGTGATGGTCCTAGAGATTGGGGAACTGGTCTATAGGCTTTTAAAGTTTTAAAAGCCTACGAAGGAGATTTAAAGTTAAATATCCCACAATCTTAGGGTCCTCAGGGGACAAAGTCCTGCTACAGGGAAGGGCTTTCCACAAATACACAATTTGTCTACCCTCAAGACATTTGCTATTTTGTGATCTGTGTGGGATAGGAGGCTGATAATCTGAATTCAAAGCCTTCAGGGGCTGACTTGACTCTCTTGCCATCTTTCACAGCTGAGGAGATAGATCTGCCAGGCCCTCAATCAAAAGCCTGGAAGGACAGACATGAACCAGGGGTGGATTGACTTACAAAAACTGCAACCCAGCCCCAACCCAGCTCAATCCCTGATTGGACCAACAACATTAGTCCCAAATCATCTCTGACTAGCAGAAGAAAGAACTTTCTCTGGTAATATCATTTATAGTTTCTATGGTTCTTATATATATAACATTAGGCATACAGTAAGATATAAAGAGTAAGAAAATGGCCAATAAACAAAAGAAAACATAAATAGAAGACCCTTAGATAATCCAGATAATGGTTCTAACAGACTTTAAACTAACTATGATTAGTATATTAAGTAAAATAGAGAAAGATGGACAAAATGAATGGAAAGATAGAAAATTTCAACAGGATACTGGAATCTATGAACAAGAATCAAAAGGATAATCTAGAACTGAAAGATACAATATTTGAAATTAACTTACTTGGATGGATTTAACAATGTACTGGGCACAGCAAAAGTGAGAATTGGTGAAGCCATCATTAGAAAATATCAGAATTGAAGCACAAATGAAATACAAATAGAAAGAATAAGGCAGATGAACAAATAATCCAGTCAAGAAATGGACAGAAGACATGAACAGATATTTCTCAAAAGGAGACATACAAATGGCCAACAGACACATGAAAAAATGTTCAACATCACTCAGCATCAGGGAAATACAAATCAAAACCACAGTGAGATACCACCTCACACCAGTCAGAATGATTAAAATTAACAAGTCAAGAAACAATAAATGTTGGCAAGGATGCAGAGAAAGGGGAACTCTCTTACACTGTTGTTGGGAATGCAAGCTGGTACAGCCACTCTGGAAAAGTTCTGTTAAAGTAAAAAATAGAGCTACCCTATGACCCAGAAATGGCACTGCTATGTATTTATCCAAAGATACAAATGTAGTGATCCAAAGGGGCACCTGCACCCCAATGTTTACGGCAGCAATGTCCACAATAGCCAAACTGTGGAAAGAGCTAAAATATCTATTGACAGATGAATGGATAAAGAACATGTGGTATCTATCTATCTATCTATCTATCTATCTATCTATCTATCTATCTTACTCAGCCATTACAAAATGAAATCTTAACATTTGCAATGATATTGATTGAACTAGAGGGTATCATGCTAAGTTAATGAGAGAAAGACAATTATCATATGATATCATTCATATGTGTAATTTAAGAAGCAAAGCAGAGGGAAAGGGAGGGACAGATCAAATAAGATGAAATCAGAGAGGGAGACAAACCATAAGAGACTCTTAACTACAGGAAAACAAACTGAGGGCTGCTGGAGGGGAAGTAGGTGGGGGGATGGGATAACTAGATGATGGGCATTAAGGAGGGTACGTGATGTAATGAGCACTGGGTATTATATGCAACTGATGAGTCACTGAACTCTACCTCTGAAATGAATAATATATGTTAATTGAATTTACATAAAAATTTTTAAAAAGCATAAAGCAGATGGTAAGAGGGCCTCCTGGGTAGCTCAGTTGGTTAAGCATTTGCTTATGGCTCAGGTTATGATCTCGGTCTGGGATCAAGCCACCTGTTGGGCTCCCTGCTCAGCAGGGAGTCTGCTTCACCCTCTCCCTCTAGTCCTCCTCCCTGCTTTGCTCTCTCTCTCTCTCTGCCTCAAATAAATAAATAAAATTTTAAAAACAAAGCAGATGATAAGAGACATTTGGAACATGGTCAAAAATTTAAATAAACATAATAGGAATCTCAGAAAGGAAAGAGAATGGAGTAAAAGTAACATCTGAAAAGACAGTGTCTAAAATTATCCCGAATTGATGAAAGGTATCAACCCACAGATGCAGGAAGCTCAGTGAACACAATGAGAATAGATTCAAAGAAAACTACACTCTAGAGATATGCTTAAATGTTGAAAAATAAAGACAAAGAACTGCTTTAAAGTAGAATAAAAAGGACACAGTAACTTCAGAGGAACAATAATATGACTTAAGGCTGACTTTTCCATAGAAATTATGGAAACAGAAGACAATAGAATGACATCTTTAAAAGTGCTGAAAGAAAAAAAAAAACCCTGCCAACCTAGAATTTTATTCCAGTGAATATAGCTTTCAATATATTTTTAATATATCTTTAAGGTTAAAGACTTCTAAGACAAATGAAATTTGAGAAAATAAATTACCCCAGACTAGCTGTATAGAAAATACTAACAGTATTTCTATAGGCTAAAGAAAAATTATCCTAGAAAGCATGAAAGACAGAAAGGGTGAAA
This sequence comes from Ailurus styani, assembly GCA_002007465.1. Lineage (NCBI taxonomy): Eukaryota > Metazoa > Chordata > Mammalia > Carnivora > Ailuridae > Ailurus > Ailurus styani. The sequence goes on along the minus strand of LNAC01000527.1, from coordinate 684,519 downwards.
AGCACCAAAGAAGTAGGGGGATATATAAAAGAACAGTGACTACTTAAAACAACAATATTAATGATTTGTGGGGTTTTAACATATATAGAAATAAAATATATAACAATAGTAACCCAAAGACTGGGAGGAAGTATTAAATTGCTCTAAAATTACTATATTGTTCAGACAGTGGCAGAACATAATGTCAAAGATGCATATTGAAGTCTCTAGACTAACGACTGAAATAAAAGAATATATGATTAAAAATCTAATAGAATAACTAACAAACATAGAAAGACTGAGAACATCACCATTTTCCAACCACCACAACAGTAACTGATTCAAGAATCAGTTGTGATTAAAAAAAAAAAATCAGTTGTTCTAAAGAAAATGGTGGAAAGTTTGATGAGAATAGTGTATTTACACAGCCTCAAAGTATTTCCCCATAAATTACTTATTAGTTACAAGAGGGAAAATCCTAATTTTGGATAAATTTGGTGGACATAAACTTAATTTGTGACCAAAATCAACATGACCAATAATGGGACAAACTAAAACCATGTGCCTCCTGATGTGATGCACTGAGAGGGCCCAAGATTTCTTAGTTGATATTCCTGCCAAAAACACGTAACCCGATTCCTATTCATGAGAAAGGTCCCAAATTGAGAAATATCCTACAACATCACTGGCTGAACTTTTCAAAAATGTTAAGATCATGGGGCGCCTGGGTGGCTCAGTTGGTTAAGCCTCTGCCTTCAGCTCAGGTCATGATCCTGGGGCCCTAGGATCCAGCCCAGCATCAGACTCCCTGCTCAGTGGGAAGCCTGCTTCTCCCTCTCCCTCTGCCTGCTTGTCTCTCTCACTGTGTCTCTGTCAAATAAATAAATAAAATCTTTTAAAAAATGTTAAGATCATGAAAGACAAAAAATATCAAAGGAACTATTCCAGGTTAAAGGAGACAAAGAGACATGTCAATGAAATGTAGTGCATGATCCTCATTCAGATCCTGGACTGGGGGAAATTTGTTCTAAAGGACACTATAGGGACAACTTTTATATATGATGGGTCTGTCTATTAGACAATCTGACTATTAACTGTAAAATTTCCTAATTTTGATAATTACATTGTGGTTACATAACTGAATGCCCTTCTTCCTTAGAAATACATTAGCAAAGTATTTTGGAACAAAGGGTCCTGATGTCAGAAAGAAATACAATGATAAGTGTGGGAAAATATTAACAATTAATGAATTTCTGTGAAGGGTGAATAGAGTTATTTATTCTATTTTTACAACTTTTCTATAAATCGGAAATTATTTCAAAATAGAAGTTTTTTAAGCAAACATACTTGATTCATCTGAAAAAGGCAGGAAAGGAAAAATAAAGGAAAAAAGAACAGGTGGACAAATAGAAAACAAGTAACAGGATGGTAGGACTTAAACCCAATTAGTATTTACACATTAGTAAGTATAAAAAAGTAAGCCGTTATATTAATAATTATATAATTTATAAGTAAATACTTATTATATTAACACATTATTTTATTATATAACTTATGTAAACTCAGTTATATTAGTATTTATACATTAGCAAGTTAAAAAAGTAAACCAATTATATAATTAGTAAATACTAATTATATGAATAATTATATTATTAAATACAGTAAATGTAAGAAGATTAAATATCCCAGTTAAATGACAAAGCTTATCAGACTGAATTAAAAATTAAATCAAACTATATGTTACTTAGAAGAGACACATTTTTTTTTAAGTAGGCTCCATGCTGGGTGTGGAGCCGAATGTGGAACTTGAACTCATGACCCTGAGATCAAGACCTGAACTGAGATCAAGAGTCAGATGCTTAACCCACTGAGCCACTGAGGCACCCCAAGAGACATTTTAAGCATAAGGGCACAGATAGGTTGAAAATGAAAAGATGGGAAAAGATACACTGTACAAACATTAATCAAAAGGACTAAGGGAGTGGTCAAGTATGTCAAAGGGTGCAAAAAAATCTAATTAGATAAACACAATTAACCTTGGGAATAATTATATCATTTTGACCTTGTTACAAGTTATTGCAATGAAGTGTTGGGGATAAATACCCAACTGGAATAGGTTGAACAAAAAATAGGAAATAAGGTTTTGGAGCCAGAGAAGGGAGACAACTCAGAACATTTTGTTATAAAAGGAAGCAAATTAGGGGCACCTGGGTGACTCAGTCAGTTAAGAGGATGACTTCAGCTCAGGTCATATCCCAAGGTCTTAGGATCCAGCCCTACATTGCCTGGCTTTCTGCTCAGTGGGGAGCCTGCTTCTTTCTCTCCTTCTGCCTGCCACTCCCCCCTGCTTGTGCGCTCTCTCTCTCTCTGTCAAATAAACAAATAAAATATTGGGGGGACAAAAAAGGAAAAATTAGATGATTTTAAAAATTAGATGATTGATAGAGTGGGAACTGGGGTCAAGGGTTTATCAAAAGTGTCAGGAAAGAAGGCAGGATATGTGAAAGTGAATACAAATAGGTTAGTATTTGGTGGTAGAAAAAAATAGCTTTCATCTGTGTGAATGGAACATTCAGTGAGGAGGGAAATGAGTAGTAAAGATTTGAGAGAGAGGAAATGTAAATTAGTGATCTTGGTAAAAGGGAATAGAACTGGGGAAATGTAATAGGTGTGTGTGTTGAATGCCAATCTGAGATTTGTGGTCAGAAATTAGAATTGGGTCTAGTCAACAAGTTGTATGATTTTAATGGAGTTGGGGTTATTGTACGTAAAGAGGATTATTGTAGGTATAAGAGGAAAAAAGGAACAAGGGATTAATGGTGTTTGCAAGGGTGTGGTAATAGTGCTGAACCATGAACTCTAAAGTAGGCAAAGAAGGAAATAAGGACTCAAGAATGGGATGCTTAGGGCGCCTGGGTGGCTCAGTGGGTTAAAGCCTCTGCCTTCGGCTCAGGTCATGATCTCAGGGTCCTGGGATCGAGGCCCGCATCGGGCTTTCTGCTCAGCAGGGAGCCTGCTTCCTCCTCTCTCTCTCTCTGCCTGCCTCTCAGCCTACTTGTGATCTGATCTCTCTGTGTCAAATAAATAAATAAAATCTTTAAAAAAAAAAAAAAAAAAGAATGGGATGCTTAGTAGAAAAGTGGTAGGATTAAAAGAACTGACGAGATCAGAGAATTACAGAAGTGGATAAAAATAGAAAGTGATCGTGTCAGGGAGTAGGTATTTGAAGTCATATATTTGGATGTAGTGCAGTTATTGGTAATGATAATATCTGGAATACAACCATATGATTTGATAGTTGAGATATAATGGGAGAAAAGACAATTGGAATGAAAGTAGTCATTTAGAATTATTTTGAATAAATTATCTGTGTGGATGTTAGAGATGTCAGGAATGATGAGCAGGAGTGATAGTGGATCTAGGTGCTAACCAAGAAGATGGTAGCAATAAAAAGAACTCCTGGTGGAAAAATTTGACAGTCCTTCAGAGGAAAGAAGGAAGCTTGGGTAGATAGGTTTATCAGTAACCTAAGAAGCTAACTATGGAAGTGACCAACCTCATGTTGGCTTTTTGAGTTATGGTATCTAAAAGATTTTTCCCAACAGGTTGGTCTGTTCTAAGTTGTGTCTGGTACTGGAGTGGTTGAGTGAATGAGGTGCCGAAAGGGAGGAATTGAAGATGACTTGAGATCAAGCTTTTGTGACTACAAGGATGGTGATATCTTCAGTAAAGTGCACCAGAGAGGCATTTATTTCTAAGGGAACATAAGGAGGTTGGTTGCCTTTTTCTCACTTTTCTTAAATTTGGATTTAATTATTAACATGTTTATTTCATATGTGCATACACATTCAGACTTGAGCGTAACTGATGAAAAGTTAGACAAAACATTTTGCACTTTTTTTTAAAAGATTTTATTTATTTGTCAGAGAGAGAGAGAACACAAAGCAGGAGAAACAGCAGGCAGACAGAGAAGCAGGCTCCCCACTGAGCAGGAGCCGGATATGGGATGGGATGGGATCATGATCCAAGCCGAAGGCAGCTGCTTAACTGACTGAGCCACCCAGGTATCCCTTTGCACCTGTTCTATCAAATAGGTAAGCATTTTCAGATAAAACTGTTGGGAAGGAAATACTTTTTATTTCCAAGATAATCAAGAGAGAAGAAAGAAATTGCCATGTTACCAGAAATAGCAGGTATTTTGTTGAAAAACATACAGAATTAACAGCCAGGCACAATTAAGTTGTGTCACCTTACACATGAAAGGATACTGTAATGAGACATACTGAGTATTCCTAGGAAAACTATTGTGATGATAGTCTCATTCTCCTAGAGGACTCCCACACATTTTATCAAATACAAAATAAGCAGTATTTAGAGTACTGATCTTTATTCCCATTTTACCAGAAAGATAACAGAGAACATGAACAATTTATCTACTAGTCAGAAAAAAAGTGTTTTATAACCTCAAAACAAATGTTTACTCACCAAGAGCTATAAATTGCTTAAATTGCTTAAATTGGGAGATTTCAGTGGGATTTTTAGCAGTAATTCTGAAACTCTTCAGTTACACAATGTTCAAGGCATGTAAAAGTGTTGTTTTTCTACACAGCACAACTGAAATGTCGTTTAATCAAGTAGACCAATACCTTGTAGACAACCAAGGCAGTCAAATACCAAAGCTTCAAACCATTCAGGGAAGCATAAATTACCTATTTTCTATACTTTGAGCTGGTATCAGTCTTTTGTTTTCATTTTCGAAGAATGACTGCTGTAAAATGGCCCTATTCATTAGCCTGCCATCTAAAAAGCATTAATTTGTAGAACAAATGAGCAAGTTTTGTGTTCTTGAAGTATAATATAGAGTTCCTTCGTTTCAATATATTTTTTAAATTTATTCACAGAATATTATTTTACAAGACTGCTTGCACTTACAGGTATCATGGAGTAGGAATTCTCCAACACTGTAATAGACCAAGTGATGCCCACTCACAGACGTAAAAATACAAGCTGGGGGATTTTAGTACTTTGATTTTAGCGTTGCTAGAAGAGGCACAGAAGGTTCATTTCATGAGTGTTGTGTTGAGAGGAAAGGCGAAACGACCTCCTCTCCCTATTAAAAAGAAATGTTTTAATCTCTAATAAATTTATTTATTTGAACTTTGGAGTCTCAGAAGAGGAAGTCATTCTAAAGAACAGAATCCTTCCAGGTTTTAGCTCATTCTTTTTCCGGATGGCCTGTTCTATTTATTCTTGGAGAGCTTTAATTACCAGAAAAATCTTTTTGCCCTGAGCCAAAATCTGCCTCCCCTAACTTCACAGAGTTGGTCCCACTTTTGAGCTCTGGAGGTTTGCAGGCCAGTTGCTTCCAGGCCTTCATCGGCCAGCCAGGCGAGCGCCAGTGCAGGGCCCCGGGGCCGCGGCTCGTCCTCCTCCGCCGGCCGCGCCGCTCACAGGCCGGAGCTCGCTCTTCCCGGGCCTCCGAAGCCGCCGCCCCTTTCGCCCGGTGCGAGTCAACGGGCCCGCCCTCAGGTGGTGCGGCTCTCTCCTGACACCCGGGGGCATGCCGGGGCCACTGGTGAGTGCATCTCAGCAGGGGGCAAAAGTGCTCCAGTCGCAGGGGCACAGGCTGCAGCCCCGGCTCGTTCCTGTGAAGCCGGGCGACGACCTCGTGCCGCAGGCGGGTCCGTGCGCGCCTGCGGACGCCGAGGAGGAAACGCCCGAGGGAACTTACTCAAGCCAAGTCCGGTGCTAAGACGGCCGGGACCCCGCGCCGGCCCCTCCTCGGCCGCGCAGCCCCCGCGGGAGGGAGGCGGGCGGATGACGAGGCTGTGGGGGCGTGAGTCTGAGGGCGGCGGGCTCCGGCGTCGCAGGCTCCGTCGCTGACCGGCCGGGCGCGGCGCGCAGAGAGTCGAGGTCGCCGCCTCGGGGGGATGGCGCGTGCGGGGGTAAGCGGCGCGGACGGCCGTCACAGGCACTCGCAGCCCAGGGCGCAGCAGCCCGGCAGGCACACGCACACGCGCACCCCGCAGCCGCCCCCCGCGCGGCCC